>CM070776.1:49953584-50493584 GCA_036346955.1 Dipus sagitta | reverse complement strand
TCCTCCTACCTCTGCCTCCCGAGTGCTGGGATTAAAGGCGTGCGCCACCACGCCCGGCTTACCTATTTTTTTTTTAAAGTATTGTGGGGCTATAGAGATGGCTTAGCAGTTAAGCGCTTGCCTGTGAAGCCTAAGGACCCCGGTTTGAGGCTTGGTTCCCCAGGATCCACGTTAGCCAGATGCACAAGGGGGTGCACGTGTCTTGACTTCGTTTTCAGTGGCTGGAGGCCCTGTCATGCCCATTCTCTCTCTGTCTGTCGCTCTCAAATACATAAATAAATAAATAAATAATAAACAATTTTTTAAAGTATTGTGAATATTGTAATAAGTATTAGATAATATCTCATAGTAGTTTTGATTTGAATTTTCCTAATTGCTAGTGAGTGACATTTTGCATCTTTTCATATGCCTATATGCCATCTTTGTAGAAATGTCTACTCATGTCCTTTTCCCATTTGTTTTTATGAGATAGGGTCTCACTAGTAGCATGAAACTAGATTACTGTGTAGCCCAGCTTTGCCATTTAAAAAATTTTTTTGTTTATTTTTATTTATTTATTTGAGAGTGACAGAGAGAAGGAGGCAGAGAGAGAGAGAGAGAGAGAATGGGCGCTCCAGGGCTTCCAGCCACTGCAAACGAACTCCAGATGTGTGTTCCCCCTTGTGCATCTGGCTAACGTGGGTCCTGGGGAATCAAGCCTCAAACCGGGGTCCTTAGGCTTCACAGGCTAGCGCTTAACCGCTAAGCCATCTCTCCAGCCCCAGCTTTGCCATTTTTAAAATCAAACTATTTGATTTTTTTTCTATTGAAGTATTTAAGTTCCTTACATATTTTACTTATCAATCTCTTATTAGATAAGTGGTTGCATATATTGTCTTCCTGTCCACTAGCTGGTCTTTCTCTTTGTTCCCTTTATTATCTGGAAGACTTATAGTTTTATGTAGTCCTTTTTTTCCCTGTCTATCTTTTGTTTTCATATTTTAAAAATCATTGCTAATATCAATGACAAGGAGCTATATTATGTATCTTTTAGGAATTTTACCAGGAATTTTGAGTGTTAGGTTTAAGATTTTAATCCATATTGAGTTGATTTTTGCGTATATATAGGAAACAGTTTCAATTAAATTCTCTTACATCTGGGTATCCAATTTTCCATGCACCATTTGTTGAAAAGACTGGTGTTTCCCCAGTGTGTAGTATTGGTACTTTTGTCAAAAACCACTGAGCCTTATGGGTTTGTTTTCTGACTTTCTGTTTTGGCTCATTGGTTTATGTATGTTTATGCCAGTACCATATTATCCTGATTACTTTTCCTTTGCAGCATAGTTTGAAATTAGAATATGTGATGCCTCTAGCTTTATTTTATTCATTAATTTTTATTAACATGTATTGTACACAGTGATGAGTTTCATAACAGTTTTGTTCAAGTATACCATGTATCTTGACTATTTCTACTTCCCGTTACTTTCCTATCCCTTCTTTGCTTCTTGCTCTTCACTTTCTTCTTTCCAAGTGGTTCCCTTTCTTCCACATATGAGAGAGGATATCAAATATTTATCTCTCTCAGTCTGGCTTATTTTGCTAGCATAATGTTCTCCAGTTCCATCCATTGCCTGAAAATTGCATTATTTTATTTTTATTTGTGGGTGAATAAAATTTCATTGTCTGTTAGATCTGCTCAGTCTATAGTATTGTTCAAATCCATGGTTTCCTTCTTTTTGTGTATGTGTCCATGTGTATGTATGAACGTGTGTATGTTCATGAGTGTGTATGAGTGCAAGTGTTCATATGCCATGGAGGCTTCTGCAGGTCAGAGGACAACTTGGGGTGTCAGTCCTTGCCTTCCGCCTTGTTTTCTGAGGCAGGTCCTGGTATTATTTACCTCTTCATCCATAGTCTAGGTGGCCTACAAGCTTCCAGATTCTCATGTCTTTCCTTCCTTCTCTCCATAGGCGTGCTGTGATTATAGCTGCTGGCACAATAGCATCTAGATTTATGTGGGTTGTGAAGATCCAAATTTGCACATCAAGCACTTTACCCACTGAGGTATTTCCCCAGCCCCACTATTTCCTTACTGATCATCTACGTTGATATTATATGCATTATTGAAAGTGGGATAATGAAACCTCATACTATAACAGTATTGCTATCTATTTCTACCTTCAGTTATTTGCTTGGCTTATTTAGGTAGTTTCTTGTGTGTGTTTATATGTTTAATTTCATTGCCATTTCAGGTAACTGACCCTCTTCCCATTATATTATGTCCTTCTTTATGTCTTTTGATACTTTTTGGCCTGAAGTCTGTCTTGTCTGTTATGAGTATAGTCACTTCTGTCAACTTTCCTTACCATTTGCTGGATTATCATTTTTCTATCTTATTTTCAGCCCATTTCTCTTCTTAAACCTAACATGAATCGTTTATGAACAGCTTAGACAGCCCACCCTCCATATATATGCATGGGTTCAACATCCCCAGTTTCAACTCATCATGGATTGAAAATATCCAGACAAAAACCCTATCTCTATCGAATGTGTACAGATTTTATTTCTTGTCATTATTCTCTAAACATTACAATTTAACAACTATTTGCCTATTTGCATAGCATTTACATTGGAGTATATGTTATAAATAATCTAGAGTTGATCAATGGTATAAAGGAGAATGTGCCTAGGTTATCTGCAAATATTATTCCGTATTTGATAACATGCTGGAGTCACCTTTGTTATGTGTGGTGGTGAGGGGAAGATATTGGAACAAAGCCTCTGTGACTATCAAGGGATAATTCTAGGCCGATTCTTATTCATTCAGCCATTACATTTTTTCCAACTATATTTTGATTGAGGAGTTAATGCATTTGCATTTAATAAAGTGATTTTTGGTAGGAAATGACTTAGTATTGGCTTTATTTTCATTATATTTGCTTTGACTTACATCTCATTTATCCCTGATTTTTGTCTTCTTTTGTTTTTGATCATGGTATGCTTTATTTCATTTTTCCTGTTGTGCATTTTCTATAGGTATGTTATTTGGCATATGTTCATGCAGATGTGGTTGCCAGAGGTTTATACAAGATACCATGTGGATGTAATAGCCTATTAAAGCTAATAACAAGTTAACTTGAATCACATACCAAAACTACAGTTTTACTCATTTCACATACTTTATGCTAGTGATGTCATAGCTTACATATTTTGTGTTCTATCAACTGTCAAACAGTTATTTTAACGTTATATTTCTTAACTTTTTTGTTTGGTTTTTCTTTTTTTTCCATTTTTATTTTTTATTTTATTATTATTTTTTTTGCAGCCAGTTTGGTACCATTATTAGGCTCCTCCGTGACCTACCCTCTCCCCTTGGCCCCTCCTTGTTGGGGTATACGGATCATGCATTGTGGAGTTAGCCCACAGTTATGGGCTGTTGGTGGGAATATAGGATGGCACAACCACTTTGGAAAGCAATATGGAGACTTCTGAAAAAGCTGAGTATAGAGATACCAACAGACCCAGTTATTCCCTTACTGGGCATCTACCCTAAAACCTTCAAACCACAGGCTAGAGAGATTTGCTCAACCATGTTTATAGCGGCTCAATTTGTAATAGCTAAGTGCTGGAATCAACCCAGATGTCCATCACTAGAAGAATGGATAACTAAGATGTGGTATATCTACAAAATGGAATTTTGTTTGGTTTTTCGAGGTAGGGTCTCAGTCTAGCCCAGGCTGACCTGGAATTCACTAGGTAATCTCAGGGTGGCCTCGAACTCATGGTGATCCTCCTACCTCTGCCTCCCAAGTGCTGGGATTAAAGGCGTGCGCCATCACACCTGGCTTTTAACTTTTATATTCAAATTCAAAGTGTTTTTTCCAATATTGTGACAATATCTTATTATTCTGTAATGTGTATATATTTACCTTCATCAGTTAGTTTCATAAGTTCATATACCTTTTTATTCCTATTCATTGTCCTTGCATTTCAACCCATTCTTTTACCATTTATTTTAAGACAGGTCTTTTAGCAATTTATTTTATTCTGTTGTATTATTCGTTTATATTCTCTTTCTCTCCTTCCCCTTCAAAGTTTGTATCTCCTTAAAACTAGGTACATTATTCTTAGTTGGTAGCATTTTTTCCTTTAAGTACTTTGAATTATTTTTCATTCCTTTTTTGGCCTGTAAGGTTTCTACTGTGAGCTGGGCATGGTGGCACATACCGTTAATCCAACCACTGAGAGGTAGAAGGATTGCTATGAGTTCAATGTCAACCTGGGACCACTGAATTCCAGGTTCTCCTGAGCTAGAATAAGTCCCTACATCAAAACAAGTAAACAGGGGCTGGAGAGATGGCTTAGTGGTTAAGGCGCTTGCCTGCAAAGCCAAAGGACCTCGGTTCGATTCCCCAGTACCCATGTAAGCCAGATGCACAAGGTGATGCATGCATCTGGAGTCATTTGCAATGGCTGGAAGCCCTGGTGCATCCATTCTCTCTCTCTCTCTCTCTACCTCTGTCCCTCTTCCAAATAAATAAATAAATAAAAATAAAATATTAAAAAAACAAAAAACAATAACAGAATATTTCTTCTGTGAAATGCACTGACAATCCTATGGAAGTTACCATGTATAAGACAAATTGTTTTCCTATCTTTGCTTTCAAAACTCTCTCATGGGCTGGAGAGATGGCTTAGTGGTTAAGCGCTTGCCTGTGAAGCCTAAGGACCCCGGTTCAAGGCTTGATTCCCCAGGACCCACGTTAGCCAGATGCACAAGAGGGCGCACGCGTCTGGAGTTCGTTTGCAGTGGCTGGAAGCCCTGGCGCGCCCATTCTCTCTCTGTCTCTATCTGCCTCTTCCTCTCTCTGTCTGTCACTCTCAAATAAATAAATAAAAACAAAAAAATTTAATAAAAAAAAAACTCTCTCATGTGTCTTAGCATGGATTTCTTTGAACTTATCTTATTTACCTTTTTTTCAGAATATTTTATTTATTTATTAATTAATTTATTTGACAAAGAAGGAGGGAGAGAAAGAGAGAGAGAGAGAGAGAGAGAGAGAATGGGCGTGCCAGGGTCTCCAGCCACTGCAAACGAACTCCAGATGCGTGCGCCCCCTTGTGCATCTGGCTAACGTGGGTCCTGGGGAATCGAACCTGGGTCCTTTGGCTTTGCAGGCAAAGGCCTTTACTGCTAAGCCATCCCTCCAGCCACTTATTTACCTTTTATTCTAGATTTCCATTTCTTTTCCTACATTTGGGGCATTATGGACCACTAATTTTTAAAAAAGCTTTCTGGAAACATTTTTACCTTCTTCTTACGGAACTCTTGTAATGCATATATTGATCCCATTAATGTTGTCCCATAAATCTCTTGATCTTCCTTTGATGTTTTTCATTCTCTTTTCTTTTCATTCCCCTGACTGGATAATTTCTGATAAATTTGTCTTTGACTTTGGTAATCCTTTCTTCTTGATTTGGTCTACTATTGAACTCTTCTAGTGAATCCTTCAGTTCAGTTATATGCTTCAGCGCCAAGATCCCTCTCTCTCTCTCTCTCTCTGTCTCTCTCTCTCTCTCTGTGTGTGTGTGTGTGTTGTGTATATGTGTGTTTGTGTTCATGTGTATAAGTTCAGGTGTGTATGTGCCACTTGTACATCTGGAGGTCAGAGGACAACTTTGGGTGTTGGTCCTTATCTTCCTCCTTGTTTGAGGCAGGTTCTCTCATTGTACACAGTGCCATCTTTGGCAGGCTAGCAGGCTTATGAACTTCTGGCAGATTCTCTTGTCTCTGCCTTTCTTCCTCACCGTAGGCAGGCTGGGATTATAAAAGATAGTGCTATGCCCATAGTAGCATAGGTTCTAGCGATCTAACTCAGGTACTCACGTGTGCATGGCAAGCACTTTAGCCACTGAGCCCTGCCCCAGCCTGATTTCTGCTTTTTAAGTATTTTTCTATTTCTTTGTTAAAAAATTTATTTTGTGCTTGCATTCATTTTCTGGTCCTGTCAAGTATCTTTATGATGGTTGTTTTTATTCTGTCAGATAAATCATAAATATCCATTTTGTTTGATTGGTTTAAGAAGATTTATTTTGTTCCTTTGTTTTAGGACTTGTTTTCCCTGGGCTGTTTTTGTACATATTAGACAAACAGACTCCCACAAGTCAGCTCATCTCTAGGTTTTGGAGGCCGTTCTAATATTTGTGCTAATCCAAACTGTATCCTTTGCTGTTAGTGGACTCAAGAATATCCCAAAGTGCCGTCAGTACTCTAAGACAGTAATACCAAAGCCTGGAAGAGCCTCTGGAAAAACTGTCTCAGTAGATACTGTTTATATTTTATCCTTCCCAAAGTTAAACTAGAGCTTTCTGCCTGTGCAGAACCTGTTGGTGACTCTGTGAAAACTACCAGCAAAAAATTGTCATTTGAGAATGCACTGATCTGATTGTGGTAGATTATGCCAGGTGTTGTCAGTATACCAATCCTTTGTGCATCCCCCAAAGAAGCTGGGACATAAGCCAGGTGGTATAACTCTTTCCCTCACAGGGAGAAACGGGGATCTAGGGGTTTTCAGGTGCTGGCTCTGCTTTCTGAAGGGCGAAGCTGAGGTGACTGTTCATCTAAGGCACTGTTTCTGAGGGTGCTTAATCTCTTCAGTACTCCAAGACAAACAAGATAGGTTCTCATCTTTCAGAAACCCCTGGAAAAGTCAGAATGTTGTATATGTGGTCCAGTTTCTTCCCTTCTTGAGGAAAATCTATAATTGGGGAATTTCCTATCAATCATATAGCATTGTACAATGAGTAGGCATTATGATAAGAAAGTGTTTCAAATTTCTTTTCTGATTTTGATATGGCTTGTCTCATGTTCAGTTTTGTTTAGGAGAGGCTCACTTATTTCTGTATTTCTTACGAAGAGAAATTTTCTGTGTTTTGATGTTGAATTGATGTGTTAATCAGGAGGGAGAGTTCAGGGTTTCCTATTTGGTCATTCTGCTGACATCACTCAGGATGCTGATATATACATATATATATATATTTTAATTTGGGAAATCTGTTCTGTTATAAAAGCATATTCTCTATATTATTGAGGAAGCCTTGACTAGATTTTACATCTTCATTGAGGTAGAAATGATGTGAAATAAAATACACATGTGCAAATGCATATATAAATTGATGACTTTGACAATGCTCATGATACTGTGTACTATTTAATTATGATACTATAATTAAATAGTACATACATCTATCACACCCCAGTTTCTTTGTGTCCTTTTGTATTCTATCTCTACATCCACACACAACAACCAGTCTGTTATCTTTCACTAAGCTACTTTGTAGGTTCCATAACTGTTCATATAACATACAAACAATTCACTCTGTATGTCTCTCTCTCACACAAATAAATAAATAAGTTAAATATTTTAAAAGGAGGCCTGGAGAGATGGCTTAGAAGTTAAGGCACTTTCCTGCAAAGGCTAAGGACCCAGGTTCAATTCGCCAGTACTGATGTAAGCCAGATGCACAAGGTGGCACATGCATCTGGAGTTTGTTTACAGTGGACAGAAGCTCTCGCATGCCTCTTCTCTATTTGCCTCTTTCTCCGTCTCAAATAAATAAATAAAATATTTAAAAATACAAATAAAATGATTTTGTATCCTTTCTAAAACCTATGTCCAGATCTGACTTTGATGAGCCATGAACAACTCATTTAATTTCACTGTGGTAGGAACACTTACCATGATGTTTAAATATGCAATATAGTATTGTTATCTGTGGTCACAGTTGTACATCCTATTTCTTAAACTTATTCTTCCTGTACAACTTAAATTTTTGACCAGTTGATTTTAACAACCCCCTATTTGCCTCTCTTTCCAGCCCATCACAACCATCATTCAGTTCTTTGTTAATATAAGTTTTATTCTTTTGATATCTAATGCTATTGAAATCAATTAATATTTGTCTTTTTGTAAGTTGTTTATTTCACTTACCTTAGTATCTTTAAGGTTCCTCTATGTTTTCCTTATGCTGCAGGATTTTCTTCTTTTATAGAGGCTGAATACTATTTCATTAATTGCATGTATCCGTATTTGTGTGTATATTACTTTAAATTTTTTTTTAGGGCTGGAGAGATGGCTTAGCAGTTAAGGCATTAGCCTGCAAAGCCAAAGGACTTTGGTTCAGTTCCCCAGGACCCACATAAGCCAGATGCACAGTGTGGTGCATGCATCTGGAATTCGTTTGCGGTGGCTAGAGGCCCTGGTATTCCCATTATCTCCCTCTGCCTCTTTCTCTCTTTCTCAATAAATAAATAAAAATAATTTTTTATTCATTAGAGAGAGGGGTAAGAGAATGTGTATGTAAGGACCTCTTGCCACTGCAAATGAATTCCAAACACATAAGCTACTTTGTGCTTCTAGATTTACATGGGTACTGGGGAATTGAACCAGGGCTGTCAGACTTGCACCTTTCACCACCAAGTCATCTCTTCAATCCAACACTTTATCCATTTATCTGTGATGGAACAGCTCTTTCTATATAACCTCTCTTAAACCTCAATTTCCTCATCATTATTTTAGGGATCATTATAGTACAAATTTGAAGATTTAGTGTGAGGATTAAGTGCAATAACATATACAATGTTCCCAGCAAAGGAACTGCCAGAATATTTACTTACTAAATCTCGATCTTCCTCCTATTAAAAAAAATATCAAAAATATGTTCCCTTTGCACTTACTTCTTTTTTAGCTTCTATCATCAACTAACTAATCTGAATATACACAAAGAAAAAAAAGAAATGTATAATCAAGCTGTTATAAAACTTGGGTGTGATATGCTCTCTAAATTTACTAATGATGGAGTTAAATTGTACTTTATTGGAATTATTATAAATTTGTCATTTTAAGTCTTTTATTTGAGCTTCTTCAGCTTGCTGCTATCATCCCTTGGTTATAGTAATTAGAATTACACATAGTATTTCAGGCGAGGAAAAACCATGAAGGACTTAGGACAGGGTAAGTTATGGGAGAGAAACAGAGAGAGAGAGAGGAGAGCAAGAGACAGAGAGAGAGAAAGAGAGAGAGAGAGAGAGAGAGAGAGAGAGAGAGAGAGAGAGAAGAGAGAACATCTTCCCTTGCTTTTTCTGTTTCCTACTGGACAAGAGCAATAATTGTTTTGGCTGGAACAGCATATTGGGCTGATGTCTTTAGGAAATAGTTTACAATGACTTCCAGATCATTTTCCTGTTTAGATCTGATATCTTGGAGCCCATATGTCCAGAGATAGGTTCTTCTGCAACACAGTCATCAAAGGAAAACATTAATTAGCTTATTTTTGTGCCCCCTGAGATACTAAAACCACATCTAGAATATCTAGAAGGCTTCTTGGTCTCTCAGCATATTGTCATAAGTATCTAGGGTCATAGAAAAGCCTACTTGAAAGAGTCCAAACACCTCCACTCACTGCAGTACCATATCTGCTCCTCTTAGTCCTTCATGGAAATATGTTTGTATTTAGAGAGCTGCTTGTCCATCCCTAATACACAATGGGCTCTAACTTGTTATATGACATGTGTTGTCTTTGCTTTGTGTTGCTACAATAGTTTATCTGGGACTGAATAATTTGTATATGAAAGATATTTATTTATTTTTCAGTTTTAGAGTGTGGGAAGTCCAAGATCAAGGTCCCACATCTGGTGAGAGCTTTTTCTTGCTTTCTCACAGTTTTAGAGACTGGTACATGAAAGATCAACGGGCCTTATCTTGTGAGAGCATTCTAACATTATGGAGAGCATTGCACAATGTAGTAGATTTTTGTTGCTGTGATGTGGTAGTTTGAATGTAAAATGTCCCCATAGATTCATGTATTTGTGATTGAGCCTCATACTTGAACTCCAGCTGGTGTTAATTTGGGAAGGTAAGCCTTGGTTGAGGAAGTGTGTTAATTGGGGCAGGCCATGAGGTTTATTTGCTCAGCTTTCCAGTGCTAGCTAGCTCATGTCGACTATGTTCTTCCTGCTATCTTGCTCATTCTATGCTTTCCCTCCAAAAACTGTAAGCAGAATAATCCAGTTCCTCCCATAAACTGCTTCTGGTCGAGTGTTTTGTCCCAGCAATCAGAAGCCAACTACAACAAAAAATTGTTACCAGAAGTGGGATCATTACTGCAATAAACCTGGTTATGTGTTTATTTGGTTTTTAGGGAACTGATTTGTGGACAGAATATGGAAGTATTTGGAACTTTGGACTAGAGAAGCCTTGCAGTGTTGTTAGCAGAGTTTGATGGACATTCTGGTCAGAATTCAAAAGGCCTAGCTGCAAAGAGGAGTGTGGGCTGTGGAGGCTTGGCTTATGAGGTTTCAGAAGGAACAGAAATAACTTTGTTGAGAATGGAGCTAAAAGTAGTTCATATGTTATTCTGGTTACATTTTCCTTGTGTCCTGAGAACTTGAGCAAAGTTGAATTTCTAATGGACTGGTTTTTGGCAGACATAAAACATAGAACAGAAGGATATTAAAGATGTAAAGTTGGCATAGAAAAAAATGAAAGTTTTGGACTAGAGAGTGCAACCTGGTTCAGCTGCAATCGTGAGAGATTATCACTACTGAGATTAGGCCAGATGTTCTGTTTTGGGACAGTAGGAGGAATTCTAATTCTCTTTTAAAAGGAGGAAGCCTGAAGGAAAAATGATGAAGGAATTTCCTGCTCTTCAAAGTTGGCTTTATTTCCCCCTATATTAACTTGTTAGCCCATCTGTTACTGGTTTCAGAAGCATGACAAATGCAAGAAAGAGAATATCATTGAATTTGCAACATGATTATTTGGAGATGGCTACTAGGCAATATGGGGCAGGGTGAAATCTCTGCACAGAGGCCCCTGTGAGGGCATGACTTGAAGGAATAAAAGTGAACTATGGATTTCATTGATGTCCCCAGGAGTTTGGAGATTCCAAGACTATGACATGGCCTGGCAAGCTGTACTAATAAACCTCAAGGTCTACCCCTAGTGACCTCTAGAAAGACTCCACTTCCCAAATTGCCACCAACTGGAGATAGAGTATGGAGCTCAATCACAAACACATGAGGCTATGTGAAACATTTCTTATTCAAACTATCACATTCACCCCTTGGCCCCCAGAGACTCATGTCCATCTCAAATACCTGAGACTAACAAATTAAGAAGAAAGATTGTCACTTGATCCCTTGGTTCTGAACTTGTAGTGAAGTAATATGTCAAGGGGTATAACTAATCTCAACTAGCGTGCCTACAGTGATGACCTCATCTAACTTAATTACCTCCTCAGATCCCCACCTTTAAATGATATACATATATGAATTTGGTGATTAAGTTTTCACCACACGAAATTTTCGGGAAAATATTCAAACCATACAAAGTATAGAACAACAAGAAGTACTTTTGATGTACAACAATGAAAATAAGATGCTTATGTTAGACCATCTTTCACTGTTAACCTAACTGTGAGCTTGGTCTGTCTTTGATCTCAAATGAAGGAAATTTTGTAGCTGAGCTTGTTGACAAGCTTAAAAATTGTCTTCTACTTGTGACAGATGTATACTCAGGTGATTTTAAATTAACTCTGGTAGTAGAAAGGTAGAGATAGGGTAAAGAAGTTTGTGCCTGAACGTAAGTTCTATTTGAGACTTTAGTATGGGAGAACAAAAGTGGAATCCTAGTAGCATAACTATTAAATTGCCCTCGTGCTTGTGTACATACACAGTATAGTCCATGTGTGTCTCTTAACTTATTTTACCCTAAACTGTGTATGCACTCAGTAAATATTGCTGAGTATCTGTTATGTGTAAGGGTCCCAATTCTGAAACATAGGTGTTTCTCTTTCTGCTTTTTAGCTGGGAAGAGTGACTATTTAAAAGAACTGTTCAGTTCTTCTAAGGTTTAGAATTGGAAATACAAAGGTTGCATGGTCCCTGACTTAGGGAATATATCAGTATTCTACCCCTATCAGATTTTAACTTCACCCCAAACAGGAAGAGATAATATACTGCTTCCACAACTTTGGCTATAATCCTAAGCATTATCTTCCTCTGGCTCCTGTTAAGAGCAGAAGTTGTCTTTAACTGGTGATAGTTGGCAATGATGGTTGTGTACATCTGTTAAAGTAGTAAGGAAGAACCAGAGATAGCAACGTTAAGAAATGCAATATTAGAAGCATACTGTGGAACTCTCTCCTTATTCTTTCTGTGTGTTCCAGATTTCCTGATTCCAGTACAGAATATCTATACCCTAATTCCTGTCCAGAAGTATTCTGGATAGCTGGGAATACAAAGTTTCCACTAATAATTTGTTGACCTGGATTACTGAAGGAGAAAGTCCCAGAGGCCCAATTGATTACCCTTGGCTTGCTCTCCAAAAAATTGCTCACTTTATATTTAGGTCATCAAATACAGTATCTCCAGTGCCATTTTAATTACTTATATTTGTGAGGTTGTGAGCACTTATAAAACCAGATCCTGGTTTTCTAAAATCTGAGCACTCTGAATGGCCCCAAATCATCAACTTTTACCTGATTCTGTATTATCTTGGGAGTTCATCAACTGTTTCTTTAATAATCTATTATCAATAAAATCCATTGCTTGAAAACATTTAAGAAGATGGATTCTGAAATCCTTCAAGTTTGAATTCAATTTGTCAAGTGTTATGGCTCATGTTTGTAATATCAGTACTTCAGAGGCTGAGTTTGAGGCAGCCTGAAGTAAATAGTGAGTTCAAGGCTAGCCTTGGATATAGTGTAAAACCTTACCTCAAAAAATAGAAATATTTATCTTTATGGGAAGCTGTCAGTGCTCAGTATGTTAACTTTTGGCACATTCTATCATGGACCCAATTTGATCATGATTACTAAGAGCCGAAATTGTGAAATACTGTAATTATCTGCTATAGATACATAATACCTAAAACAATATACTTATAACATCAGATGTTGTTGTAAAAGCTTCCTATTTCTTCACTCAGTTTTGAGGTGGGATTATTATCTTCATCTTATATATGTATAAATTGATGCATATATTGGTTAAGTTACAGGCTCAAAGTCACACAGCTGGAACATGTGGGAAAGTGACGTTTGAACTCAAGCTGACAGGCTTCAGAATCCATAGTTTTAATAATTAAGTTAAAAGTAAGTCAGTTTTATAGTTTCGTTTTTATGATTTGGTTATTCATCTAAGACAGCAAAATGAATGATTTATTTTTATATGTTCCACTCAGCCACAAGTAAAAGCAAAACTAATGCATAATACAACTGGTACAAAGCAAAGGACAATAGGGACTGTTTTGGTTATGAGCAAGGTTAAGTCTCTAAGAAGGAACTTGGTGATTTGAGTAGTAATAGAAGTTCTAGATTCATTGAGAGACAAACTCTAGAGAGTAGTCTGAACTCCTAACAATTTTTACCAGCGTTCTGGGCCTCCATCATTCCTTTTTTCATGCTGCTTTTGCTGCTTTGGCCTTAGGTTCACAAGCTAGTTTACTTGGAACTCTGCCTCCATGTGTTTTTAGCTTTAGCCTGTCCTCCACTTGGCTTTCGTGCATCAGATAATGCTAAGAAGATGGTGCTATGGTCGAGATAGCTATGGCTACTTTTAAATATAGTCTTTAAAACTATTTTTAGTTGCTAAACAGTTACTGAGGGCCTCTTGGATATCAGGAATTTGGAGAAAGGAAGAGAAAGACATGTTACTACTTTATGATGATCTTACTATCTAAGAAAGGAAACAGACAAACACACAGGAGTCATAAAGACAATTTAAATAAATCTGTCAACAGATTACAGGTGCCCACACTGTAATCTGCCAATTTCAGGGCTTTTTAGGTCAGTTTGGAAACTTTGCTGTACATACAGATCACCTGGTGAGGGGATACTGTACTAATCCATATTTTCAGTGATTTATAGACAAGATAGAAAGGCAGTATAATATGAATCTAGAAATTGAGACAGTTAAACTGAAATTCTGTCATTTTTCCATATTAGCCTGAGAAGTTATTCAATCCCCCCTTTCTTATTGGTTTTTATATTTTGCAATGACACATTAATTCAACAAATATATAAATGTGAATGCACAGAAACTATAATTATCCTCAAATACTGTTAGATTGGTATGGTTATTCAAGGTTTCTAAGACTTAATCTGTGAATTATGGGTAATAATGCAGTTTATATATAGATGTTCTGATGTGTGGAAATAAACTAAGTCACTTAGTGCTTACTGCTGTGCCTGACCTAGAGTCATGCTCAATAAGTCCTACTTAGTATTATTATGAGGGTCAAATATTATTCAAATAATATCTTTAAAGTATACATGCATAATTATGTATAACATGTATTATATATAGCTAAGTATTTTTATATAATAAATAGCAATTATAAAACTATGCACTATTTGTTATATTTTTACAAATATTTATAAATATAATCATAGATTTATATTTGTGATTGAATATTGCACATGCTATATAAAGAATTTATTTATATTATAATATGTATTCTAGATATTGTTATATGTTCACCTGTATATACATAGCTATAAAATATTGAGCCCTATTCATAATATGGACTGGGGAGATGGTTTAGTGAATAAAGCACTTGCCATGCAAGCATGAATGACTAAATTTGGATCCTTGGAACCCATGTTAAACCAGGCAGTAGTGGACACCTGTAATCCCAGCATGCCTATGATGAGAGGCTTGAAGGCCAAATGGCCTGTTGTACACAACAATGAATAATGAAAGTCCCTGCCTCAAACAAGGTAGAAGTTGAGAACACATCTGAGGTTGCCCTTTGACCTGAACATGAACAGTGTAGCATGTGTGTGCTTGCACTCATAAGCACAAACATGGGAATGAACATATACACAAAATAATATTCATAAGATAGTAGATAATATATGAATATTTTAATTTATAATGTATAAATATACATGGAGAGGTAATTATATGTAGACTAGAATGGGTACACATTTAATAAAATCTAGAATTCCAATTCTGACTGGCTCTACCTTTGAAAAGCAGCTTTTCTCAGACACTAGTATGCCCCAAACCTCCTTATACACACACACCAGTGTTCAGGACCTGATTCTTTATGTATGACTGGCTCTGTTGAGCAGCTATTGAGTTGAGGAGTACAACTGTTGGAGCCACAAACATCTAGGTTAAAAGACAGGAAATTCTCTTTCCTAGCCAAGTACCCTTGAGGAACTCCATCTATTTGTTTCCTCCCTTGACAAATGGCCATCATACTTAGGCTGCAGGATTGCTGAAAGGAGAACTAGGGGAAATAGTTAAGTGCATCTCTATTGGATCCATGGTTGAGGACAAATTATTACTTCTCTGTCTTTCCCGACTGGGATTTCTGTCTGCTTTCCCCCTAGCACATCCTCTAGTGCTTCACCTTCGTGGACAAGGAACCAGGGCTCTTACATATCATACTTGTCACCTGAGTCACATGTGTGTGTCTTAACATAAGTTAAAATGTTTTTCAGAATCGTTTTTCCTAGACCTCTGTTCTCTCTACCTCCCATTCATAAAACTTCCCTCATGAACATGCCATTTCTTTCTCTTTACTAGCCTCTGGACTATTCCAGGTCTTGGTGAGCTGGAGTGTGAGTTTGGGACTTTTCATATTAAAGTCCAACATTCCTTTGAGCTTTGGAGTTCTTGTTCTAGCACTGTTCCTGCAAACTAGACTGTCTACTGGTTAACACTTCCTCCAACTCTTGATCTTTGTACTTAGCCCAAATTCTCTCCTGAGTATCATCTGTGTGGTGCTGAGAATGAAACCCAGGACTTTGCACATGCTAGCTGAGTGCTGAGCACTCCACAACTCAGCTATATGCCTAGATCTTTTATTAAAAAACCTTTTAATATCTTTCAGATTCTTTTGGAAATAAGTGGCCATCTTGCATGTCTTAGAAGTTGGCAGAAATATGAGAAAAAAATCTCTAGTCTCCCTTGGGCAAGGACGTTCTTTTCTGAAATTTATGTGAAAAACAGCACCTTCTGTACATGTCAACAAAAGGACAACCATTACTTGACCATATTATGCAACTTTGAGGTGACCAGTGTGATGTTTACAATTAATGCATTTGATCACCCACTGTCATTTAACCAGTACTTTAGCTTCATGTGTCACCTCCAAGAATATAGATGTAATTCCTCAGATTGGAAATTTAAGGAGACAGCTGATTTTTCATTGGAAGAATCTTGTGGGCTTTCATCAGCAAAAGGGCTTTCTACTGTAGACTATTTTCCCCCCTTTATTCAACTGAAAAAAAAGAGATAACATTGTCTTGGCATAGGTTCATTTTCTTCAAGCTCAGTTTTGATAATGGCCCTTTTCTCTTCATCACTTGTTCTTGGATATGCCTTGATGTTCATCTCTTACAATCGTTCTTGCTCATTTTGCCCTGGCTTTTGTTTTTACCTAATCATTTACCAGAAGGGAAGTACCTTTAATGAAGCTGATGTAAGGAGCATAGATATGGGGTTAATCTTTGGCTTTATTACATTGAAGCACCGAGAATCAACTTCTCTGAACTCTGTTTCCCCAAATGTAAAATAGGCATCTTCCTGATAGGGTTGGTGTGAAGCTTTTTAATACACTGTCTATCATTTTTGGACATATAGTATTTTTAGAATCATTATTGTCTGATGAACCCTTTGAAGTAGGTACTAAAATTAGCACATAAAAATATGAATTGAAATGATCATTGAATAGCCCTAATAGTACAAGAGCTCCATATCTATACATAGAATCTTTTTTGTTTGTTGGTTGGTTTTTTTGAGGCAGGGTCTCACTGTAGCCCAGGCTGACCTGGAATTTACTATGCAGTGTCAAGGTGGCCTTGAACTCATGACAATCCTTCTACCTCTGCCTCCCGAGTGCTGGGATTAAAGGCGTGCACCACCATGCCTAGCCCAGAATCTTTTTTAAAAAAGTTTTATTTATTTATTGTAGAGAGACAGAATAGGCATGCCAGGGCCTCTAGCCACTGCAGACAAACAGGTGCATGTACCACCTTGTGCAACTGGCTTACGTGGGTACTGGGGAATTGAACCTGGTTCCTTAGGCTTTGCAGGCAAGTGTGTTAACCACGAAGCAACCCCTCTAGCCCCTGTGTATAGAATCTTATATAGCAATTTGTTGTTTGTAAGTTACACTAAAGAAAAGACCAAAAAATACTTCTATAGGTTATTGAAACCATTCTACCTTTAAGATAGTCATCAAGTTTTCAGTGGCAAAAAAGGGATCTGAGGAGAATTCTGGAGGCGTTGTTTGTTGGATATGTTTCATTTTGTTTTCATATTAAGCTTCACTCTCAATCCATTTAATTAGATTTATAGTTGGAAAAACTTGCATTGTATAAAAAGCACCTAGCCTGGTTTCTTTTATAACCAGTAAGGGTTTTATACAATGTTACCTGTTAATAGTGGTGCAATAATATATGTGACAGTATCTAACACAGAGCATGGTACATAGTTATTGATCAGTAACATTTTTGGATTTAGTTAATTGGATACACACATATATATTAAGTATAGTAAGGAAGTATTTAGTCACCTGTCTTGTCAAGTTTCTTGCTGTGGCCTTTTGGTCACTGAACATATTTCATCATGGAGTTTGTTCTCAAATAAGCCTTCAGGTGAACAGGCCTGTGATGCTTTCTTTCCCACTGGGGACCAGATTGCTTACTGTGTGGATGCAGAGAGTCTTATTCAGCTCAATCCTCTGTAGATCCTAGCACATGATAGGTACTCAGTGAAAGAATAGGTGAATGGATGGAGTAAGAAAAAATTTGAATCAAATGAGAAATACTATTATGTACCTTATCAGGTTGAAATTTGATTAAAATATTTGGATGCTTAAGACAGCACTAAAGAGTACTTGTTCAGTATGTGTTGGCTATTCCTGTTTTCATATACCATATCTGAGGCTTCTTTTCTTCTTTTTGTGAAATATATTTTATTTATTTATTTATTAGAGAGAGAGAGAGAGAGAGAGAGAGAGAGAGAGAGAGAATGGACATCCCAGGGCCTCCAGCCACTGCAAACGAACTCCAGATGTATGTGCCTCCTTGTGCAGCTGGCTTATGTGGATCCTGGAGAATTGAACTGGGATCCTGTGGCTTTGCATGCAAAATGCCTTAACCACTAAGCCATCTCTCCAGTCCTCAGGCTTCTTTTCAAAATGAATATAGCTTCATTTTTCCATATTGTTAAAGACAATAATGTTATTGTTTTGATGTTACCTTAGGAAATACATAAAATGTAAAAAGATAACTGGCCACGTTCCTACAATAACAGCCACTGAAAACATAGCAATTTATACTTATATATAATTAATTTATACATATATATGATATAAAAATCTGTTACTATCTTCTATCTATGCAATCATTTTAATGGCTTCACAGTATCACATGTTAACTACATAAATGCTACATGTGTATTAGCCAGGATCATATTGACACTTACTTGCTTCTAATTTTTTTGCTGGTTTAACCAATATAATAGTGGCCATTTATGTACATATCTTCATACACTTATCAAATTATTTTTCTAAGAGAGGGTAGAAAGCTTGATTTCTCTGAATCCTATGAAATGCACATAGATAAACATGCATGCATGAATGAACAGTTACTTCTTATTCTAAAGGCTATACATCCCCAGTCTCCCTGCCAAGCTGCTAAGATTGAGACAGATTTAAAGATTGCTTTATATATGGCTGCTTCCATGCAGACTTTTTTATTTTGTTTTGTTTTGTTTTGTTTTTTGAGGTAGGGTTTCACTGTGGTCCAGGCTGACCTGAAATTCACTCTGTAGTCTCAGGGTAGCCCTGGACTCATGGTGATTCTCCTACCTCTGCCTCCCAAGTCTTAGGATTAAAGGCATGCACCACCATGCCCGACCATGCAAATGTTTTTTTGACAACCTCAAATTTTAGGAAAGCACTTGAATTGAGAAACAAAATCTACTTGAGTATTCCTCTACACTCTACAGAATTTAAGCTTGTGGAGCTGTGTGTGTGTGTGTGTGTGTGTGTGTGTGTGTGTGTGTGTGTAGATGGGACTAATGCTACAGGAAAAAACATTGAGTTTTTGAGACAAGGTCTTATCTACCCCATGCTGGTCTGGAACTCACTAGCTGAGGATGATCTTGAACTCCTGATCCTTCTGCCTCCACCTTCCATGTGGGATCATTGAGCATGCACCACTATACCAAGTTAAGAAAGTCTTTCTCAGGTATGGCTCAATATCCAGTTTAAAGAGTCCTTGGTCACCCCTTCAGTAAAAGTACTCAGCTCTCCAGGGTTCCTGACATTCCATGGGGCTTAGGCCAGTCTAGAGAGAAATACTCACCCACTCACTTTTCTGGCTTCCTATTTTTCTAGCGGCCAGAGTGCCTCTTGAGTGTAACTTTTCTGTAAGCATAGTTGAGGCGGGGAAGTGTGTGTTGAGAAGTCTTGAATCTGAATCTCCTCATCTAACAAGCTACATTCTCTCTGACTTCAAAGGCTGGGCACTGGTCCAGGAATGATGCTCTTGGCCTCTGTTAGAAGGTGGAGCCAGGTGTGGGAATGCAAACAGACTGTGGGGCCTATATGAGGTGAGGAAAGGCACAAGGAGAATATGTGACTATGGAGGGGAGCAAATGCTTGTGCGATTGGCCAAGCTCCACCTTACAAGCAGTGCTCCTGGCAGGAATGTTTTCCTGATGTGTTTTAGGGAGCTGGAACTGTTTGAACATCTAAGTCTCAATTGGATGATGTTTGCCATAAGCAATAATGGGCATGGAAGTGTTTTACTCTGAGACCTGGCATACTATATTGATGGGGCCTATTGATCCTTAAACTGTTTCCTGAGTTCTATACAAATCCATACTCTCCAGCCCTAGCAGTTCACTTGTCACTTCTTGCTGGCTGTGTGTATGCTGAGTGCACTGCCTTGGAAAATAACACCCTGTGGAGTTTTTTGACTTATTTATTCATCCTCTCTACCCAGATTTCCAGAACACTGACCTGTGAAATTTCACCAGCCCTCAGCAGTCTGTTTATTTTTTCTTCCAACTGTTTGTACGCAAATGAGTGTGCATACTTTTCATGTGTTTGCATTCGTTTCTTGGTATACATGCTTAGCTCCTTGATGCTGTACAGGCATGTATGTGTGAAGGCATGTGTTATATCTGTTTGCATTGTGATTGGGAGAATGTGAAGTAGACCTGGGAGCAGGGAAGGTGTCACTTTGGAAGACAAGTGATTTACCCCTCTCTTGCTTGGGTAGGCTTTCATAAGTCCTTAATGGCAGTGTGATCCTGGAGAAAGTAAAGCTTATCCTTCATTATTGGACAAAAATGGGACGCTTGATACCCTACTGGACTCCTACATAACTCCTCAGGAAGGAAGGGTTAGACAAGGGGCCCACCCTCACCACTCATGAAGTAACTGGCAGAATGGCTAGAACAAGTGAATGATTGTGCCATAATTAGTTTATGACCTTAGGGCATGCCAGTTTGTAGCCCTGCCAGTCTTCTAGCTACCACTAGAACAGATATGCCTCATAAAAGCCCAAGCAACAAAGCTATATTCCCTGGTCCTGCAAAGCCCAACGAGTTGGGCCTATGAACTGACAGTGACGGAGCTAGCATGTTAACATTTCCTGAACTGACCTTTTATATTTTCATTTTATGCAAAAGTAACCTTTATATTTAGTACAATTGTTAATCCTTTGACTTAATTATAATGCCATTCCTCTCCCTCTCTCCCTTCTTTCCTTCCCCTTCTTCCTTCTTTTGTACCTCCCTTCCTTCTTCAATTCCCACCTCTCTTCCCTCCCTTCTCTTTCCTTTCCTCCTCTCTCTTCTCTTCCTTTTCTTCCCTCCCTCCCTCCTCACTTCTTTCATCTCTCCCTTCTCTTTCTTTCCCTCTCTCTGCTTCTTTGTTTGGGGAGAACAGTTAGGCTGGGGCATGAGGAATCATCTGGCCCATTGTATGAGAATAATTGAAAGCATTCCCTTCGAGTCTGCTCAGTAAATGGCTTAGCCAACATCTTCAGGTCTCACTCTCCTGGCCTGCTGCTGGTGGTATGATTGCTCAAATATTCTCTTTCAGTTTCCAGAAAGTTCAAGAAACTCAACTTTGCAATGAGAAATCTATTAGCCTGCCAACCTAATTCATATAAATGTTTACCAGACTGTCAGTGCCAGACCTCAGCAAATCTGGATTCTGAAAGGGAGTTTTGCTGCTAAGTATCTATGAGTTCTTTCCTTTCCTGCCCATCGACCTTCATTGCATGTTTACTTCAGATGCTTAGCACATGGGAATCATTGGACCCATTAAAGCTAAATTAATGTGTATATACTATTTGTCGCTGATCAAAGCACTAAGCATCTCATATTCATAGGTAAAAAAAGATGTTCAAATTCTGGAACAGTGTTTTTGCATATAAGAAATGAAGCTATTTGCAGAATGACAAAATTAAAAGCATTACTGTCATTCAGCAATTCCTTTCAGAACTCTTTAAGATTATTGTTCCAATGTCACACGAGCAAACTTTAACACTTTTAACTCCATCTAGGGAGTAGATCCCAAGTTAGGAAATTCTTCACATTTTTATCTTCTTGTCATTACAGCCAATTATTCACAGCTTAAATTTCATCTGAATATTTTATTTGTTTTACTTTTCAAACTAAGGATGCTGTCCTTTATATTGCCAGCCATCACTTTTTCCACCAAGTGTTCTTATATCTATTTGTTTTTAATTACCTTTAATATGCACACTGACTTCTTTGGTACGGCTGTTTTTCATTTTAAAAAATGCTCTAACACAATTATGGGAAGTCTGTATCTGGGCCCTGCTTTGATTTCAGTCTTGAAGGCAATTTACATAGGACCTTAAGTAAAACTTCCAACTGTAAGGAGAACTAACAGTTTGTTAAAAAAAATAAAGTTTGGCCTGGGTGTGGTGGTGCATGCCTTTAATCCCAGCATTTGGGAGGCAGGGGTAGAAGGATTGCCCTGAGTTTGAGGCCACCCTGAGAATACAGAGTGAATCTCAGGTCAGCCCGGGCTAGAGTGGGACCCTACCTCGAAAAACCAATAATAATAATAATAATAATAAGGTTTGGATCAGACCATTGATGACAATGACAAGATGTTGGTGGAATTTTTATATATTTGTGAATTCAGGCACATTATTTTGAAACAATAATGAGCTGTAATAAACTAAACCTCTGTTAAAACATAGATGCACTTGAGTTGATAATAAGCCAATGAGCATGATGATAACAAATGGATTTATTACTGTCTTTTCCCAGATTCCTCTGTATTCATAATGTGGACACATGTATCCTCAAAACTTATAATGTATAGAATATAATTGTATTTTCCTGGTCAGTAGTGTTTCCATATTAAAACTATTTTTAATATGAAATAGAATTGTTTTATTCAAATATGTACTGTTCACAAAATGCAAATACTTACTATGGGGCTTTAATTAAGGCAAAAGCAGTTTTTGTAATGCGTTGCTTATCTTGAAATGCATAGCATAGCTTGGACTCCAGTAATCAGTTTAAAAAGAAAAAAAATGGCTTTGACATTTTGAAACAGCTGCTACAAAGCACATAGTACAGAAGTGACCTTTATGTCTTGACTTCAGAGAGACCTACTGATCCTTAATTTTCTTTTCTCTCTTCTTCCCTCCTCCCCTCCCCATTCCTCTCTTACCCTTTTTTCCCTTCCCTTACACGCTCCTCCACCTTCCTTTCATTGTCTTGCCTTGCCTTCTTTCCTTTCTTTGTATTTTTAAGATGAAGTTTCCCCATGTTACCCAGGCTGGCCTTGAACTCCTGGACTTAATCCATTTTGTTGCACACTCACTAGCCACTGGGACTACTACAGGCATGCATGACTGCATTATTTTAATGGGAGCCTGTTACTTCCTTAGTTATAGCAGAATCAAAGCAATAAATTGGAATTAAGGGTGGCAGTTTGGGTGGGTTCACTGTGCTTATTTCCAGAGAACAACGATGGAAAAACCACAAAGGCAAGCAATACAGAATAGTCAGAGTCTACACTAAAATTTAAGATTGTGATATTAATATGCCAGATTTTGTTTAGACATTTTACTATGGTTGGGGATTTTTAAGTTATTTAAAAATTTTCACTTTTATGAAATATGATGCTGGGAATGATTTCTGTACAATTTGCATTTCTTCTGTTGAGAGTTTTTGCTTTCTGGTATGTTGCCAAAAGTATATTCACCAGGGCAAAAGGTAGAGCTGCTTTATAGGTCCTATTATGTGTTGCCAGATGTATTTCCCAAATATGATACTGTGTGAGAGTGCCTGATTTCACAGATCCCTGACACATTGAATGTTATCATTTCAATATATTCACTAGCTTAATAGGTATGTAAATGTACTCTTGATTTGTTCCATTTTTATTTATTTAATAAGGTTTTTCATTTTTAATATAATAATATCATGATTTTCTATCTGTTTCCTTATTCCTGTACTTTTTAAGTAAAATCTGGGCATTGGTCTTGTATATTTTTATCCATTCCTTATATTTTAGACAGTCAACTTTATCATTTATATTTGTCACATATTTTTCCAATTTTATTGCTTTCATTTTATGTATGCTTTATCGTATTTCACTATGCAAAAGTATTCTTTTTTACATTTATATATTCAAATCCATCCATCCTGTCTGTGATGTTTCTTTCATTTTTCAATATTTAGAAATTTGCCACTCCTCCACAGCTGGGACAAATATGTGATTTTGTCTTCCCCACTCCCCCAGGGTGTTTTCTTTTTTATGTTTAATTCTTGGACCCATCTGGAATTTATTGAAGTGTATGGTATGAGGTATGGATCTAAAGTAAAATCTACATACTGATATCCAAATGTTTTAACAATTCTATTTGGCAAATATTGCTTGAACTCCTCCTATATACTAAGTACTGCAAGAAAGGTTTTCTTTAAATGAAGGAGGATCCATGCACTCTAAGTCTGTGATTTTATTTACACATGTATTTTCATGTTTGTGTTTGTGCCTTTGACATTCTATCTCTTCCTCTCCATCTTTCTCTGAAGAGAAAAGGTGCAGAAGTGGTAGTAATTTGTTATATACTTACAGATATAATAAATCACAAGGAATACTATTAAAAAAAAAAAAACAGGAGCAGGAGATGGTGGTATAGCTTAAAGTTAGAGTGCTTGCCCAGTATGCAAAAAGCCATGGGTTTGATCTCCATAACTCTACACACACACACACACACACACACACACACACACACACACACACACACCACACACATACATTAAGGGCAGGAAACTGGAAATTTTAAAAAGTGTGAGATTCTACCCAATGAAGCAAGAGAAGGATTCAAAGTAGGGGTGACATTTTAAAAGGAGTCAGATGGCAGCATTTAATTCATTCAGAAATGCACACAGGGCTGGAGAGATTGCTTAGTGGTTAAGGCACTTGCCTATGAATCCAAAGTACCCAGGTTTGATTCCCCAGGGCCCACATAAGCTATATATTCAAGGTGGCACATGCGTCTGTAATTCCTTTGCAGCGGCTGAAGGCCCTAGTGTGCCCATTATCTCTCTCACTCTCTCCAATAAATAAAATTACAAAAAAGCAAAGCTCGTAAAAATGCACACAGTGTATATTCTGCTAGGACTTGTGTTTGGTACTAGAGATAAAGATGGATGAAATTAAGTTCCTGTTTTCATGGACTTCTCAGCCTAGGAAGACAAGTTGATAGCAAGGAAACATACCAGCGTAAGGTTGTTGAGAGAGAGACATAGATAGGATTAGAAAAAATTACAAGTTGGGGAATGGTAGAGACTTGTTGGAAATGAAGGTTGGGGCCAATGATAAGTGGACTTTGGATGGCAAGAGGAGGTGTTGTCTCTTATTGTTTGAAAATGGAGAAGCTTTATATGTCAGTGCCTTGATCAGAGTGGATATCAGTTCACTAAACGATTCTGAAATATGAATGAAGTAGATATGTGTGTCCTTAGGATATGTGGGCTTCTTGGCAATATCAGTAGTTCATTTTAGAAGTGTCTATTCATATGTTGGAGCCTGTCTATAATTGAGAAACTCTGTAATATCATTCATATATTTCATCTGGCTCCTTTTCAGCAATCCTCATTCTCTCTCAAATTAACATTACCTGCATTTTGTGTAGCTTGCTTAGGAAACATTTTAGATTGAGTCCACTCAAATGGCTAGAATGAAGTATCTGAGGAAGTAAGCTACTGTAGCTGTAGGATTCAACTATAGGAAACCAGTTCAGTCTTACCTGCAGGAAAAATGAAAGTGCCAGTAAGCATGACACACAATTATTTTGAATGTAGCTACTTGCACGAACATTCACTTATTAAATTTGAGAGGTGTTTCCTTTCTTCTTATGAGCATTATGTTTGTTGGTTGATATTCAGGAAGCCTACAGAAATTAAATGATCAGTAAATAGATCCAGGGCATCAGCAAATTTAAGTGCTTTGATGCCTAGAGAAGCTTAATAGGAAGTTTTAAATTTTTGTTTGTGAGCAAAGCTTCCAGAATGGCTGTGTTGGGGAGCTTTACATACCATGTTCTGGGTGAAACAACCACTTCACTGGTAAAAATTACTGAAACAGAACAACTATTTAAAGTCTTGGGAAATTGATCTAAGGGAATACACCAAATTGACAAGTAGTTATTCAAGAAAAATCTATTAAGTCCCAATAACAACAATGGGGGTATAGCAAGCTGTCATCACCTCCATTTGTTATAGAAGCTTTACTCTACATAGGTGTAGCCAAGACTATGGGACTCTCTTTCCCACTTATTACCACCCATAGGGCCACAGTTTCACCCCAGGAGAGACAAGCCACTGCTTCTTCTACCACACTCAACTTAAGGTTATGAAAGCTCTATTTAGGTTAGCATGGTCAAGATGATGGAAGCCCTCTTCCCAGGTCTCACTTGTACAGGTTCCATATCAAGAGGGGTCCACCAAGAATATTGGGAGTACTATACCCTGACCCTCCACCTCCTGCTTTTAGGGTGGAGATATCACTCAGAATCAGACTGTTGCCATGCCTTCACTCCATTGAGGTAGTAAAGAAATTCTACATAAGGGCTTAACCAAGACTACGGGACTAATAAGTCAGCTATTTTACTGACCAAACTGATGTTGTTTAAAGCAGAACATAGAAGATCTCATTCCTGAACATGTTGTCAAAAAATATATTAAAATAGAAGGAGGTATATGGCAAGACCCTATTGCTGAAGACAACCTAAATGTTGGTTGTAGGACATTGAGACATCAAGCTGGAACTGAGCTAGAAGCCTCCTCTCTCTTGGCTAGCTGTCACAGTGCTGGAAAGTTCTATGTGGCCTGCTGGGAAGGAAATGCTTACCCAGCTATGAATCCACCATGTGTACTGTACAACTGACTAGCCAGGCAAGATGTGTCCACTGGTATCATCGTGGCATGGCTGTTAGAGTGGTGTTGTCACTGATTGGATCTGAAAACCTAGTCTAAAACCTATAGCTGGGAAGCTCAGAGACTCTAGGGAGGAAGCTACTAGCATTAGTTGACTAAAAGGATATATTGTGCCCATCAAATTGCCCTCTAAATCTTTATATTATGTTTATGCCCATAGATTATTGCTGCTCTCACCTTTGGTTCGAGAAACTTCTTTTGCAGAAGATGGAGGTTACTTGGGAGACTCAGAACTCATCTAACTGCTGAGAATAAGTGATCATTGAGTGCTCACTGCTAAATGAGATATCTTTATCATGCCCTCCAAGGCTCAAGGAATATTGTGGAAGAGGGGCTGGAAAACATGTAAAAGTCAGAGGATAGGGACAAATGCTTTGGGACACTGTCTTCCAGCTTAGCAACCATCACTCCATGGCCTTAGAGCAAAACAGCTCAGTGGAGGAGGGATTGAGGAGGGAAACAACAGAAGGTAATAGGAAGGAATTATGATCGAAATTCATTATATACATGTTACAAAATTGTCAGTAAACTGTTTTAAAAATTATAGAGTTCTTCATGCTGAGCAACTAGTGAGAAATAAATAGTACCATAAAACTAGAAGCAATAAATGAAGGAGATCAGGCAAATATTTAACAGAAAAAAGATAGCTAAAATGAGCTGGAAAAAAATCACATTTATTCCTATGAGTCAGAAAGGTCTACACACGTGATGTATTTCATTGGCTGAAAAGCAACTCTACTGGGCATTTGAGAGCTACTAGTCACAGCTTGAATATGAGAATAATTTTGAAGTAAGCCACCTAGAGACTCATCATCAAATTTCTAAAGCCTTAGAGCCTAAGAGGCATAAGGTGATTCTAACCAATCACTAGTTGAACATTATAATATACTGACCCAGGAACTACTCTGAGGTAGAAAATACGCAATTTCATGTGTCATATGTCTTATTAACATCTTAAATCTCTATCTGGCAATATGTGTTTTAGTGTTATAATGAGCCACAACATTTTCTGCTTCTCTTAATAACACTAGCCATTTTAGTAGGTTTCCTCTACTAGCGTTACTATAACTGATATAGTTATCTGCATGTTACACAATATCTGGAAAATAATCTATAGGTCTAGGACTATCCCCTAACTTTCAGGTGAATATTCCCAATGTTATGCTTTATATTTTTAAATATTTTATTATTTATTTCTTTATTTGACAGCAAAAGAGAGAGAGAGGGAGGGAGGGAGAGAGAGAGAGAGAGAGAAAGAGAGAGAGAGAGAAAATGGGCATGTCATGGCCTCTAGCCACTGCAAATGAACTTCAGACGCATGCATCCCCTTGTGCATCTGGCTAACGTGGGTCCTGGAGAATTGAAGTTGAGTCCTTTGGCTTTGCAGGCAAATGTCTTAACCGCTAAGCCATCCCTACAGCCCCCACTGTTATGCTTTATGATTAGGTCATGTATAGGGCGGTTCCAAATGTTAAGGTATATAATAACTGTCAACATTTATTACTATACAGGTATATTTAATAAGGGGTCCTGGGCTATTATTTAAATTAAGCCAGAGAAAAAAGCCTTAGTATTGGAAAGAAAATTAGCATTTTTACCTGCTATGTCAAGATTTACCTAAGGCATCTTGATGCATATGTGCAGTTATTTGAGTGGGACTTTTACTAGGAAACCTCAGGTAGCTTCAGTCTTTAAGGGACCTGACGGTAGGACATCCTCCTTTACTACATTTTCCCTCTTTGCAGCAGGGGCAGAAACTCAATAAGGACCTTAAATATCCTGTTTTTTTTTTTTTTTAAGGCAATAGTACGGGTGGGGTGAGGCACAGGAAGATAACACGGGCAAACAGTCAACAGCTCTTGTACCTTAATGGCATAATTGCAAGTTAAAAATCATTCTAAAAATGTTGATCTTCATCTACGTACATATGTACACACCCCAAAGCATGCATGCCAAGAATAGTAATTTTAATGTGCAATATGTTAAAAAGTAAAAGATGAAGTGGCCACAGGTTTTGCTACTCAGTTATTTTCAGAAATTCTAGGGGAAGATTGAGTTTTACCCCATGCTGCTTTAGACACAAAACTACAGAGAAAAACAATTACATGAAAACAGTGATCATGGACATATGACACAATTATATTAAATCATAGTGTGCTCATCAGTAATAAAAAAAATAAAAAGCTTGTGTCTTTATTTCTTTGAGATGTAAGAAAAGTCCAGTAAAAACAAAAAGTATCAAGAAGTAAAATTTGTCATATAGACTTTAATATCTTTCCCTCTTTAAGAGATAAACAGTGGGAGGCAACTGAGGTAACCTTCATTTTTTAAAAGACCTCAACTAGCTTATTATGAAACAGGGGATGGATTTTTCTCACTCCCCCTTAATAACCTCTCTGATCTTAGCATAATTAACAGGTTTCTTAATACAATCATAATCCATGCGTTGAGACTCCCTACTATCAGCATACACCTGTGGGTCCCTCAAGGCCTGATGGATTGGGACATCCCCCTCTTCTGCAATGCTAAGAAGATCTGAGAGGTTGGGGCATTCCCCGTTTCATTAAGTCACTACTTATCCTTGGTGAACCAAGCTATATTACTTTCCCTGCTGCTGCAACAAAATTATCTGACAAAAACAAATTAAGGAAGGAAGCACTTATTTTTGGCACACAATCTGAAGGTATAGTCCATTATAGCAAGAAAGTCATGATGGCAAGAGCATGAGGCATCTGATCACATTTTAACTGTTGTCAGAAAGCTGAGATAGAGGTACGCTGGTGCTTAGCTCATTTTCTCTCTTTTATTCAGTCCAGGTCCCCCAGCCTATGGAATGCCACCTACATCCATGGTATGTTTTCCCTGCTCTGGAAAAGTCTTTCTGGAAACATCCTCAATAGATAAGCATGGACATGTAGCTCCAATGGCGCAAACAGTTAGTACATGGTACTTATACAGATAAATACAGGTGTATGCTCCTACGAGGATTCTAAATTCCATTAAATTGACAATGGAGATTAATTATCACATGAGTAGAGCCTACTGTAATGTTAGAAACACTGAACACTGGTTTGAGTCACAAACCCTTCTGTGCATCCTCAGCAAGGGTTGAACAAATTTTGAGTGTTGTCTTTCCAGGTACCATATCCTACAATAATTTTTCCAGGACTGGGATCTAAGCCCAGATAAGGGCATCTCTGAGATTATTTATTTCTACCTCATTGGAACAAAGTCTCGCTCCTAAGAGTCTGTAGAAAGGCTAGGTTTTTCAGTGAAGAGGCTTGCTTGCATAAAAGGCTCTGACCTTTTATTTTTCAGATTGCCACCTAGTTTAAAAGTGCAAATGGGGCTGGTGTGATCGTTCAGCAATTAAAGGTGCTTGATTGCAAAGCTTGCCAGCTAAGGATCCATTCCCCAGTACCCACATATAGCCAGATCACAAAGTGGTACATGCATCTGCAGTTTGTTTGTAGTGGCAAGAGGCTGTGTCATATGCATACTCCCTTCACTTTCTCTCTCCTCCAAATAAATAAATAAGAATATTTTTTAATTTAATTAAAATGCAAAAGGCAGTCTTTTCCTAGGACCTCATATTCAAAGTAATTTCTTGGAAGATTAAAACCCTGTCTTCTAGGATTGAATTGCCTATAGTAAATGAGCAGAAAAGACATGGTGAACACTATAGTAACACAAAAAGGTGACAGAGAATTCTAGAGCAAAATTAGTGAGAAGGGTCAAAAAGGGCAAGAATTGGGAGAGGCTAGTGAAGCTACAACAGTGCAGGAAAGCCTGAGCCACAGGCAGCGCTTGAGGGAGCCAGTGGCTGGGTATGTCCCAGACCTGCGGCTATACCAATGCTGTCTAGAACCAGCCAGCCAGCCAAGAACCCACATGCCTAGCTTCCCTGGCACTGTGCCACATTGGCACACCTGGCCCCTTGGCATCTGACCAAAATAAGCTCCCAGGCAGCCTGCTTGCTTCCCCTCACTTGCCTTCCCTGTGGGCCTCAGGGAAAGTACAAGAAGGTGGTGAAGGAAAGAAGGGAAGGGGCGAGAGAGGGGGGCTTGCTGAGAAATTCATGAGAGAGAGAGAGAGATGAAAACATTTCAGGCTCTTTTGGAATTCTTTACCAAGAAGCTGCCATGAGACATGGGGGTGCATGATTTTACAGTGTGCGTGAGCATTTTCTGGCATGTTCTAAGGGCTAATTTCTTTTTCTTTAAATCTTTTATTATTTTTTATTGGAGAAAGAGAGAGAGTGAGAGCACCAGGGCATCCAGCCACTACAATTGAACTTCAGACCTGTACACCACCTTGTGCACATGTGCAACCATGTGCGCTTGTGTCACCTTGTGTGTCTGGCTTAAGTGGGATCTGGAGAGTCGAACATGAGTACTAAGGCTTTGCAGGCAAGTGCCTTAACCGCTAAGCATCTCTCCATGCCATAAGGGCTAATTTTTATTTGGTTACAGAGTCTTTAAGTAATGGGTACTCTAGTGGTGCTTAGCAAATTATTGACCCATGCCAATAATTTGGAGTGGCTCCTCTCAGATACCCCTAGAATGAGTAGAATATTTAAGAGATGAGAATCATACATTTTACCTCCTGGCTAGTGGGCCAACTGATATTGGCTAGTGTCAGGGTTTGGAGTGCATCTCCAGAGGGGTTCCAGGTTCTTACATCCACAAATTTGGAATTGATCAGAGACACATAGTTTCTGCACAAACAAAAACAGTTTATTAGGAAAAGATACATTTCCAATGGAGAATTCAGGCTGGAGTAAAGAGAAAAAGGTTAGCTCAAATGGTGCTGTGTTCAAAGCGCTGTCTTTTACGTTACCTTAGCATGGGTTTTTTGGTTCTATGCAAGCTCCATCTGTTACATGTCGTTCTACATACAACTTCATGCATTGCATGCCTCATATTAAATCACATCTAAGGGGTGTGCATTTTAGTATTATAATGAGCCATGGGTCATCTTCAGACTTTGTTCAGGGCTTCTGTACTTGCAACAGTGAGGCCACTTAGTTTTATTCCTTTAGGCCAGGGTTTAGGGGATTACCAACCTTCTTTTTGTCAATTTGTTTCTTTCATATGCTAATTTTATAAGGCTTCCCCCCCCCCCCGCCACTCCCCCCCGCCCCCCCCCCCCCCCGCCTCTGGACCTAACCACAGCCCTGTACTCCTGCTTCAACAGGTCAATGGGACTGTCTCTACCACAGTGTTATGTGTCCTTTTTATGGGGCCCAGTCCAGGTCAGGGCACTTCAGTACTAGAGATGTGATCAAGAAAATTCTTACTTTATATCAGATGAGTCAGATCCATATGTATGCAGCTTTTCCTTTAAAAAATATTCTTTATGGTTGGAGAGATGGTTTGGCAGTTAAGGCTCTTGCCTATGAAGCCTAAGGACCCAGGTTTGATTCCCCAGGACCCACATAAGCCAGATGCACAGGGTGGCACATGTGTCTGGAGTTTGTTTGCAGTGGCTGGAGGCATTGGTGCACCCTCTCTCTCTCTCTCTCTCTCAAGTAAATAAATAAATAAAAATTAAAAAATATATTAAAAAAAAACATATTCATTGGAGAAAAGACAGCCTCTTCAGCAAATGGTGTTGGGAAAACTGGATATATATCTGTAGAAGGATGAAAATATATTCTTCTCTTTCTCCGTGCACAAGAATTAAGTCCAAATGGATTAAGGATCTTAACATCAGACCTGAAACTCTGAAACTGCTAGAGGAAAAAGTAGGGGAAACCCTTCAACATATTGGTCTTGGCAAAGACTTTCTGAATACAACCCCAATTGCTCAGGCAATAAAACCACAGATTAACCACTGGGACCTCATGAAAATACAAAGATTTTGCACTGCAAAGGACACGGTGAAGAAAGCAAAGAGGCAACCTACAGAATGGGAAAAAATCTTCACCAGCTATATATCTGATAAAGGATTAATATCTAAGATATACAAAGAACTCAAGAAGTTAAATAATAAGGAATCAAACAAACCAATCAAAAAATGGGAAATGGAGCTAAATAGAGAATTCTCAAAGGAAGAAATACGAATGGCATATACGCATCTAAAAAAATGTTCTACATCCCTAGTCATCAGGGAAATGCAGATTAAGACTACATTGAGATTCCATCTCACTCCTGTCAGATTGGCTACCATTATGAAAACAAATGATCATAAATGTTGGCGGGGATGTGGAAAAAGAGGAACCCTTCTACATTGTTGGTGGGAATGCAATCTGGTCCAGCCATTGTGGAAATCAGTGTGGAGGTTCCTAAAACAGCTAAAGATTGATCTACCATATGACCCAGCTATAGCTCTCCTAGGCATATATCCTAAGGACTCATCTCATTACCTTAGAGATACTTGCTCAACCATGTTTATTGCTGCTCAATTTATAATAGCTGGGAAATGGAACCAGCCTAGATGTCCCTCAACTGATGAGTGGATAATGAAGATACGGCACATTTATACAATGGAGTTTTACTCAGCAGTAAAGAGAAATGAAGTTATGGAATTTGCAGAAAAGTGGATGGATCTGGAAAGAATTATACTAAGTGAGGTAACCCAGGCCCAGAAAGCCAAGCGCCACATGTTCTCCCTCATATGTGGATCTTAGCTAGAGATGATTGGGCTTCTGTGTGAGAAGGAAAAAACTCAGTAGCAGAGGCCAGTAAGTTAAAAAAGGAGATAGAAAGGGAAGAGAAAGAAAGGGAGGAGGGCTTTTATTAGGTTGGTATTGTATATATGTAAGTAGAAAGATTGAGATGGGGAGGGGATATGATGGAGAATGGAATTTCAAAGGGGAAAGGGGGGAGGGTAATACCATGGGATTTTTTTTGTTATCATGGAAAATATTAATAAAAATGGAGAAAAAATAAAAATAAAAAAAAATAAAAAATAAAACTAAAAAAAAAAAAACATATTATTTAGGGCTGGGGAGATGGGTCAGTGTAACAAAGTCCTTGCTTGTGCAAGCATAACAATCTGAGTGTGGATCCTCAAAATCCACATAAAGCAAGCAGTAGCAAGTGTAGCCTTCCTACAGCAAGATGGGGGGCAGAGATAGTAGAATCCCAGGAAGCTCATGGCCAGCCAACCTGACATACATAGCAGTGAACAAGACACTTCCTCAAACAAGGTAGAAGGCAAAGCTCAACACCTGAGTACATCTTCTAACCTTTACATTTACACTCTGGTGCATGCATGTGCGCATGCACACCACACACACACAATAAAATTGTTTTTAAAATGCACAACTTGAGTGCACCAAAAGGACTTCTTGACAAACAAAGGTAAAAATCCTTCAAAAGCTGAGTGAGGAATGTAGTTCAAAAGCAGATTACTTGCCTTGTATGTATAAAACACCAGTTCAATTACCAGCACTGCAAAAAGTAAAGGAGCAAATTCCACTAATTAGTAGTAAGGGGGCTTTAAAGAGTCATGTTAGGAGTCTCAACAATACGCCCCCTCCCTTGGGGCTTGGGAACTCAGAACATAGAAAAAGGGTTAGATTAAGCCTACAGATGAACACACCATTTGTTGATACTTTGGTTAAGGGTTTTGTCTTCTGCTTTGTAAATTCACACATTTATAGAACAACAACTTGTGTGATAGGCAAGATTCTAGGTCAGCACTGAACCTAGAATATAATAATTATTAATATAATAATTATAAGATAATAAGAATATAATGAGTGCTAAAAATATTCCATTTATAATTTTCAAGTATTCATATTAAAAATGAAAAGAAACTGGGGGGATAATCATGTAATTTATTTAGCTCAAATATATTTAAAACATTTAACATTTCAACATCTATATAACATAAAAAGTTATTAATGCTTTGCTCCCAGGGATACTGAAGAACATTACATTTTTTTTATGACGCAATGAGAAAAGGCACACCAACTGGATTGATCCTAGTGATTATTTATTTTTCAGAAAGCTATTCTTTATTTTGATGTCATTTCATTTGATTTTCATAGGCATGCAAGGTTAAAATGAATGTAATATTAATAGTTTTTAAAGTTCCTGCAAAGTCTTTCCTATTGATTTTGGGAGAGTAACTCTTAAAACAGGTTATCATTTTTATTCTCTGAAGCATGGAAGTCATAGACCTCCACAGACCTGCTGTCAACTCCTTTAAGTAATCCAGAAGAAAGACTTAACAAAATACTAACTATTCCCTGGGAATTAGTTCTCTTTTCTCTATCCTCTTCTATTCTTCATTGTAAAGTCTCGTCTTCCAGAACATTCCATGTCTCTGGAATTCCCTTTCTCTCCTCTTTAGTCTGGGGGATGTAACTTTTTTTGTCAGGATCTGTGAATGTGATTTTGGCTATAGATATGCTATCATGGATCATCTATATTAGGGGTGGAAGGTCAAGCAATAGTCAGTTAGCAAAACTCTTCCAGGGGACTTGGGAGATGGCACAACAGTTAAAGGTGCTTGCTTGTAATGCTTCTTAGCCCAAGTTCATGTCCCCAGCCATTCATGTAAAACTGGATAGGTAGCTGTTTGCAGCAGCAAGAGACCCTGGCATCCCCTCCCCCCCACAAATAAATAGTAAAATTAATAAAAAGAAGATTCTTCTTTGTTTGCCTCATGGAAGAAAATATAGATTAATGGAGCTGGAATTTAGGATGTGAACTGACCTGAAAATTTCTGTGGCAGACTTTCCCTCTAGTCATAGGGACTGTTTGGCACAAAGGAAGATTCAAAGCTTGGGTGTGATTTTTCTCCTTTGGAAGACAATAGTTTAAATGTATTTTATCATATAAAGGGATTTCAAAATTTTCTTAGGCTTTAGGTAGTTTTCCTTTATTAGAAGACTTAGAAATTTGCTTTAAAATAAAGGCTTTTAAGGAAGGCAGGTTTCCTTTTCTTAATCTTCTTATGTACAAATGAAAGGAAGGATGTCAGAGGAGACACCCTTCACAATAACCCTCAAGCCATATCAGTCATCCTCTCAGTCTGGCCAATGGGGTTACTAATCTGAAAAGTAAGACAAGTGGCCAAGATGTGGCTTTGGGCCAGTATGTCAAAAAAAGAAGAAAAGGCACATTCCTTAGAGTTAAGCTCTGGGTAAGATTTACCTGTCTGCACTGTCAGAATAGGAAGTTCTTTATGGAACTCATTGAACTCATTTCCCAGAGATCTTAGTCTGCCTTGAAGAAGCAGCTAGAAGTAAAGCTACAGGGATATCATCATATGGCCTACTTCAAATGTTATTGTGCATGAACTTTGTCATAAACAGAGAAAGATTTGTTAATTTCAATTGTTGGCTATAGCCATTGGCAAACATAGGTTCTTTTAACCCAATCTTAATTATTAATGTGAACTCTCAGATCATATATTACCACTAATACTATAACATCTAAGTAACAGAATAGGTTAAGAATAGGTTAAGATATTATAAATTTCAAAATGGCTGTATTTAAGACAAGTAGCAAAAATAATTCAGATGCCAGGCATGGTGGTACATGCCTTTAAATCCCAGCACTCAGGAGGCAGAGGTAGGAGGATTACTGTGAGTTGGAGGCCACCCTGAGACTACAGAGTGAATTCTAGGTCAGCCTGGACTACAGTAAGACCCTACCTTGAAAAATAATTCAGACAGACTTTGCTCCACTATATAGATGAGGAGACCAATACTCATAGTACTTACATAGCTACTCAGGGGTAGGGGCTTTCAAACTGGGATATGCCTTATTCCAAAGCCCATGCTTCCACTGTCCTATACTGCTGTGTTAAATATTTCTGTTTAGCTAGAAGCATGTCTTCTACTTTCCCTTAACCATTGAGCCATCATCTCTCTAACCCTAATTTATTCTCTTCTCAAGAAGCAGCTACAGGAAATAAAATACTATGTTAATTATTACTAAGCAAAGTTGAGACAGTATGCACTTGGCATAATCACAAACACTTCTAAAATTAGGGCTGATTTCCATTTTCTCTGATGGTGCGGGCCAGTATGGTGTTGGGTAGTGAAAATAGCAGACAAGAAGCTGTAAATAACCTAGCACACTGAGACTGAAGGAAATATCTGTTGTTATCCTCTCCTTAAATCACTCTATAAACAAACCTTGACTCAACTCTGATGGTGAACCCCAGCTACTCTTGATGTATAGAATATCATTAATTTCTTACATTCTTTTATCATAGTGATAGATACTTTTTTGACAAAATAGATCTGATTTCAGGGCTGGAGAGATAGATGGCTTAGTCGTTAAGGCATTTGACTGCAAAACCAAAGGATCCAGGTTCAATTCACAGGACCCACATAAGCCAGATGCACAAGGTGGCACATGCATCTGGAATTCAGTTGCAGTGGCTAGAGGCCCTGATGTGCCCATTCTCTACCCCCAAATAAATAAATAAAATTTAAATATTAAAAAAATAGATCTGATTTCAACAGGTAGATGGAGAAATACTCATCTTCTTTATTGTTCCCTTAGGAGATATAGCTAAGGACTCAATGCTTGATAGTTCTGCAGATGAAGGTTCGATTTCTTTTTTTAATGTTTTTTTTCTTTGTTTTTGTTACTTTACCCTCATAACAATAGGTTCACAGTAGACCACATAGATCCATTAATGTTGTAGACTATGTTTAGTATGACTCCATAATTTCAATTAGCGCAGCAAAATTTAAAGGCTACCTCATAGTTCTTAACAGAAACATACGAGTTTTTTTTAAAAAACGAATAAATAAAGATAGCTATAATTTAGCACTACAAATCATTCTTTATGAAAGCATGAGTGAAGATAAGTCTTGAAATATGCCCCACTTTTCAAGCAGGACAAACTCATATTGTTGAATATGGAGTGACATACTAAGTGATTTGTCTTTTGTTTGTCTGTTTCATTGTTTGTTGTTTCTCGTGCAGGTCTTACTCTATCCCAGGCTTACATGAACCTCACTCTGTAGCCAAGGCTGGCTTGAAATTCGTGGCGACTCTCCTACTTTAGCCTCTCAAGTGCTGACAATAAAGGCATGCGCCACTACATCTAGCCTAAATGCTGTCTTAATGGCTTTACAAGTCATGATGACCAGCTTTTTGTAGCAGCCCATTTCAGGACAACCTTAACCATGTAGTATTTAGAGAACTGTTATTAAATGCCCAGCACTGTAGTACTGCCTACCATGTGCATCAGAATGGTGAAAGATGGATTATAAGTAAGCTTTGTTCCATTATAGTCCTTAAAATTAGTTGAGGGGTCAATGAAATTCTGTTGTTAGAAATAATTCAATTTTGACTGCTTTAGAATAGACATAGCAGTAAAGACAGGAGATCTTTGAACCTTTTTAGGAAAATCGCTACCCATAAATTCAGAAGTTTCTCCCTTCTTTATTATTTTCTGGCACTGGATACTGGAAATGGAACCTGGGGCCTTGTACTGTAACACAGAGCTAAATTCCGATCCTCAGAACATCATCTCTTTAGGACAAGAGTATAATATCGACAGGATACCTGATTGAAGCGATTTAGATGTTTTCCACTGGAACTAAAGGTATGGACCGTTAGTAGTTCATGTTGACTATATAGGCTTCCTATTTCTAGAATACTAAGCAATTAATTCCTTAAGCATACCAACATCTTTCTACCTCTGTGTCTTTGTACATGTTCTCCTCCTTCCTAAAATGCTCCCTTCCCACTTTTACATACTGAACACACAGCTGTCCTTCAAGGTCCAGCTCAAATGATATATTCTCACTACAACCTTTCTCTCATTTGCCTATACTTTTTCTGTAGTCACAAAACTGTTGTATTAATCTCTATTCTAGCATTGCTCATGTTAGGAAATAAACTATTTACAAGAGTTTATCTCTACTAAATTGTGATTTTTTTTGGTTTTTCGAGGTAGGGCCTCACTCTGGTCTAGGCTGACCGGGAATTAACTATGTAGTCTCAGAGTGGCCTTGAACTCATGGTGATCCTTCTACCTCTGCCTTCCAAGTGCTGGGATTAAATGCATGCGCCACCACGCCCGGCTAAATTGCGAACTTTTTAAAGCTGGCAATCGTGCCTAATTTATCTCTGTTATCTTCACTAGCCAGAACAGGGACTGGCATAACTGACACAGAACGAGGTAAATACCTGTTGAGTAGTAGATCTATTTATCCCAATATGACTACAGTTCCATAAGTTTAGATTGCATAATCATTAGGTTTTGTTATTATACCCTACACGTATAGATTTCAAGAACTCCTTCTCTTCCTCTACTAGAGATTGAGGCCAGGGCCTCACACATTATACACAGGTGCTCTATCACTGACTTGTATTCCCAGTCCAGGGATTTCTTTAATGAAATGTTTAAATTCTTAACCATATGGATTTACTTCTTTGAATAAAAGGTACATTTGTAACCTTCAGTCAAATTGGTCCATTGCATATATTCCAATGAAGCAGCACTGGCTCCCTCTTGTGAGGTAGTCTCAGAATCTCCACTATAATTTCTTAAGAGACCTATATATAACTTCCTCTAAGGAGAGTTGTTCTAGTGGTTTGAATTTCTAGCCCTTAAATATTGAGAACATACTAGTTCTTCCTTTCTTGGGAAGCTTTAAGATCTTTACTTGACCAGAATGATGACTCCTAATCAACTCAAAATCCACTAGGAATATTGATTAGTTTAGAATCTGAGCTTCTTAGAGTAGGAGAGGTTCTGGACGTCATTTTTATCACCAATCCTCAAAAAGCAACTTATGCTAGTTTTGAGTTGACCTCTCTTGTAGAGATTCTTTCTCTGTATCAGAAGACCAGCTCTCCTAAGAAACTAAAATCTGTGTATAAGTGGTCAATATACTATCCTTTGAATTACACAAGACAGTTTGTACTTGTGTGTGTATTATATTTGTATGTGTGTGGAGGGCAGAAGTCAATGCTGAGTATCTTCTTCAGCTGCCTTCCATCTTATTTTTTTTGAGACAGGGTATCTCAGTGAATCTGGAATCCACCTATTCTATTAGGCTATCTAGCCAGTAAGATCCAGGGATCCACCTGTCTCTCTCTTTACCCAGATAGGGGTTGTACACACTTATCACCATGCCCAGCTATTACATAGATGATGAGTACCTGAACTCAGGTACTCATCCTTACACACCAAGTACTTTACCCACTGAATCATCTACTCAGCCCAAGTTTGTGCTTTTTAATATTTTAAAATTTTTTAAAAAATTTCATTGATTTTAGAGAGAGGAAGGGAGACAGAGACCAAGACAGAGAAGGAGAATGGGCATGCCAGGACCACTAGCCACTGCAAACAAACTCCAGACACATGAGCCACCTTGTGCATCCAGCTTTACGTGGGTCATGGGGAATTGAACTTCCGTCCTTTGACTTTGCAGGCAAGTGCCTTAACCACCAACCCATCTCTCCAGCCCCTAAAATACTTTTTGTAAATCTCTCTCTCTCTCTCTCTCTCTCTCTGTGTGTGTGTGTGTGTGTGTGTGTGTGTGAGAGAGAGAGAGAGAGAGAGAGAGAGAGAGAGGCTGCAAACAAACTCCAGACACATGCACCACTCTATGCATTCAGCTTTACATGGGTACTAGGGAATTGAATTCATACCCGTAGGCCTTGCAAGCAAGCACCTTTAACCACTGAGCCATCTTCCCAGACCTGTGCTTTTTAAAATAACTATCTTCTCTTTGGGTAGTTAAAGACAAATGTTATGTTCCTCATAACATATTTTCTGCATTCAGTGTTTTCAACATGTGTGAGTACCTTCCTAGTGCCAGATACTCTATTTTAATTTTCTCCAGGTCTTTCAACTGTCATCCGTATGAGGAATGGTTCCATCCTCTGAAGTGCTTCTACATAATTTCTACTCTGTTATTGGCTCTAAAGTTTATAACTTTTATATGTTATCTTTGTTAAGCTCATATTTTTGTTCAAGCCAGCCAATATCTTTTAAAATTCCATTGTATGCGGGCCCTACTCTGTCTAGTTCATCAATATAACTTGCCGATTACAGGAGTCTGGAATTAAACGATTCTCAGCAAACAGAAATATATAGTTGAATTGGAGGGCACCAAATCTGTGTTTAGTTCATTTAACCTCTTTGAAGCTAAAAGATTAATGGTTCTTCCCTCAAAAGCCATTGTCAGGATACATGAGATACTATCTGTAAAGCTTCAAGTATTATATTTGAGCACTTAGTGGGTGGGTACTCTAGACGTTACTGCTTCCTGCCAACCTTACCCTGACCACCACTGCCCTCTACTGAGGAGAGTCAGTAACTGCTTTGAACCAAGAAGCCTAGTTAAATTGGATTCAGTTTTAGCCCTTTACACAATGGTTATCCTGCATGACATGTAACATAAACTGGAATATAGGCAGTGGCCTCAGTTTTGAAGTGACCCTTGTAAAAGTATTTAAGGAGGCATCTTTGCCAACTCTTGACACATCACAAACAAATTAGAGCTCTATATTTCATGGATAGCAATTTGTGAGAACCTTTAAAACACTACAGTATCTCAAAGGGCTAAACATGGATCCACAGTGTATGGCTCACTCTTATGTGAACAGCCAAAATAACAGCCTGAATTTGAGTTCATTCACAGGTTTTTTTTGGACAATATGTTTGTGATCTGTGTTCTTTAGGAGGCGGGTTAATTAAATGAATTGGTGCTTTTAATTCTCTCGACAAGGTGATTTGGGCTTGTATAAATGCAATACAAATATGAAGACTCAGGTGACACTGATAAAAAAATGACACTTTTGTAGGATGGAGAGACTGCTCAGTTTTTAGGGGACTTGCCTGCAAGGCCTGATGACCTGGGTTTGATTCCCCAGTACACAAATAAAGTCAGATGCACAAGGTGGCACATACATCTGGAGTTCATTTGCAGTGGCCAGAGGCCCTGGTTTTCCATTCTCTCTCTCTCCGCTCCCTCTTCCTCCGTCCCTCCCTCCCTCCCTCTCTCTCTCTCTCTCACGCACTCACTGCAAATAAGTAAATAAAAAATTTTATAAATTAGGGACACTTTGGAATCATCTTCTATGATAGGATTTTTGAATGCAGAAGGTATACTTTAAGTTTGGTAGTGGATAATTTCAGAGTTAAATATACATTGCATTTTTTCTTCTGTCAAATTTCTCAGATTTATTTTTTTCCTTAACTAAATGAAATCTTGGCCTATTTATTATATTAAGCAAAAAATCTTCTGCTAGGCATGGTAGTACATGACTGTAGTGCCAACTACTCAAGAAGCTGATAGGAGGCCCGCTTATGCCAACAAGTTTGGTGATGGGGTGGATTATTTTATTTCATTATTTTATATTTTTGTGAGTTTAGTTAGGGTTGCTTGCATAAGCATGAGTTGAAGAGAATGACTCTCCTTTCCCCAACAACCATTAACTGATAAGCACTCCTCAGGGAGAGGTGGGGCCTCGTGAACCCTTCCCTATTCATGATGAAGTGCTGATGCGCCCACTCTTTTGCAGGTTTTACATACATCGCAATATCTGCTGTGTTTATGATTGCAATGTAGATGTCATGTTCAGAAGGCAGCATTCCACAGCACTCCTCTCCATTTTCCGGCTGTTATTGTGGAAGACTGTATAAAACATTAAGAAAACGATTCTTTCTGCTTTATCTTCTGCCTGGTCTTCTGCCATGTTTTCTGAGCCTTAGAGGGACTGATATAGATGGCCCATTGAGGGATGTGGCTGGATTATTTTAAGTCAAACTCCACATGCTATGTTATCTCTGATATTCTCCTCAGGGAGGCACAGCTTTAAAAATGCCCACAGCAGCCCTTACATGACAGTGGCACTGATAGCACTCTTATCCTCTTTTCTTAAGCCCCATCAATTGCCAATTGTCCTATTGTTTATAATTGTGTCCTAGGATATTAAAGCCTACAAATCTAATCCAATTGTGGCTTTTTCCAGTGAGTAGTTTGAGATCAGTGTGTGTTGTTTCTTCTCACCTCAAAAAGACTGCTTAGAGATATTGTGTCTCCCTGCTCACACTTGTAAAGTAGGAAGATTACAGGATTGACTGCATCTTTATTAGATCCATGAGCTTCATCCCAACTCATTCTTCCAGTACTTGCACAGTTTTTGAGAATGCTTCTAGGTTTATACTTGCCTATACTGTCTTGAGTATGAAGGCAGCTTCTTTTGAAGGGTATTAGGACATATGAAGCTTTAAAAAATTAATTGTTTTAAAATTTTTTATTTATTCATTTGAAAGCAGAGAGAGAAGAGAGACAAACAGAGAGAATGGGCATGCCAGGGCCTGTAGCCACTGCAAACAAACTCCAGACGCATGTGCCCCTTGTGCATCTGGCTTAAGTGGGTCCTGGGGAATTGATCCTGGATTCTTTGGCTTTGCAGAAAAATGCCGTAACCTCTAAGCCATCTCTCTAGCCCAAGCTTTTTTTCTTTTTCTTTTTCTTTTCTTTTCTTTTCTTTTCTTTTTTTTTTCAGTACTGAAGCTTGAACTTAGAGTTTCACATATGCTAGGAGCATGCTCTACCACAGAGCTACATCCCTCAACCCCCTTTATTTATTTTTTTAAGACACAGCCAAGCTTCACTTGCCCAGGCTTCCTTTGTACTGTGTAGCTCAGGCAGGCCTTGAACTTGGGATTCTTTTGCCACAGTCTCCCACATAGCTGGGACTACAGGTTTACATACCAGGATTAGCTGGTATATTTTGTATGTATGTATGGTCAGAGGACAGCCTTGGATGCTGTTACTTATTGCCATCCATATATTTTGAGGTAGGGTCTCTCAATAGCCTGATACTCATTAAGTAGGCTAGACTGGCTGGCCAGTGAGTCCCAGGGGATCCTCCCATATCCAGCTCCCCAGTGTTGAGATTACAAGAATATGCCACCATGCCTTGTTTTTTTATTTTAATGTGGGTCTGAGTGTTGAATTCAGATCCACATGTTTATAAGGCAAGCACTTTTCTAAATGAGTCATCTGCCCAGTCCCTATTATTGAATTTTTAAATAGGTTCTCCCTATGTATCCCAGGCTGACCCAGAGCTTGCAGTGATCCTCCTGCCTATGCCTGTCCAGAGCTGGAAATACAGAAGTATTCAACCATACTCATTTGGAGCTATCAGTTTTTTGGCCTGCTTCTTCCCTCAGGTAAAATATCTGAGTCTCCACTTTGGTGAGGATAATGGCATTTTTTCCTGCCTGACACTCCTACTATTGCAAATGAATTTTAAGTGGGGCCAGGTCTATAATCCTTTTGGTTTTCTGCCCTACTGTGAACTTCACAGTGAAGGAACACTGGGCCTCTGGCACTGTCAGCAAACTATGCCCAATGTAGCCTCCATTCCCTACATGGGGGAGGAAGGAAGAAGTGATTCCCACCTTCTGACTTTAATAACCTGGAACTTATCCTCAGCATGCACAGCTGTGGGCAAGTGATTGTGCAAGCTTATTCTTCCCAGAATAAAGCCATCTGGCTGGGAATGAGGGAGAAAGAGTATTGTGTCCTGGAGGGCAGCTGGAAGAAAGAAGGGGAGAGGGCAGGAGGGAACAGTTGAGTTTTAGATACCATAGATTTGCCTTTCTAACCAATTTTCATAGATTCTCTTCAAAAATATTTCTTTATTTGCTTCTTGTCTTTACAGCCTTCTCCAGAGGCTTTAAATTGGTGGTTTTTTTTTTTATTAAGCATTTCTCACTTATTTCACTGAAACATGGTATCAGCAGAGCAGCAGTGCTCTTCATGTTATCATACCAACAGTCAATCTCCCAGCAATACATTTTTATAATTACTATAGTTCATAATATTATATCTTTCAAAGAAGCTAAGACAGGAAAAGAGAACACAAATACACTTATGGCTTTTAAAAATAACTTTCCCATTTATTATTTCTTTTTTTAAATTTTTTTTGTTTATTTATTTATTTGAGAGCGACAGAGAGAAGGAGGCAGAGAGAGAGAGAGAGAGAATGGGCGCGCCAGAGCTTCCAGCCTCTGTAAACGAACTCCAGATGCGTGCGCCCCCTTGTGCATCTGGCTAACGAGGGTCATGGGGAATTGAGCCTCGAACCGGGGTCCTTAGGCTTCACAGGCAAGCGTTTAACCGCTAAGCCATCTCTCCAGCCCCCATTTATTATTTCTTTTTCTCTTCATTTCTTTCTGTGAATTTTAGTTACCATGTGGTATCACTTCCTTATGCCAATTTTATTTTATTCTATTCCTTTCTATATGATGATTGTCATATGTATTGCATTTTATATGCTATAGATGCTATAGACACAAGAATAAGTTTCACAGTAATTATTTAATGCACTTTTAAAATCAGTTAACAATTGAATGACAAATACATCTGTTGTCACTACCTACATAATTACCTTTACCACAGTTATTTGTTTTTTTATGAGGATTCAAATTACTGTCTGATGGTACGTTCATTTAGGCTAAAGAATTTCCCTTGTATTTTCTTATAAAGCAGATATGCTGTCAGTATTTTTTTCAGTTTTAATTTTATGGGAACATCATTTTGCCTTTACTTTCAACAGATGACTTTACTCACTATATGATAAATGGTTAACATTATTTTCTTTTAGCACATTAAATTTGTTATTCTGCTACTTTTTGCTCCCTATTATTTTTCATACAAGAAGTCCAGTGTAAAAAATCTTACTGAAATTCCGTTGTATATGAAAAGTCATATTCCTCGTGATGGTTTGATTCAGGTGTGCCCCATAAACTTATGTGTTCTGAATGCTAGGTGCTCATCTGGTGGCAATTTGAGAATTGGAGCCTCCTGGAGGCAGTGTATTGTTAGAAGTGGACTTTGGGGTATTATATTAAGCTTCCCCTTAACAGTATTTGGTATACTGTCCTGCTGCTGTTTTCTACCTGATATTGGCTAGGAGATGCTGTACACCCTCTGCTCATTCCATTATTTTCTTTGCCATCATGGAAGTCTATAAGTCCTCAAGTCTGTAAGCCAAAATATACCCTTTCTTCCTACAAGCTGCTCTTGGTTGCATGTTTTCTTCCAGCAACATGAAGCTGACTACAGCATTCGTCTTGATGCTGCCAATATTTTCTCTTTGTAACATTTTGAGTATGATATGTTTGAACCATTGTTTTTCCGATTTGAAGATTTAATTTATTGAATTAATAAATTATCTTTGTCTATCAAATTTTGAAAAGGTTTTTCTTATTCTAATATTTTTAAAGTTTCTCTTTTCCATTTTTGTGTTGCCAGTATTCATATATTGGTATATTTAATAATATCCCACATTTCTTTGAGGCTCTGTTCATTTCTTCCACTTTTTTTTTCTGTTTTGTATTTTGTATAATCTATTAATATGTCTCTTAGTACATTGATTTTTTTCTGCCAACTCAAATATACTTTTAAGTCCCTCCAGTGACTACTCCACTTGAGTACTTTTGAACACTAGAATTCTATGTGGTTCTTTTTATATTTCAATTCTTTTATTGGTATCCTCTATTTCATAAGTTTTTTGTATTTTATTTTTAATTACTTATTTATTTGAGAGAGGCAGAGAGACAGAAAGAGAGGGGAAGAGAGGGGGGGGAGGAGAGAATGGGTTGCTAGGGCCTCCAGATGCTGCAAACGAACTCCAGATGCATGTTCCATCTTGTGCATCTGGCTCACAGGGCTCCTGGGGAATTGAACCTGAATCCTTTGGCTTTACAGGCAACTGTCTTAAATGCTAAGCCATCTCTCCAGCCCTTGATGAGTTTTATAATCACACTTTCCATTCATTCTTTAAATATACATTCTTTTAGTCATTTTGTCACATTTATAATAGCTGCTGGGCCTAATATGTGGCACAATGACAGGTGTTTAGTCAGCTCCATGATGCTGGGATGAACATCCAAACCAGACACAGTTTATGGGAGGCAGGGATTTATTTCAAGCTTATAGATGCAGGGGAAGTTCCATCAATGGCAGAAGAAGCTGGCTCCCATTCATAAATTCAAGCAGAGAGAAGAGCTGCCACCAGCCAGCAAACATCAAAAAGCAGCAAACAGAACCCCCCAAGATCAGGCTGCTCTCCACACTTTTGTGCTGGAAATCAGATCTACCATCAATGACACCTTAGAAATGGACTCCAGGATCCATAGTGACACCTATTCCAGCCAGATGGCTGGAAATTCAAGTTACAAGCTTTAATAAAATACATGAGTCTATTGGGGGCATACATTCAAACTACTATATTCTACCCCTGGTCCCCCTCAACTCATAGTCATCTCACATTGTAAATTGCATTCAGTTCAACTTCTAAGATCCCCATAGTCTTTACCAACTGTAAGACTCTATCTTAACTATGAATCCTATAAAATAAAAACAAGTTGCATACTTCCAACACATAATGGCACAGAGTAAACATTTTCATCACTATAAGACATAATAAGGAGAGACCAGGCCAATACAAGATCCATAAGCATCAGGTTCACATCAAACACATGTAGTTCAAGTTTGACATTCATAACCAGTGACAAGACTCTCTAGATTTTCAATTTCATCCCTCCAGCTGGGTAGAGTAGCTGAGGAAAACTTCCATGTCTAGTCAATAGCACTCTGTGTTAGCCTTTGCACAGTCCTGGTATATCTAAAACATCTTCTTGTCTCCACTGCAAACCATGGTCCATTTTACAATGGCCTGCCTCACTGGCCTCTAATAAAAAGGATCCATCACTTCTTCCCATGTCACATTTCAGAAGCAGCTCCTAGAGCTCTGTGCACTTCATGACCCACTTCCATGGATTTTTTTCATGCTTTTAAAACCAATACCATGTGTGCAGCAACACAGCCATTTTGTTAATCCAGGGAGGAAATAAATTATAACCTTCAAGAACAGGTTACCTTTTAAAATTCTTCCTTTTAGTTATCTCCTTTCAAAAGAGTTTGCATTCCTAGTCATTTAGTCTTGTCTGGGTGGACATTACCTCAAACATCTTTCCATTGTTTCAATTTGAAGCAATTGGGCCACCCTTAATGATGGTAGTAATCTTCTTGACAATAGCAGCTTCAGTAACTTAAAACCAGACTCTGTGCATGTAATTTTAAATTTGTTTGAATTTTTCCTGTGATAAACCATACATTTTTCCATTCTTTATCTTCCAAAACCACACACCAGTCTATACTTTTAAATTCAACCTTGCTTAAGCTCTCTGGGCTTGGGCAGAAGAATGCAGCCAGATTTTATGCCAGTAACCCAGTACTAGCAAAGTTCTGTGTTGTCTTTTCTTCCCCTTTGAAAGTTCATAAACCAACACAATTCTCTCTGTTTTCAGTATCTTCAGAGTCTCACAAGAAAAGCCCATAAAATTTGGATTACCACATTATAAGACTTTTGCAGTCAACAAGTACCAAGTTCTGCTCTGTTCCTCTTTCATAAAAGTTCCAAAAGACCAAAATCCACATGGCCAGATTCATTATGCAGTAACACCCCACTTCTTGTACCAAATTCTGTTGTAGCCAGTTCCAAGATACTGGGATGAACATCCAAACCAGTCACAATATATGGGAGGCAGGGACTTATTTCAAGCTTACAGATCCAGGGGAAGTTTCATCAATAATGGAAGAAACTGGCTCCCATTCATAATTCCAAACACAGAGAGAAACCACCAACAACCAGCAAACACCAAAAAGTAGCAAGCACGAACTGGAAGCAAGCAGAAACCCCAGAGCTCAGACTGCTCTCTACACCTTTGGGCTGGAATTCAGATCTGCCCCCGGTGACACCTTAGGGCTGAACTCTAGCATGCACCCACAGTGACACCTCCTCCAGCCAGGCAGCTGGAGATCCAAGTTACAAGTTTAATTTTAACTTCTGATTCAATGAGGGACTTATATTAAAATTATCACAGCAGGGCACTTGCATAGCAAATGCATAGCTCTGGTTTAACCCTACACCAAAAAGAAAAAGGTACATAATAGTTTATTTGGGATCTTTGGTAAGACTAACATTGGGACTCCTTTAAAGGCTGGTTTCAATGTCTGGTTCTTTTACTATATACAGGTCACACTTTTCTGTTTCTTTCATGACATAATTTAAAAACCCTGTACATTTAAAATGTGTTAACTCTTCCACATCAATAGGATGTGTAGCAATGTTTATCATGCTTTGTAATGCTGAGGATTGAACACAGTGCCTTGTATATGCTGATCATGTGCTTTGCCACTGAGATAATGTACCTGTTTAAGCATAGTCCCCACATATTTTGGGGACTTATTTGTTTGGTCAGATCACTTGCTTACTTTTTGATGATTTATCTGGATTAATTTTATGCAGTCTGTTCCCACTACTATGCACATCTTCTGATGCTCATTTTTTTCTGTTTCATCTTTTATCTTCACTTTTCATCGGGTCACATTTGGGTCTACATGAATAATTTATTCATCAAGGATTGTTCTTACTCCCTATAGCTGGTTAGACTTTGACTCCTTACTTTCAACTGTGTATGCAACTTGAAGTTTGTTTTCATAGTTCAAGAGCATTTAGGATTTTTCTCTGAATTTACCAGATGTTCTCTAACTGGTTCTTTCTGTGAGGGCACAGCCTCAGGCACACACACACAGTGTTCCAGATCACTACGGTTAGGAGTATAGCTCAGTGGTGGAGCATTTGACTGCAGTCACAGTTAAATGTGACTTTCTTTTTAGGACTAGAGTTCTGTGAGCAGCCACTGGTTTGCAATGGCTTATTGTTCAACCTGTGTTTTACTAGTGATTCTGTGTAAATCTCTTGCTCTGCTGGTTCTGTGTGTGGCTTGGAGAATATTTTCAAGTCTGCCTCTCTTCTCACCTGATTGCTCCTGAGTAAGCGTATGTGCACATGGATGTCCAGATGTCAATGATCCCAGGAAGGTTCTGCTTAGCCATCTCTTTCTTTCTTAAGCTTTTACCACTTTACCATCTTGTTAATGTTTACTAATGCCAGCTGCCTCTAATTGCTAACCAAGACCTCCATTGTTTATGATAAACCCTTAGATATATAGGATGCCAAATAAAATCAGTCCTCTTAGGCAGACTTGTTAAAACCTTCTGTTTTTGACCTTCCTCTCCCCTGATTAAAATGCCTGCATCATTGTACTGGAACTCAGAGAAGCAACAGTGGCCTGTTCTTTTAGAGTGACATCCCTGCTGCATAAGCAAGTCCTGGGAGGCTAATAGGAGCCTGTGATATGTTCTGTTTTTACCCCTAGCATAAAACATATGTTCCATGGTCAAATTGTGGTGGGATGATTTAAATCCTAGTGCCTAAAGCAAAGCATTCACACCATGAGTTAGAGAAAAGGGGAGAAAAAATGGCACTTTCCTTTCAGCTGCCCTTAAGAGCTGAAGTAAAAGGGAGTGTACATGTTTTCTTAGTCATCCCTCCTGAAGGAGAGCTTCCATAGCACTGGGGTAGAGGTTGAGTAGGAACAAGTCATATCTAAAATGCCACTGATTCCTAAGGCTGTTCTTATCATTATTCAGTACATATATCTAACTATCCATCTCCTCACTTAACATATGTCATTAGGACAATTTCCAAATCCTTACATAGTTAGCTCTCATAATTTTCACTAGCAAAACATTTTTTTTCTCTGGACAAAAAAATATACCAAAATCCCTATACCTCTATTCTGGAAGTTCTATCTGCAGTAAATTTTGCTACTGAAAATATAAGTAATAAACAATAAAAGTTTAAAACTTTTATGCTTTGAGAGGCAATGTTGAAAACTGAAAGGGCAATTTAGTTTTGTATTGATGATGTTTGCCATGAACTTGGCAGTTTAAAACAATAAAGTTCACTTTACAGATTAGAAATTGGACATGAGTTTTAGTACATTTCCTGTTGCTATAACTGAATACAAGAAACTGCATAATTTAGAGGGAATAAAGGTTTATTCATCTCATGCTTCTGGAGTTTGGGGGTGGATGGGTCTCATATGGTGACATCATTCTTGCAAATGAGGACTCTGCAGAGTCCCAAAGTGTCAAACAGGACATTAAATTGTGAGAGGAACACATACAAAAGATAGAGCAAACTGGTTTATGTAACAGATCCATTCAATATAATCCCAAGTTATTAATCCATTCATAATACAGAGTCCTTATAACTGGATTACCCCTTAAAGGTCTCACCTGCCCCTTACTACTCCATAGCAGGAATTAAATTTCAACAGAAGTATTGGTGGAGACATTCAAACCAATGTAGGTCTCACTGGGCTTAAACAAGTGTCAACGGGACTGTACATTTTCCTGGAAACCCTACAGAATTTACTTCATTGCCTTTCTCATCTTCTCATCTTCTAATAGGTAGCCACATTCTTTGGTCCATGGCTCTCTTCCTTCATCTTTGAAGCTAAGCAATATTGAGTCTCTCTGACTCATCTTGTATAGTCACATCTCTCTCGAACCATCTCAAGTTCCTTAGTAAATAATATCCATAAAGTCCTCTTTTGCCACATGAAGTAATATATTAACATGTTTCAAGGATTAGAATGTGGGTATCTTTGGAGGCTCAGCATCTTACCTATCACATCTGCTGTGCTAGGAGAAAATATTTTCAAACTGTCTATGTAAAAGGAATTTGCATTTATAATATAAAAAATTTACAATTCAATCATAAAGACAAATAGTGCACTGAAAACTAGCAAAGGATTTGGACAGACATCTTTCAATAGAATGAACAAACGGCCAGTGATCACAGTAAATAATGCTTAGCATAATTATTTGTTAGATAAATGGAATCAAAATCAAAAAGACATACCATTTTTCACTCACTCAAACAGTTATAATTTTTAAAAAGACAGTTGATAGTAAGTATTGGTGAGGATGAGAAAGTTTGGAATCTTTATACATATTAATCAGATTATGAAATTGAACAGGATATTGGAAAACAGTTTGAAAGTTCATTAGCATAAATTGACCTATGATTTAGCTCTTCTAGATAGCTTGCAAAAAATGAAAATATGAACTGGAGAAATGGCTCAGCAGTTAAGAGCATTTCCGGTACAAGCATGAGGGACTAAGGAAGCCTGAGAGACCACTTAAGTTTGATCCCCAGGACCCACATAAATAGCTGGACATAGTCATGCTCATCTGTAACCCCATACCCATGAGGGACAGAAACCAGAGAATTGCCAGGGTTTACGGTGGGTGGGTTGTGTGTGTGTGTGGGGGGGGGAATCCCAGTAATCTCTGGGATTAGTAAGGGACTCTAGTTCAATAAGAATGGACAGAAGAGTGATACAGCAAGACACCCAGTTTCCTGCCTGCCCCAACAGGCGACTGCATGGGGTGCCACATGTGCATATATACCGCACACATTTGTCTCCCTCCCTTCCTCCTCCCCTCTCACACACACACACAAGAAATGAAATTACTTCTACACAGAAACTTGTATATGATAGTTCTTAGTAGCATTATTCACAATAGTAAAAACACAGAGGTACCCCAAATGTCCATCAGGTGGTAAGTGGATAAACAAAATGTGGCATATATTTCTTATCGCTTACAATTTAGCAATAAAGAGAATTGAAATACTGACACTTGCTACAACATACATAAACCTTGAAAACATTATCCTAAAAGAAACCAGACATGAAAGAGCACATACTTTATGGTTCCACTTATAAGAAAAGGCAAATAAATAGAGCCAGAAAGTGATTTGTGATTGCTTAGGGTGGGCTGTGGGAAGAAGAGTGGCTATATGTGAGCTAAAAGTTTCTTTTGGGGATCATGGTAATGTTCTAAAATGACATTATGTTGGTCATCATTGTACAACTTTGCAATTACACTAGAAATTACCGAGTTGCATTTAAAATGGATGAATTATATGGTATGGCAGTGTCCTAGTATGTAAATTATATCTCAGAAAAAGCTATTAGTTGTAAAATGAGCATGTTTCCTACATTGTATGTATTAAAAGAATACTTCAATTGAAATTTATTGAACACACACACACACTTTAAGGAAATATGACAGGAAAGGAGAGAAAGAAGGAAAAAACCCTCCTTTCCTTTCCTTATCTTTTTTTCTGCAATTGAAATTTCAAGAATGAAATTGCTCATGTAAAGGAATATACTACATATGAAAAGGGTTCTGATCTGAGCTTCCTTGAAGAAATACACTCATTATATTACATATGTGTATATGTATACATATATATTTATAGGAAAGTAGTAAGGGGACTACTTGGGGTGATGAAGGGGACCAGTGGGAGGCAGAGAAAAGAAAGGTGATGGAGGACAAATATGAGTAAAGTACAAATTTCCACATGTATAAAAATGCCATAATGTAACCCATTATTTTGTATAACTACAATGAATAATAAAAGAAGAGAAATGTAAGTTATATATAAAAATATAGAACTGAGAAGATTTTGTAAGAACTTCCCATTTTTTTAAGGAAGGGTAAGCTTGCCATGCGCAAGTTGCTGGCTGCCCTTACCTATATGGCTGGAATTTTTTAAATCTCAAATAGTATTAATTAATTAATGTGTGTGAGAGAGAAAGGGAGAGAGAGAGTAAATGGGCACACCAGGGACTTTTGGCACTATAAATGAACTCTAGACACATGTCACTTTCTGTACCTGAATTAACGTGGGTATTGGAGAATTGAGGCCAGGCCAGCAAACTTTGTACCTTTAACTTCTGAGCCATCTTCTCAGCTCTCATGTGGCTCTTTTGTATGTTTTAATTTCCTTGGCTAATGGGGACAGTACACATCTAGGGGATAGAGTAGGTGAACATGACCAGAGGAAAATCAGTTGAATGTGTGCAGATTGCAATTAAGCCAAGGGCTGGAGCTGGCCTGCATGTCAAGCACCCGATAAGTTTATGTAGGCTTTTGTCTGAGTTTTATACACTTATGCTAGCTGAAACTTCATTCCTCCCTGCTTCCCCCAGCATCCATGTTCCCTACCCTTCACTGAACATTGCCGTTTTCCTCTTTGTTAGATTTCCCTCTTTCCTCTGGACTTCTTTAGAAGCATCTTTTCTGAGGTGCTATAAACTTTCATTTTCTCCTCCCTTCTGCTATTATTTAACTCAAGGACAGAGAAAGTAGGCACAGTCCAGAAACAAACTGGGTCTCGCTCTAACCCAGGCTGACCTGGAATTTACTATGTAGTCTCAGGGTGGCCTTGAACTTCGGGAGGTCCTCCCACCTCTGCCTCCCCAAGTGCTGGATTTAAAGGTGTGTGCTATCACACTGGGCACAAAATTATTTTTTAAAAAGGAAGAAAAAGAAGTCTTAAAATCATCCAAAATGTTTTCAAGAAACAATTTTGTAGGGCTTGGTTGTGATTTGCTATGCAATGTGGGGAATGTGAAACATGTGTTAATCAAGGCCCATTATACTTGGAGTCTACCTGACTTCTCTCCATCTATCCCAGCCATCTGGGCTAGGCTGGGCCCAGGGGAACCAAAAAGCCAATAGCTTATAAAATGGAGACAAATGAAGAGGCCCAAAGAATCAAACAAAACGTGTAATTTGTTTGCAAGCTAAAGCAACAAATGGAGTGTTAAGGGCTCAGAGGATAGATAATGCAAAATCTGCAGGCCTCACTTTTAAGTTAAAGACTGAAGCAGATACACAGTGAATTTTCTGCAGGCAGCATTTTCAGAGCTGGGCCTCCATTTGTTTGGCTATTCCCATATTTTCCTTTCTCTCTGTCCCTACAGCCAGCCAGTGCTTTCTCCAAACTGTCTGCCCACATCTCTGTCACCATGGCTTTGCCAAACAAGAGATCTGACCTGGTTCTTTCCTGTCTTCTAGTCTATCTTCTCTCCTTTAAGATTGTACATTCCTTAGTGTGGGATATGCAACCCTTTATAATCTGGCTCACCTGGTCTTACTTCATGTTCTACCACCTGGACTTCTCCTCAGGGAGCCCTACAAACCTGGCATTTTCCTGAACATTGTCTTTTCTTTCTTACATTAGTATCTTTGCATCTCTTAGTCTTAAGCCAGGAATTAATGTCTTTCCTCTTTTTCTCTGCTAGAGTGTATCTTGCTCAGTATTTAGACCAAGTGTCTGAACATACTGGGGAAGGCACAGTAGCTCATTGGGAAGAACCTAGAATATGGAGTCAAACTAACTGTAATAATGAGTAACTGACATAACATCTCAATTACTCCATCTGTAATATTGCAATAAGAATCCCTAGGGAAAAAAAGAGTTGATACTGATATTGTCAAGTATAGTACCTGGAACATGGGCAATACTGAATATTGTAAAAAAAAATAGAAAAGTTCTTTTTTCACCCTTATTTGGGCCTATAGGTAGTTGTTCATCATGTAACCAAGTGGTCATTATTCTTTGGATTCTATTTGCCTAATTATTTTCTTGGGATTCATGTGCCTTTGGCCATCCTTGTGTCTAAAGTGTGTCTTGCAAGTCCCCTGCCTTCTTGAGAGCAAAATTTCATTGCTTTCTCATTTATTGCCCTTAGATACTTGTGTAGGCAAGCATGATAAGGGGAAGATGAGTTTATAGTGCCTCCTCCTTGTCTTCTCCATGTCTCAGTCTTTCTACTTATGTCCAAAACTTCAAGAAGTTTATCTAGCAATCTCTCCTATGTTGGCCTACCTTCTTCCTTCAACCTGCTGCCATAGCCTACTTTTCAGTATTCATTTTGTGTTTCATAGATTGTCCATGAGCAGGAATCTGTTCTTAGATTGGGATGGACATACACATGAACTGACTTCTCATCTGGGCTTGATTTCAGAAATGTACACAAGATGTCAAAAATATACCACTTGGAACCAGAGAAATATTTATTTTGAAAAATTAGGGGTAAAGTTTCCTTTCTGCAATTCCTGCTGGAATGTAAAATAACTATGTGCTGATGCTACATTTTGACAGCATTTAGTTAGTTACCCTCAGGGTCACTGGATGAGGGGTGAATGAATGCATATGCACATGCACATAACCCCCTCCACATCCAAACATATTCAGTGTCTTGTTATAAACTGGGAATTGCAGGCGTTGCCTTTAATGGAACAAGCCATCCATGAACAGCACTTCAGTAAGTGTTCCCTTGTGTATCCAGCATTGCGCCAGGGATGAATAAAAGAAGAAGCCAAGGAACTGTAAGTCACAGATAGAGTATCAGAACACAACTGGAAAGAGTGAAGTACTAAGGTGATAATTCAGGGGGTAAATATCTAAAGGAGAATAGGGTAAGGTTATTGAACTATAGTCAGAAGGGAAAAATTTCAAGATAGGGATGATGAGATCTGGGTAGGGGTGTTTTTGAATTATCTATGCATTCTAACTTTTGTTAGCATCTGCATCTAAGTATCAATTCTAACTTTTGTTAGCATCTACATCTAAATATTATCTTATAAATAGCAATTAGAATGAATAGAATAACTTATGAATTTGCAGGACGTGGGAACAAGAACGATCTGAAGTTGTGTTTGAAGCAAGGTATATGGAAGTTTGAGAGGAGCATGGGACCAAGAGATAGTTATTTAGTCCTAATGCCACTACAATCTCATTGTGAGTGACTTTATGCTAGTTTCTTCTCTATGAAATTCAGATTTCCTATCTATAATTTGGAGTAATATATACTACCATCCTTCTTGACCTCAGAGGACCATTATTAAGAGAATAAATAATTGTGTAACTGTACTTGGAAAAGTAGAGAGATCTATTTAAAATATACTTTGGGATAATGAAGGCAAGTGTTTATATTGAAGCTACTCTCCTAGAGCTGGGAGTAGGATGACCACAGTATTTGAATGAACTTTTTTTGGAAGGACTGTGGCCTGCTATCAATATAGCCTTCTAGCTACTGCTTGAGTGTTCACACTCAAGCAGGATATGTCACACAAGTATATACCTATATGTGTCTGTACATATGTAAGTTTACAGTAGAATAAGAGATCAGAGCCATGAGATCAAAAAGACTGGACAACTCTTAAAAAAAAAAAAGGAGCCAGGTGTGATGGCACCTACCTGTAATCCCAGCATTTGGGAGTCTGATGTTGGAGGATTGCCATGAATTTGAGGCTAGCCTGGGGCTAAAAAGTGAGTTAAAGTCAGCCTGGGTCTAGAGTGAGACCCTACCTCAAAAAACAAGCAAATAAAACAAAATACCCCAAGGGTGATCTATAGAATTGGATGTGCTTGTGTACTTTTGAACTTACTTACAGAATTGTGTGCTGTGTTGCCACTGCAGTAAGGCAGGCCATCATCCATCTTCCTTTATGTCCTGCAGTGCATGCCTGTTTGTCCTCCTGATTTTATGTTTCTATAATCCATTCCATCCTGCATGCTGCTTTTAAAGTGCTCTCTCCAATCCACAGAACATTTCTGGACTACCACAAGATGTTAGACATTTTCATTTACTTGATACCGAAGCACAATATAGTGAACTGGTATGCAGTTATGTGACCATAATTCTTGTCAACATTGGAGAATACATGGATACCTGCTGCTCCTTTGACACTTCTAAGCCTCCTCTTCCTCCTAGCCCAACTGCCCTCCTTCTTTCTTCTGGACACATACTCTAGTTCCCAGCTCAGCAGGGGGTGTGGGGAACACTGTGCCATATATTGATCTGAACTCATTCTCCTTAGTTAGTTGGTTGGTGCTGTTATGCTGTGTGTGTGTGTGTGTGTGTGTGTGTGTGTGTGTTTAATGTTTTGAGGATTACCTGTACATTCATGGTTCATCTCATTTTTCTGGCTTCATGGCTAAATATTTCTCTGCACAAATGCTAACAACACTGAAATTGTCATATTTTAAGGCCCAACTCCGGACCCAGCACATAGTGGCCCCTCATTATTTGTGCATTAGTTCCATTAGTTCCATCCATAGTGGATGCTTTCAGATGGAACTCTCCTGTTCATATACCTGTAAACACCTCTAGAGCTGGGACCTAATGGTGGTACAAGACCCTTTCCAGGTCTTCACACATATCTCATGAACATTGTTCACATTTCTTTGCAAGGGAATGAACCAGTACTATTTCCATTCTACTACTGGGGAAATGGACATATTCCAAGAGTATGACTCAACCAGACAATGAATGTTTAATACAACTGAGACATAGTCATCTCTTTGAAACTTTTCTTTACCCACTGTACTAGAAAGATCTTTAGGACTTAGGAGTGGAAATTTCTACCCTAATGGGAATAATTGGAGATTGTTGCCTTTTGTAGAGGTGTCAGATTACACTCTAAAAAAGACTGAGGACTACCTGTTAGAATTGATATGAATGGGAATGCTCTTGCCTCTTCACTCCCAGCACTGCCCAGAGAGACAAGGGTGATGAGGTAGAAGTGGAGAATACATTAACTCTCTTCTGATCTGGTAACCAGCTTCTGGTTCCACAAATTAACATAGACTTAATAAGTGATAGTTATTAAGCAATATTTTTGAGATGATTTCTCACTCTGTAGCCCTTGCTGACCTGGAATTTGCTGTGTAGCTCAGGCTGGCCTTAAACTCATGATGATTCTCCTATCTCAGCCTCTATGATTATAATGTAATTGTGTGCCTCTACACCCTGCACAATTTAACTTTTGTTTCAGGAACCTCTTTGATACCCTTCCTTTAAGCCCTATCTTCCCCACCCCATAAGAATACCATGCAATAACAACCAAACCTATGAGTACTGTAGTGAAGGCCAGACTGAGTAGTACTGAACCCTAGCTTCAAGAAATTCTGTCTTCTGAGCCAGGCTATATAGTAGAGGACTATAATCTCAGCTTCTTGGGAGAATGAAGAAGGAGGATCAAAGATTCAAGACTTGGGCTGGAGAGATGGCTTAGCAGTTAAGGTGCTTGCCTGTGAAGTGTAAGGACTCATGCCCAACTCTCCAGGTCCCACATAAGATGGACGCACAAATGATGCAAGTGCACAAGGTTGCACATGTGCACAAGGGGGTGTATGCGTCTGGAGTTCAATTTCAGGGCCTGGAGGCCCTGGTGTGCCAATTCTCTCTCACACCCTCTTGCTCTCTCACACATAAAAAATAAATAAATAAAGGCTAGTCTGTTGGGCTTGCCTCAAAAGAAAAAAAAATTCAAGGCTTGCCTGCACTACTAAGTGAATTCAATAAGCCTGAGCAGCTTATTGAGATGCTGTCTCAAAAAGTGAAAATCGAGCTAGGGACATAGCTCAGTGATACCATGCTTGTCTAAGTTCTTATGTAGCATACATGAGGCCTTTGGTTCAATACCCCTAGTATCATAAATGAAAATAAGTAAAAATGAAAAGAGAAATTCTGTCTTCCTTGGGAAGCATACTTTTAATCACTATGTGTGACTTGGGTTGCAACTAACATTGGGAATCCAAGGAAAGGACAGGATTCAGCTGTTCCTAAGGACTGACATTGAATATTAGGGTGAATTGTTGTCTTGGCCTTGTGCAGCTGGATAGAGTGGACTCTAAGAACTGCCAAGTCCAGGAAACCATGTTAAGTGATTAAACTTTCTCAGTTCTATTTTCATGGATAAGAGAGAAACACAGACACAGAGAACAGTTGGGTAGATTTACAATACCTACTGAACTCAAACATTAAGTGTGTGGCCTTAGAAAAGTCAGTTAACTGCTCTAAGCCAATTTAGTTCTCTTTTGTCTCAAATGACAACTGTTATAATATATAACCTGCTCTCTAGAAGACTAATAGGGTCATGTGTGATAATGTGAGAATATTTGGTAAGCCATATAAGGTATCACAGACCTTCGAGGACTCTTTATTTTACATTACATTTTTTGAGGCAGGATCCCCCTTATTGGCCAGGTTGGCCTTGAATTTAAAATCCCCCACTCCCTGCTTTGGCCTCCCAAGTAGTTGGAATACAGGCATGTGCCACCAAACCCAGCTTATTTACAATGTAATACATTATTTTTAATTGACAAAAATGTATGTGTTTATAGTGTATGACAGAATGTTTTAAAATATATACACATTGTCAAATGCTAAATTGAGCTAATGAACATATACCTGACCTCACATACTTAGAATTTTTGTGGTAGAACACTTAAAATTGACTCTGCTAGTGATTGACAAATGTACAATACATTGTAATTCTTTCTTCCTCCTCACCATCTGTTGTGGTGAACTTCCAAGGCCCCTAGCATTCCTAATCAGAAGTCTGAAATCTAAGCCTCCCTCTGTAATATGCTCTCAAAGTGTCACTGCATACTGATCCTCACTGGCAGAAAAAGCTTCTCTGACATTGCCTTCTGATCTTCTGTAGCATGGTCTTTAGAAATTGCAGACGACTGGGTCCATAATGACTGGTTGGAGCATCCATACCAGTTTTTTCTCCAGAAAAGATTATCAAACAATAGTATCATATCTCCACTAAAAATTGCAACCATCTATCCTGTGTGGCTATCTTAACATTCTGTAAATTAAATTACATTATAAGGTATTATAACTAAATTACATTATAAGTGCATTTTAAAATGACAAATATTCCTTAAATAAATATGAAGCAGTATGTTCAGGTTTTCAAGTGCTGTTTTCATGAGCTCTGAGTCTCCTGTGCTGTACAAAGCCTGCTGGTGGTGCTGTGAGTATAAGTGACATCTAATTCCTGAAGCCAACCTCAGTTAGATGCTAAGGCCCAGTGAAAGAGACTTACTGAACACCACTATCTTGCATAGACATCTGCCCAAACTTTTCTACCTTCTAAAATGCTTTAATTACAGCCTAATTGGATTTGGCCATGAAAGAGTTGTCTGCACTTTGGAGGCGGCATGATTTTCTGTGCTACAGAGGGCCCAGTTATTCAGCACCTTCACAAAATATGATCATGACCAGCTACTTGGGCCTCTGTGCTTACACTTGGCAGTTTCTATGCTTTATCACCTCCTGAGACTGACACGCACCTACCTATTATCCAGCTGCTTTCCTGGGTCTCAAAGTTTAACCATGCTTCCCTTGGGGTCACAGCTAGCCTCTATGCTCCTCAGAAACTGCCAGGGGACACCAAAGCCAGAGAGTATGAGCCTGGCCTTGGATACTGGAATGTTTCACCCCTTTACACCACCTAGTGAATGATGTGATCTGCATTAGGAGAAAGAATGAAGAAAGAATCCTTCCAGGAAATGAACTGAAAAGGAAATCAGTGGGCAGGGGGAGAGTATGTTATCCAAATGACAGGAAACCTTTTTGTTGACCATCATTCCTGAACTGGAGAAGGTCCTAGAGCTAAGGGAGAAAGAGAGCAAAAAAGCAAGCTGGGGATCAAGCATCTTGACTATGGGATCAAATGGCTATAGGCAGACCTATGGTAGGCCACACTCCATTCCCACTTTTTTTTTTTTATTTTTTGGTTTTTCAAGGTAGGGTCTCACTCTAGCTCAGGTTGACCTGGAATTCAGTATGTAGTCTCAGGGTGGCCTCGAACTCACAGTGATCCTCCTTCCTCTGCCTCCCAAGTGCTGGGATTAAAGGCGTGTGCCACCATGCCCGGCTTCCCATCCTCACTTTTTGAAAGTAAGTGCCTTTAACCACTGAGCCAACTCACCTTTTTTTCTTTTGAATTTTGTTCTGTGGTCTTTCTAGTTTTTTGTTTGTTTGCAATGGGGAATTTGCAAACCAAAACTTGGTTGAATGTTAGGAAGTGAGTAGAAGCATGTGAGTTCTGTACACACACCATAATCCAATGTGTTGTCCTCATTGGTAAACCATTTCTTTTTGTTGTTGTTGTTTGAGGTAGGGTTTCATTCTAGCCCAGGCTGACCAGGAATTCACTCTATATTCCCAGTCAGGCCCTCTAGCTCACAGTGATCCTCCTACCTTAGCCACAACACTGGCTTGATAAACTATTTCTAAGAAACAAGGTGCTCAACAATCAAGCTGAGGCTGACCCAAAAGGAGTTCCTTGACTTTGACCCTGTGGATCCCACAGGAGATGAATAAGAAGCATTTCACTGAGAGTTCCCTAACTAGTGGAGCTCTCACTGAGTGGCCTGCAATTTAAATGCAGTTCTAACAATAACTACCCTATGAGGTATGTCTCATTATTCTCCCATTTAACAGATAAACAGGTTCCAGAAAAGTAAAGTGACTCACCCAAGGTCACACTGCTATATTCAACAGGAGAGTCCAAATTTGAAATTGTGCCTGCAACACAGTAGTCTCAGCTCACATGTATTGTTTGTAGATGCATTAATTAATGAAAAGTCTGTTTTATAATAAAGCCAAGTGGTTTTTATTATTTTTTAAAATATTTTAATTTTTTAAATATTCTTATATTTTATTTTTATTTATTTATTTGAGAAAGAGAGTGAGAGTGTGAGAGAGAGAGAGAAAGAGAATGGGTGCACCAGCTCCAGCTAATGAAAACAAACTCCAGATGCATGTGCCACCTTGTGTACCTGACTTACGTGGATCCTAGGGAATTGAACCTGAGTCCTTTGGCTTTGCAGGAAAGTTCCTTAACCACTATGCCATCTCTTCAGTCCCCAAGCGGCTTTTAAATCTTATTTGCATTTCTAAACTTTTATATAGAAAACTGCAAATATATAGAAAAAGTTAAGAAAATTTTATATTAACTATTCATATGTCCATCACTTATATTATATTGCTAACATTTTACTATACTTGTGTTTTTTGTTTTTTGGTTTTTCGAGGTACGGTCTCACTCTAGCCCAGGCTGACCTGGAATTCACTATGTAGTCTCAGGGTGGCCTCGAACTCATGGCGATCCTCCTACCTCTGCCTCCTGAGTGCTGGGATTAAAGGCGTGCACCATCACGCCCGGCTATACTTGTGGTTTTTTTTAATTTTTTATTTATTTATTTGAGAGCAACAGACAGAGAGAGAAAGAGGGAGATAGAGAGAGAGAGAGAATGGGCGCGCCAGGGACTCCAGCCACTGCGAACGAACTCCAGACGCGTGCGCCACCTCGTGCATCTGGCTAATGTGGGTCCTGGGGAATCCAGCCTCGAACCGGGGTCCTCAGGCTTCACAGGCAAGCGCTTAACCGCTAAGCCATCTCTCCAGCCATATACTTGTGTTTTTTAATCACATATCCATTTATTGATTTCCTCTGTTCATCAGTTCCTCTTAGCTTCCCACCCATTTCAAAGAAAACTGAGGACAAAAGTACAGGTCCTCATAAAAATTTTGGCATGTGTATCGCTTACTAGTACTCACTATTTACAATTCTCTCCTAATGAGGCAAAATTTACATATAAGAAAATACGCAAATCTTAAGTGTACCACTGGGTGAGTTTTGAAACACCACGTACCTATATATCCCAAATCTGTCAGTTTACAGAATACAACCATCACTGCAGAAACTGTCATGTGTGGATTATACCCATGAACCAACAGATTTGTTGGTAGCCAGAAGTTATTGGCTAACTACAAGGCTGTGTTAAAGTTTCTTCCTTCACAAACTGATGCTGTAGGGATGAGCCAGGTGTCATGAACAAGATTTGGTCCCTTCATTTGATAATTCACCTACAAGCACATTTTTCTTTTTGTTCAAGCCAATATTTGTGAAAGGTTGCCTGTTGTTAATAGTTATTAATTTTATCAGTTTAAATCAAGGTAAAACAATAATTGTTTTATTACATTGTAATTTAATCTTAGTAAGGTATAAGGACTAGCATTAAGTGCTTATTCTTTTCAGTAGGGACTCTTTTCATTTCAGTGTGCTTAAATGTAAAAAATAATGCTGCTAAGCATAAAATGTTCCCTACTGGGTCCTCAGAGTAAAAGTGAGCTCTAGTCAGTATGCTGAGATTCAGCTTGAGACTAGTAAATAAAATATTCACAGAACACTCAAAACTCTGTGTGTGTGTATGTGTATAACATTGAGATAAGAAACCCAAAGTATATTTGTCCTATTTCAAAAAGGACTAGTGGGCTGGAGAGATGGCTCATCGGTCAAAGGAGCTTGCTTGCAAAGCCTGATGGCCAGGGTTCTATTCCCCAGTTCCCACATAAAGCCAGATGCATAAATTGGTACATGCAGCTGAGGTTTGTTTGCAGTGACAAGAAGCCCTAGAATGCCCATATTCTTTCTCTCTTTTTCTTTCATAAATAAGTATTTAAAAAAAAAGTATTGGAACAAAGAAGCCGAGTTACCCCCTTGAAACATAGACTTTAAGTACACTTGTCCCATATCCATGGAGGACTGGCTCCAGAAATCTCCAAAGCCCATAACAAAATAACAAAACATCCATAACAAAATTCATGGTTGCTCAAGCCATACATAGTACTTGCACAGAACCTATGCATATCCACCTTCCATATACTGGATATCATCTCTAGGTTACCTATAACACCAAATACAAAGTAAATTCTGTTTAAATAGTTGTTATACTGTTTAGGGAATAGTGAACGGGGGGAAAGTCCATGATGTTCAATACAGACACAATACCTTCCACTCAAATTATTTTTTCATATACAGATGGCTGAATTTGCTTATGTAAAACTTACGGATATTGAAGGCCAACTATAATTTGGTATGTAGTAAGTACCAGATAATTCCGTGATCCAAGGATTTTGAAAGACATTATAATTGGCCAGGATAACAATGGGCTAATGCCTGCCCTTAGCAAACATGCTTGTGGCTTTCATCTTTTTGGTTAATGGTATTGTTGCTCAGTGGCAATGAAAGCAATACCAGGAGGATGTCTAATCTAGAGATTTTCAAACATTAGCATTCATCAGAATTACCTGGAGCTTTAAAACACATATTGCTGGCCCCATCCCAGAATTTGTGATTTTGTAGGCCTAGAATGGGCCCTGATAATTTGTATTACTTTTTTTAATAAAACATTTTTTGATTTTATTTTCAATTATTTATTTGAGACAGAGGGGGAGAGAGAGAGAGAATGGGCACACCAGGGTCTCTAGCCCCTGCAAATGAGCTGCAGATGCATGTGCCACTTTGTGCATCTGGCTAATGTTGGATCTGGAGAATCAAACCTGGGTCCTTAGGCTTCACAGGCATGTGCCTTAACTGCTAAGACATCTCTCCAGCCCATAATTTGTATTTCTAACAAGCTGGTCAAGAGCCTACTCTTTGAGAAACACTGGTCTTAGCAATTAATTAATTAACGGAGTGTTTGTGTTCTATATCTTACCTTTTCATAACCTACAACAGTACTTATCATAAGATAAAATAGATATGCCTCTTGGATCATGATAAATTTTAGGATGAGGGTCATAAAGACTACCCTTCTCCAACATGCAGAGCAGGAATTTCGGTTTGTACTGGGTTTGTTATGACCCTAGTTTTCCACAGTCTTAAGTGATCTTGCTATAGACAAGGAAAGAACCCAGGTCCCAGACTACAAAGTACAGTTTTAATTAACTCCTTCCTGTATTGGGACCCTCGGAAAGAAATAATATGTGGCTATGGAGACCACAAGTCCCAGATTTCCCAGGACAGCTCTGATTTCACATATTCTATCCTTTCGGCCTCGTAAATATAATTGTCAGACCATGTCCCACTTTTTGGATTCAGAAAATATCGTTCCCATATGCATGGCCTAGGGGTTCTGAGGAGTCAAAGGCAGTCTTTGCATTTTTTCTTGAGATTGTGAGGGCTGAAGCAAAAGCTGGGCTCATAGAGAGGGCTATAAAGTTGGGGTGAATCTAAACATTTGAGCTCAGCAGCAAGCTGCTTGTTGCTTCCTCCTCCTTCTCTTCATTTTTTTCCCCACAAGGGTCTCAGTGATTATTGTTAAGATCCTGGAATGTAACAAGGAAAAGATTCTTAGTGCTGTGGGGGTGGTGGCGGGGGGTGGGGGTGAATTGAACCTCTCGCTGCCTCTTTCTTCCTCTCCTCACCCATGGAAGGATTTCTCAAAAATATCCCAGACAGAAGAAACACTCAAAGAATATTGCATAAACTTCAATGAGTGATCCCCTCCACTCCATCTAATATTTACCTACTTTTCCTGGAAGTTCTTACTTCTTGCTAACATTAGTCTCTCTTACTGCAGTTTCAACTTCTTGTCCCGAGCACGCTTGGTCCTCATCTTCCAAATCCTTTATGTGCTTAAAAATCATATTAAACCATCATGTCTGGGTCCAGGTTTAATCATCCTTATAGCTCCTTTATCTTTCCTGCACATACCTGACTTGCAAACTGTTTACTCATCTGTGTCATAGGAAAGCAGCTCAGGCAATCTGGGCACACAGAGCAGCAAAGCTTAAGCTTTACAGAGCTCGTGCTAATGGGGATGCTAAATGTTTAGTGGAGACTAGTTTGGAGTATGCAATTGTGAGCAATTTAAGGTGGACTGTACATGGAACCCATTTCCTCTTGTGGCTTTCCCAACAGAGCCTCCTCCTCCTCTTAGCAGCTGAAATGAGTTAGCAGCAATCAGGGCAGAGTAGGAATCCTGTGGTTTCTGCCCTTGCCTCCTGCTGATTCTGCAGCAGCTATTCTCTTAAAATGAGCTTTCTCCCTAGTGAAGCCAGTAAGCAGGAGTTTGGAATCAGTTAGACAAAGGGTCTAGGCATTACCGTCACCAAATAACAAGAGTTGCTAGTGCTGAAGCCGCACTAGAGGTTTTAGTAGAGATAGAGAGGAACAAGAGTGAGGCAGGGGCTGATGAGTGGGATCAGGTCAGAAGGCAAATGCATCTCACAGGGTTATACATGCCTCTTTTGCAAGTTCTTAGAGGGCTTTTGTGTCCTTTGTGGCCCTGTCTTTTCTCACTGGCCAGTCACAGTGTTTCCAGCAGTCTGGGGCAGAATCATAGAGTTAGGACAAGTTTAGTTCCTAAAGACAGAATGGTAATTTGTCACACACACTCTTTGTCATGCAGCCCACCTGCCCAAGGTGGGATGTGTACCTGAGTTGTCCTGAGGCTCAGGAGGGTTGCTATTTTAAATCATGCTGCAGGGTGGGGCCAGGGCTGGATTGAATCTAAAAATGGGATAAACTGGTATTTATTGTCTTTACTCTAGGTTCTTCGGTTTTCATCATCTTTAAAGCTGTTCTCTTCTAACAGCTAGCCAGTCCTTTTGTCTCTGTAAAACTCCAGAATCTGTTAATATGTTCAGCCATAAAGAAGCTAAAACAGGAAGAGAATGAGACATGAGGGAGGCAACCCTTTGGCATTTGTATGAAAATGTCATTGAAGGCTTCATGACAGATATATGCAGACAGGAACAAAAACTGTCTTGGTGTGGGGGTAGGGAGAACAGTTTGATTGAAGCATTAAGCTGTCTTGGCTTTGAGCCAAGGCAAATTGCTGGAGAACCATTAAACTCCATATAATTCCATATAATTCACAACAGCCACAGGTAATCTGAATCAGACTTGACAAAATTTCAGCATCACTTATTGTCCATTAGTGCTGAATGTATACTACAGGTATTTATTTAGATGTTTTTATGTTAGTCATATCCATGAGGGCCATGGTTTTCAAACTCCAAATCAGGAAAACAGGCTTGGCAAAAGATTTTTTATCTTGTAAATTTTGTTATATGAAAAACCTCACAAAAGTATATACATAAAAATCACAAAAAGGTACAAAACTCTAAATCCTCTAAAGAAGTTATTTTTCAAACAATAGCAATAGTCACATGAAATAAGGAAAGGGAGAACTCTCCTCCAAACATTGGTGAGGGTTCCCATGACTGCAATTTTAAGTGGTCTGAGGTAACTGGTTAAGCACTAAATCAACTTAGAATCCAGTTTGTGCCCATTGTTTAGATTTTTTTCTTAAAATTTTCAGAGATGGTAGATTGAAGGAACCTGTTATAATGTCTGTACATAGCAAGGTGGAGTCAATGTTATTTGGATTTCTGGATGCTAGGAGTAGTTAAATCTCTGTGTTCATAATCTGTTTGTGAGGGCTAGTGTATGCATTAAATTAACTTCCTAAGGCTAGGAATGTCAAAACCTAAGCAGATTCATACCTGGACAAAAGTTATTATTGCTGTGGACCTAAATTTCCTTAAAATCTTCATTCCACAAAATTAGGAGAGTCTCTCACATATACCTCTGGGAGCATCATGACAACCAAGGGATATTTAGCTCATGGGGAATTATTCTGGAATATTCTAAGCTATTTAAGAAACCTTGGGCTGGAGAGATGGCTTAGCAGTTAAGGTGTTTGCCTGCAAAGCCAAAGGATCCCGGATTGATTCTCCAGGACCCACATAAGCCAGATGCACAAGGGGGCGCATGCGTCTGGAGTCCGTTTGCAGTGGCTGGAGGCCCTGGCACACCCATTCTCTCTCTCTCTCTCAAATAAATAAATAAAATATATATTTTAAAAAAGAAACCTGCCGGGCGTGGTGGCGCACGCCTTTAATCCCAGCACTCGGGAGGCAGAGGTAGGAGGATCGCTGAGAGTTCGAGGCCACCCTGAGACTACAGAGTGAATTCCAGGTCAGCCTGAGCTAGAGTGAGACCCTACCTCGAAAAACCAAAAAAAAAAAAAAAAAAAAAAAAAAAAAGAAACCTTAAGGTGCTCTTTGGTAGAAATTCTTTTGGTTACTAGTTAAGGATCATGAGTAGTAATATACGCATAAAAAACAAATAGTCTGCATCATAACTTCATAGAAGGAAATGCATTAGACTTAATAGATGCTCTGTCTTGAGAAAGTCATGTTATATCTTTGAACCTCACGTATATGATCAGCAAAATGGAAATAATGGTATATGTGCAGAACCATGTAAACAAATGTGATGATATCCTGAGCTATCTTCTAATTTCAAAAAATATTAAAATGCACAGTACAGACATCTGTTTAACTAGATACTAATACAAAAGTTTTTAAAAGACTCTCTCCTACTATTAGTATCCTGATGGTAAGTTAGCCAATGTAGAAATAAACAAGATGTGATAAAATGGTGATAAATTTTAGAATGAAGGTAAAACATGTGCTAGAACATAAGGGAGATTATGCTGAGGAAAACAGAGAAGGTCAGGAAAGACCTCTGTGAGGAGGCAAGATTTGAACTGATACCTGAATGATGAAAGGAGCTACATATAGATCTAGATAAAGCATTTCCTCAGCCTAGATGGGCATTAAATGCAAAGGTTGTGAGTCTTGATTTCTCTGCAGAACATAAAGATTGGTATGACTCTAGTATGTGTATGTGTATATGTTGGGGGGAGAGGTTGTATGAAAGGAGCTCAGTAAGGTGTCCATAGCAAGATCATGTTGAGTTTCTGACCTGCTGCTATTTACACTGTAGGAATCATTCTTTGGTCTGTCTAATGCCTTTAATGAACAAGAATGCCAAACGTTAATAATATGTTGAAGGTTGCCCATGGGAGAGGGACCAGGGCAGGGGAGAACTGGGAGGACACAGGGATAGGTTATGATACATAAGGCAAGCTCAAATGTCAGCAGGAGTGTGGAAGAGAAGTAGAGGGGTTATTAGAGAGGGTTGGAGAAAGAAATTTGGGGGCTGAATAGGCAGAGAAAAAGTACCACAAAAACCTTGGCTATAGCTGAGCGTGGTGGCTCATGCCTTTAATCCCAGCACTCGGGAGGCAGAGGCAGGAGGATTGCTGTGAGTTCGAGGCCACCCTGAGAATACAGAGTTAATTCCAGGTAAGCCTGGGCTAGAGTGAGACCCTACCTCGAAAAACCAACCAAACAAACAAAAAAAACCTTGGTTGTGAAGAATACCTCTACCCTACAGCCAAGGTGTGTGGAGTCTGCTGTCAGAGGGGTTCCACCATTACAGGGTAGGGGGAAAGGCTCCATACTTGTACTTAAGGATAGAGAAGCTCAAAACAGGACAGGAGCTAAAAACCTGCTTCTCTCATTTAACCCAAACTTAACATGAAAAGAAGCTCTCATGTCAGAATACATGGCTTCTGCACTATTAACCCTTGTTGATTCCCCAGCTCTGTAAGTCAAATGCCCAGCACATCATTTCCTCCTTCAGTTGTTTCTCAAAGCTACTCCTGGCCTTACACAGGAAGAATGATCTCAGCTGTATGAGTCACTAATCTACATATCTTGCTGAATAGGAAGGAGATAGTGTGATGGTTTATATTGATTGTCAACTTGACAGGATCTAGAATCACCTGTGAGTGAGTGATTGTGTAGATTAGGTTAGCCTCTGGACATGCCTATAAGGGATTACTTTGATTAAGTTAATGGAAATGGGAAGGTCCACTTTAACTGTGGGTCTAGGGTCCTGTACTATATAAAAAGGATAGGGACTGGCTGAACACCAGCATTCAACACTCTCTGCTTCCTCACTGTGAGCTGAATGTGATCAGCTTTGCTTCAAGCTCCTGCAACTGTGAGTTACCCACCATGATGGACTGTAACCTGGAACTGTAAGATGAAACAAATCCTTCCTACTCTTAATCTTATTTTCTTGTAGTATTTTATTCCAGCAATGAGAAGGTAACTGTGATAGGTGACATGTCATTTCACAGTCACCATGTGAACAGGATGTTCAAAACTGATGGTGTAATGGCTTGCTTTTTCCCAGATTTGCAGCCCTTTATAAAAGCAGCAGCAAATGTGCCAGTTCAATTCCAAGGTGGATCTGTCCTAAGACCAGTAATAGATACTATTGTTACTGTAGTCTTTAAAAACATTTTTATTTTATTTATTTGCAAGGAAAGAGGGGGAAAGGGAGTGGGTACACCAGGGCTTCTTGCCACTGCAAACTAACTTCAGTCGCATGCACCACTTTGTGCATCTGGCTTTATGTGGATTCTGGAGAATCTAACTCAGGCCTTCAGGCTTTGCAAACAAGTGCCTTTAACCACTGAGCCATGTTACTTACATGCTCTATCTTCATCCCCCTGTCATTGCCCTTTTAACATACACATATGCCTCTTGTTCCTTCTTTCTGTGGAAGCTGTTTGCTTTGGCAGCCCTACAGAAGGATGGGAGGAAGTTAAATGCTACTTTTCTTCTTCCTCATTTCCTTCTGGCTTAGAGGGCTAAATGAAGAACAGAGATCCCAATCACTGCTGAGAAACGGGGACAAAATGAAAATGCCCCATACTGGCAAGTAGAAAGCAAACCCCATGTTGCTTCTTTCAAATCTGGTGGAGGAATATAGGTACCCAGTAAGATGGGCAAGTACTTTCCACAAAGCAGAGCAGGCCAGTTGTTTCCACAGGCAGCCTTTTGTTCCCCCCTCTGAAGGGTTTTTAGTATATATTCATCTTTCTCAGACAGAGATGACTAATGTTGAGTTTGTGCACTCTTTAGAAACTACCTTTGATCTTTTGTATAATAGATTATAAATAAATGGCTTCAGGGAACTAGTAATTAATTATTCAGTGATACTAGCTTTGGGCTAGTTCAGATTCCCAATAGTTAATCACATCCTCTTGGGCTAGAAGGCTGTATCTAATCCATTTGCAGTCCATTGGCAAGTTAAAAAGAAAGGTTTGATCAAATTGATGAAGAGTTTTTACATTAGCAATGGGTTGATACTGGAGAAGTAAAGATTGTATAATTCAACTAGTGTTAATTCCACCTCTCTCTAGTAATCTGTTGGAATTTAACACACCTTATTTTAATTCTATCCTCATGTATAGTTCAAAAATGCCAATGAGTTGTTATGTCTTTATACATTTTTTGGTGACTCGGGACGGAACCCAGGGTCTGGTATATGCCAGAAAAGTGTTCTCCCAGTGAGGTACATTCCTAGTTCACAGTATTTTTATGTTGGATGATATATAAGTGTACTGGCCCTTTCAGCCACCTATACTCACCAACCATGTTTGTACATAGTGCTAAGTGTTTAAGTGTTAGAGAAAACTTAGACTTTCTGGTTTGTCCCAGGTGATTTTAACCCTATACAGAGGAACATATCATAGCTGTGTATAGTGAACTCAGATACTAACAACTTATGCTAGAAGTCAGGAGCTAAGAGTTTTGAACCCAGCCATACTTTTTCCTTTCATTTCTTTCAAGTAAGTCTTCTTGAGCCTTCACTACTACATCATCTTTGTGCCACATAAGCTTTGTAAGGTTCTTTGATCAGTTTTACTGCTGAATTCCCATCTTACTGTACAATCAGGAAGCAAAGGCAATCTAGTAAGACCAATAATGATGCCTAAGAAGAGCGATTAACCTGTATCACTTGGTCTGATGAGGGTAAGCTTCTAGAAATGGATGTCAGTAATTCTGGACCATAAGAAAGCCACATATTTGGGATAGACAAGAGGAGTATCAGATGATGACTCCAACAGACTGATACTGTGTTTAGGATATATCATGACACAAAGTGGTTGGAGATGCAAACCAAAACAGAAATTTTGACTGTGAAGTTGACAAGTAAAGAAAATGAAGTGTTTGTCTTCATTTTCATTTCCTACTGAAAGTGTCCACCCTGAGGAAAGAGTAGGATGAATATTTTCCCACAGCAAAGAAAAGCAAGAAATGTGAGAATACGTATGTTAAGGTGCACTTGTGGAGGCATAAGATTTAAGAGAAATCCTTTGCCTTGCAGAAATATAAGCTGTGTACTGTAGAAGCCTTAATTTTTGAAAATTTTCTTCCAATTTAAGGATTTATATACATAGAGCAAAACACATAAATAGCAATAAATTTTAAGACATATAGGTCTATAAAGAATCAGTAACTAGATGAATATGTATAACATTTCTAGCATGCCTAGAAAGTTACTTCTGTGCCTTCACAATCAGTGTACCTCTCCACAGTTAACTAAACTTCAGATTTATCCTGACGTGTGTAATATGGAATGATATACTAGATAGATCTCTTTCACTCAATATAGTATTTTTGAGATTCAGGTATTTCATTACATGCATTTGTACTTTGTTCATTTTATTGCTGAATGGTATGTCATTTGGTGTACTTTTTAAAAAAATTATTTATTTATTTGAGAGAGTGAGAGAGAAAGAGGGAAGGAGGGGGGGAGAGAGAGAGAGAGTGCACCAGGGCCTCCAGTCACTGCAAACGAAATCCAGACGCATGTGCCACCTTGTGATCTGGCTTACATAGGTCCCGGGGAATTGAACTGAGGTCCGTTGGCTTTGCAGGCAAATGCCTTAACTGCTAAGCCATCTCTCCAGCCCTGGTGTACATTTTGATAGACATCTAGGTTGTTCTTAGTTCTTGTGTGCTGTGAATGAAGCTTCTATGAACAAGCACATCTTTTATGAACACATGCATTCCTTTCTCTTGGGGGTCCTTAGGTGTGTAATTGCTGAATGTGAGCATTTCCAGAGTTATCATATAACTGTTCAATATTACCAATAGTGAATAGAGTTCAAATTGCATTTTACTCTTTGTTACTGTTGCCATTGGCTGCTATTTTCAGCCACATTAATTTTAGCTATTCAGAAATAGCTGGGGAAATAGCTCAGTGGATAAAGATACTTGCTTACAAAGCCTACAGGCCTAGGTTCAGTTCCCTATCCATCCATGAAAAGCCTTATGCAAAAAGTGGAGCAAGTGTCTGATGTTCTATTTGCAATGACAGGAAACCCTGACGTGTGTGTGTGAGTGCACACATGCACACACAGACACACACACGAGTTTATTTCAGTAAAATTGTTTTGAGCATGCATCCATGTATCTATGTGTATATATGTATATACACATGTATATAAATATTATTTGTGGATAATATAATACACTTTCAATAACATTCATGCTAGAAGAAAACTTTACTGTAAACAAATGTCTTGGGCTAATAAAATGTAAACAAGGCTCCAGCTAATGGACTAGACTCTGGGATTGTTCTGGTGAAGTCATGTCTGTCTCAGTCTTACTTGCGCAAAAGCAGTCTCACCTTTGGTTACTAAGTAAGGAAAGTGCTTTTAAATCCCTTACTCTGACTTCACCACCAAATTCCTAGAGCTGAGCCTGGCTCTGAGCTGACAAAGTTTTTGGTAAAGATGCTTAGAATGTGACTTGGCCTAATCCCTGGGGAAATTTAATGATTCAGAGCTTTAATGGCCTTTGTTGTGAGGATTAGCAAAGGAGGTGATTAAGCAGCTGGGGAAGAAAACATTGTCTATAGGGCTAGGTGATGCTATGAGACATAGCAGAGTTCTATTGGCTCAACGTCAGGGGAGTCTTTGAGGCTGATCCACAGAGCTTTGCACTCTGGGTAGCTTATTGTAGAATTTGGGCATTGGATTCTTAGCTGGCAGAGGGCAAGAATGGCTTCTCCCTTGGTGTCCATTTCCTCATTCTAGCTACATATGTGGATTATTGCTTTGAAAAGGTCTACTTACAGCTTTTAAACTAGTTTTTGAACCCTTATATGTGTAAGAGATAGGTGTTTGCTTTCTGATTTGCCTTTTGGAAAGCTGGGGAAGATGAACTTAGGTGCAACAGAAAGTTTTGGTTAATGTTTGTCATCAAGACTGCTTTGGAAATTTAAAAAGGATTTTTCAGGGAAGGGAGTTAGTGAAAGAGACAAGATAGGGCAGCCAGTGTCTGTTACAAGAGATCCTAAGAGATTCCAGTAGTGGAGAGAGATTCTCAACAGCCCCCAGTCTAAGGGTTGCTTGTAATTTTATACATAGTTTAAGAGAAAGCAATTATCTATTCTTTGGTGAACCTACTTCCTAATAGTTGAACTAACCAAAGCCACCTTGCGTGCATCTGCTGAAACAGGTGTTTAGAGTGTTATTAAAACCTGGATGATGGTCTTAGAGATGGCTTAGCGGTTAAAGTTCTTGCCTGCAAAGCCAGAGGACCTCGGTTTGATTCCCCAGTACCCATGTAAGCAAGATACACAAGATGGCTCATGGAACTGGAGTTCGTTTGCAGTGGCTGAAAACCCTGGTGTGCCCATTCTCTCTCTCTCTCTCTCTCTCTCCCTCTTTCCCTCTATCAAATAGCTAAATAAAAATAAAATAAAACTTGGATGAAAATCTTTCAAACATGCTAAGAGACATTGAGAATATATATAATATATATGCATATACATATATGCATGCAGCAGAACTACTGTATTCTGGGTTCACCTTTTCTGTCTGCAAAACAATTGACAGTGATGTCTGCTTTCTTACAACCATTGATAAGCTTATGGAAGGAGGAATATGGTCTGGTAATTTAGCTAAAAGCTCAGAACTGACCAAGGAAGTTTCACTCAGTGCCTACCTTTTCCCATAAATTTCTTGTAAAAAGCAGAGGTAATCATCATAATATATGTTTTTATACTTTTCCCCTATTAGTAGGGTTTTTAAATGTACAAAATGGTTTCATAACTTTTCCATGCATGTACATAATGCACTTTGATTATATTCACTCCCTTTACTACTCTTTCTTACTTTCTTATCCCCTTCTCACTTCTCCTTATCTCCTTCAACATACCCAGTAATACCCTCATCTCCTTTTTAATTTTATGTCTTTCCTCCACCCCCAGATTCAATATATGAAAGAAAATATGTAACATTTGTCTTTCTGGATCTAGCTTATTTTGTTTAATGTAATGATCACCAGTTCCATTTGTTTTCCTGCAGACAAAATAATTTTGTTGTTGTTTATGGCTGAATAAAACTCCATCATGGGGGCTAGAGAGATTGCTTAGTGGTTAAGGCATTTGCCTGTGAAGTTTGAGTACCAATGTTCAATTCCCCAGGACCCCCATAAGGCAGATGTACATGATGGTGCATGCATCTAGAGTTCATTTGCAGTGGCTGGAGGCCCTGATGTGCTCATTTTCTCTCAAATAAATAAATAAAATTAAAAAAATTAAAAACAAAAAATCTCCATCATTTATCTATACCAGATTTTCTTTATCCATTCATCTGCTGAAGGGCACCTAGATTGATTCCAGAATTTGACTACTTGTGAATAAATGTTGTAATAAATATGGATGCACAGGTATCTCTGTAGAATGTTGACTTAGATTCATTTGGAACCTAATTCCATAGAGTGATATAGTTACAACATATGATAGTTCTTTTTAGTGTTTTGAAGAGCTTTTATACTAGCTGAACTAATGTCCATTACCACCAATAGTGTGTAGGGGTTGCCAGTCCCCAAAATTTTCACCTCCATTTTTTGATGATTGGTATTCTTACTGAAATGAGATAAAATCGCAATGGTAGTTTTTTAAAATTTTTGTTTATTTTTATTTATTTATTTGAGAGTGACAGATAGAGAAAGAGAGAGAGAGAGAAAAAATGGGTGCGCCAGGGCCTTGAGCCACTGCAAACGAACTCCAGATGCATGCATCCCCTTGTGCATCTGGCTAACGTGGGTCCTGGGGAATCGAGCCTCGAACCGGGGTCCTTAAGCTTCACAGGCAAGCACTTAACTGCTAAGCCATCTCTCCAGCCTGCAATGTAGTTTCAGTCTTTGTTTCTGTGATGTCCCAAGATGCTGAACAGTTTTTTGTGTATTTATTGGCCATTTGTATTTTGTCATTGACTTTTTAAGTAGCTTACACACTATTGTTATAGGCATTCAGTGCCTATTGGTTTACTGTTGAAGCTGGTATTTCTCCTACTGAATGAAGTTTTAAAATGTAAACCTAATTGACTATTTATTTCACTCACTTTTGTATATTTCCTAACTTTATTCAAAAGACCCAAGCAAGAATCTGCTCATACCTGACTAGATAAAACCTACCAGAAAGCTAACTAGTACTCTCTGTTTGCCTTTGCTTTTACCCTCAAAGGGGTCACTCATCACTTTGTTTGCTGGTTTCAGAGAATTCACTAAAGGCCCATCAAAAATTTCTAAACCTCCCTGCCCCACCATACGAAGTTTCTATTCAGTAAGAAAAAGATGATACCAGGAGCCAATTCTAATGGCTAATACTGGCCTCTGTATCAATCTAGCAAGCTCTTACACCGATCTTTTCAGATAATCCAAAATGGCATATAAGTTCACCATCATTTATATTGAGTTTTGTGATGTGTGTTGATCCTGACAGTTGTTCAAATAATGTGACAATTCATAAAACTTTAACTGAAAGAGAACTGTTACCCTGAAGGTTTGAATCAGGAAGAGCTAGAAAATCAACCAGCTTTACTGATTGATCAGCATCATATGATGGTATACAGCCTTCCCCCATACCAGGTATGTTTATTTCAGCAAGTTTATTGATTCAATCCCTCCCTGACATCATCCTTGGGCCCCAACCTAAGTGGTGAAGAAAGGGGAAAAAAAACTTTGAAAGGAGATATATATATATATATATATATATATATATATATATATATATATATATACACACATATGCATGTACACATATATGTGTATATGTATATAATGGTCTCTGTCCTTCCTGTTTTTGTCACAATTTTTGCTAAAATTTTACAAATTATTTTTACATCTATAATCTTTAAGGAAATAGGTCTGTAGATCCTTTTTTGGTGTGTCCTTATCTGGTTTTGTTATCAGAGTGATATTAGCTTTGTAGAATGAATTTGGTGATGTTACCTCACTTTCTATTTTGTGAAACAGTTTGTGAGTATTTATGTTAGTTCTTCCTTGAAGTATTGGTAGAAATTGGCAGTGAATCCATCTGGTTGTGGGACTTTCTTTGTGAGGAGAATTTTTGTAATTGCTTCAATTGTTTATTATGGCTCTGTATATGTTGTTTATATATTCTTGATTTAATTTTGGTAGGTTATGTGTGTCTAGGAATATATATATATACATATATATATATTATAATATATAATATATATTTCTTCTAGATTTCCCAGGTTTAAAATTTTTTTAATTAAATTTTATTTATTTGAGAGAGATAGAAAAAGTGAGTGAGGGAGAGAGAGAGAGAGAGAGAGAAAGGGTGTGCCAGAGACTTTAGCCACTGTAATTGAACTCTGGACATATGTACCACCTTGTACATCTGGCTTACATGGGTCCTGGGAAATCAAACCTGGGTCCTTTGATTTCGCAGGGAAATGCCTTAACTGCTAAACCATCTCTCCACCCCCCCAGATTTTTAAAATATAAGTTTTCAAAGTATTCCTTAATGAGCCTCTGGATTTCATTACAATTTCATGTAACATTTCCCCTTTCTTCTCTAATTTTATTAATTTCAGCTTTCCCTCACTTTTCTTTTGGTTAGTTTATCTAGGAGCTTGTCAATCTTGTTTATCATTTTAAAGATGTAGGTTTTTACTTGACTGATTTTAGGTGTTGTTCTTTTAGTCACCATTTATTATTTTCTCCCTGATCTTTATAATTATTTTACCATCTATCGTTTTGGGGTTTAGCTTATTCTTGTTGCTCTAAGACCTTATTGTATATCATCTTATTAGGTTTTTGAGCTCTAGGTCAATCTTTTTGCAATGTGTATGTGTATGTTGTTTTGCATGAATGTGTGTACGAGTGTTCAAATGTGTGTGGGTACACATGTGCAGGTAGCGGTGTGTGTGAGTGTGTGTGTATAGATCAGAGGTTGACATCAGCTGCCTTCCTTGATCACTGTCTATGTTATTTACTGAGGTAAAGTCTCTCATTTGAGTCCAGAGCTTGCCCCAGGGTTCCCTTGTCAGTATCTCCCCCATATTGGGATTACAGGCAGGCTGCAACACCCACTTGGCATTTACATGGATGCTGGGGATCTGAACTCAGGTCTTTACACATAACAGAGCAAGTGCTTTGTTCATAGAGCCATCTTCCCAACCTATTATCTGATTTTTTTTTTAAGGTAAGGTCTCAATCTAGTCCAGTGACCTGGAATTCACTATGTAGTCATTTCAGGGTGACCTTGAACTCATTGTGATCCTCTTACCTCTGCCTCCCAAGTGCTGGGATTAAAGGCATGTGCTACCACCCCATTATCTGATTTTTATTGTAAGCACTCACATTTATTAACATTTTCAACTCAGCTCCAGCAGGACTTCTGAGTGACCTTGTAGCCCAAGTATGTGGAATCTTCAGCAATAGGGTCTTTCATATTTTATAGCATCTGCTGTATTGGTCTCTATACCATGTGTTGCAGTCAGATTCGCATTACTGGTAGAAATCACCCAACCCAGAGCAGCTTGTGGGGTAAAAAGAGGTTTATTTTGCCTTATAGGCTCGAGGGGGTTGCTCCATGATGGCAGGGAAAATGATGACATGAGCAAAGGGTGGGCATCACCCCCTGGCCTACATTATGTGGACCATAGCAACAGGAGAGTGTGCCAAACACTGGCATGGGGAAACTGGCTATAACACCCATAAGCCCGCTCCCAACCCAACAATATACCACCTCCAGGAGGCTTTAATTTCTAATTGCCATCAGCTGGGGAACCTAGCGTCCAGAACATCTTAGTTTATGGGGGACACCTGAATCAAACCACCACACCATGGAAGTTAGAATATTGTTTTTGGTTGGCAAATAAGATTGCCTGAGTTCAGAGAAAAAATGCTGATTCAGAACTTTTCAAAACCTTTTAAAAATTGAAATACTGAGCCAAATCACAGACATATTAAATGTATTGAGGCTAACACTTAAAATTAACACTTAACAACACTTAAATAATAACTTTTGGGGCTGGAGAGATGGCTTAGCAGTTAAGGTGCTTGCCTGAGAAGCCTAAGGACCCATGTTTGACTCTCCAGATTCCATGTAAGGCAGATGCACAAAAGGTGAGGGAAGTGCAAGGTCGCACATGCACACCAGGTGGCACAAGCTTCTGGAGTTTGATTTCAGTGGATGAGGCCCTGGTGTGCCAATTCTCTCTCTAAAAAAAACCAAAACAACTTTTGGTAAAGGCTGGAAATATGTCTTAGCAGTTAATAGTGCTTGCTAGTAAAGCCTGCTGGCCCATGTTCCATTCCCCAGTATCTACATAAAGCCAAATGCACAGAGTAACTCATGTGTTCATTTGAGTATCAAGAGGCCCTCGATGGCCATAGTATTTCTCTCTCTACCCTTTTCTCAAATAAATAAATAAATAAATTTTTAAAGTAGCTTTTGGCACCTAAGCCTGGTGGCTCATATCTATAATCCCATCATTCCAGAGGCTATGGTAGGAGAACTTCTATGAGTTGTGACTACCTTTGGCTATAGAGTAACTTCCAGGTCAGCCTGGGTTACAGTGAGAGCCTCCCACAAGAAAAAGAAAAAAAAAAAAAAAAGCTTTCGTACATCTAAGACAACCTAAAAAATGGGAGAAAATCGTTTCCAGATAAATATTGATAGAAAAATAGTATCTAAAATATATAAGGAACTCAAAAAAAAACTAAGTAGTAAAAGACCACACAACCCAATCAAAAATGTGCCATGAACTAAACAGAGTTCTCTAAAAAGAAATACAAATGGATAATAAATATTTTAAAAGGTTCAAACAAAATACCACTTGGAGATTCTATCTCTCTGTGGCCAAAAATAGTTATTCTCAGGAGCTGAAAACCTCCTCCATATAGACCAGCTGACAGAAAGCTGGAAAAAGCGATGCTGCATGCAGTTCAATGGGAGAGAGAGAGAAATCGCCAGTGGAGAGACTCCATAGTGGACACTGCAAGACAGGTGAAATGAGCCAATGGGTGCAATAGTGGCATGTCTGTTATGGGGAAAAACAACCACCCTCTAATTGGACTGGAGGGCAGCTCCATGGGAGGGAATATGTCCCTGATACTGAAAACCTACAACAGAGGTAGTCATGAGCCCTAGGGGTGTAACGTCTGCTGCTGTCTGTCCAAATGCACATACTATGCTCACCAAACTGCCCAGGAAACACTTCTCTTAATATTAATACCCATATATTAATGCTACTCTCACTTTTGGTTAGAGAAGCTTCTCTTTTCAGATGGTAGTGACCTTGGGATGACTCAGAAGACACGATGGTGCTGAGAAAAAGTGACAGAGGAGTGATCAGCACAGAAATATCTCTATCACACCTTCCAAGGCTCAGGGTCTATTGCGGAAGAGGTGGCAGAAAGAATGTAAGAGCCAAAAGAAGGGAAGGACTCCTTACAACGTGCTCCTCCAGACACAGAATGGCCTGGATATCCATGACCTCACAGTGCCTGATACTACCTACACAAGACCATCATAATAGGAGGAAAAGATGATGACATAAAAATAAAAGAGACTGGCCGGGCGTGGTGGCGCACGCCTTTAATCCCAGCACTTGGGAGGCAGAGGTAGGAGGATCGCCATGAGTTCGAGGCCACCCTGAGACTACATAGTTAATTCCAGGTCAGCCTGGACCAGAGTGAAACCCTACCTCGAAAAACCAAAAATAAAAAATAAAAAAAAAGAGACTGAGAGGGGACGGGATATGATGGAGAGTGGAGATTCAAAGGGGAAAGTGGGGAGAGAGATGGAATTACCATGGGTTATTGTCTACAATTATGGAAGTTGTCAATAAAAATAAATTAAATAAAAAAAGAAATAAAAAAAAAAGAAGTGACAGAGGAGTGCTTAGTACCGAAATATCTCTATCATAGCTTTCAAGTCTCAGGGTCCATTGCGGAAGAGGTGCCGGAAAGAATATAAGAACCAAAGGAAGGGTAGGACTCCTTACAACATGCTCCTCCAGACACAAAATGGCCTGGATATCCATGACCTCACAGTGCCTGACACTACCTATGCAAGACTATCATAATAGGAGGAAAAAATCATGACATCAAAATAAAAGAGAGACTGATTGAGAGGGGTAGGGTATATGATGGAGAGTAGAGTTTCAAAGGGGAAAGTGGGGGGGGGACAGTGGGAATCACCATGGGATATTGTCTGCAATTATGGAAGTTGTCAATAAAAAATAAATTATTAAAAGATAAAAAATTGAGGGCTGGAGGGATGGCTTAGTGGTTAAGGCATTTACCTGTAAAGCCAAAGGACCCAGGTTCGATTCCCCAGGACCCATGTTAGCCAGATGCACAAGGGGTCACAAGCGTCTGGAGTTCGTTTACAGTGGCTGGAAGCCCTGGCGCACCCATTCTTTCTCTCGCTTTCTTTCCTTCTTTCTCTGGAAAATAAATAAATATAAAAAGTGTTTAAAAAATTAAAAAAATTGAAATAAAGATTACAATGAGATAAGAATTGTAAACACATCTTTAGTAAAGGCTAGCTCTTATTTATTCCATTTAGAATCTTATTTTCTCTAAACAACTTATGATTTAACCATTTTTACTACTTTGGTCCTTCACCATTCCCCAAAACATTTCATTTGGGTACATTTGACCTTTGTTTACCCTGATTATCCAAGTAGAGATATAAATATTAATCAGTAATCCCCTTCTGAGACTGGGAGCTATGAGCTCTGTTTATTTCTGTGTTTCTACTAATTAGTATGTTTATTTTCCTATACATAATAAAAATACACTGAATACTTGAAGAATGAGTTAATGATTAGTTAAATGACTCCTATTACCCTATGTGGAATCGATGTTGTAATAAGTAGAACTCACCTTTGTGGCAAGTGGAATGTTACATATAAACTTTGCTGGAAGCAGAAACCCATGGGGCATTCTACTTTGCTGTTGCTGATTCTAGTGGCTAATACTTCTTTTGTTTACACAGCCTCCATCCCTGACCTAATAACTTTTTGGTCTAGATTATCTTGGTCAATGTGAATATTTAGGCTGTGGTAAAACAGTAAACATTCACATTTCCAGCTTTCGCCAATTGCCTGCTTGTAACCACTGTTATTTATTTATTAAAGAAACATAGATAAATAAGCAAGTACTTTGTACCTATTTTTTATCTTTTGAATTTGCAATTCCATACACATAATGTTCATCTGGAGACCACATTCAAGGTCTTCAACATTGACTCCCTTGTTATAGTAGTCAGAGTTCACACAACTCGCAAACATTGAATCTAACAACCTAGTGAGGCCAGTGTTCTTGTTATCTAGACTTTACATATAAGGTAACTGGGACACAGAAGTTTTAGGTAATCTGCTCAGGATCTCACAGCTAGAAAGTAGTAAAGTCAGAATTAAAACTTAAGTTTATCAGACTTCAAAGCCTGCCCAAAGATAGGAAAAAACTTGCCAATTTTTACTGGAACCTAGCTCTTCTGGCTCTAATTTGTGTGCACATTTTTCAATGCCATGTTGCTACTTTAAGCTACATTGTGGGCTTCCTTCCAAGAAGTATTTTCTTTGTTAGAAATGCCTGTCTCTCCAGATGGACTGCTCATTCTTCCAGGAAGGAACTGCCTTATTTCTGTGTGGCCTCCTTTCTCAAGGGCTTGCCCAAGCTCTGCCTTCAATAAGCAATGGCTTGTGATCAACTCTTCAGCTCCACCTGGAGCTACATACAGCCAGCCATACCCCAGTCCTACTTGTGGCTCCAAGGTTGGGAGAAGCCAGAATGCAGGATTATGGGGAAGAAGTCCCCTCACCACCTACTTTTTGTTTTGTTCTTTGCAACACAGATTGAAGATGGAGGCAAGGCAGCCTTGTCTCAGAAGATGAGGACGGGTGATGAGCTGGTGAATATCAATGGCACTCCATTGTATGGCTCCCGCCAAGAGGCCCTCATCCTTATCAAAGGCTCCTTCCGGATCCTCAAGCTGATTGTCAGGAGGTAAGGTATAAGTACAAAGGCCACTGAAACTTCTTGGTTGGCAATGAATTCTCAGTAGAGTGACATTTCTGTCATTATCAAGGAGAGAGGTATTTCATATGAGTTGTAGGCAACTGAAGCAGAATGTCAAAGGGCCTTTAAGTTCCCATATTGACACTGCCACATGCTAGCCATATCCCTTCAAATACATTTATTTTGTTCTTCAAGACAATTTATTCGCTGCTCTGATGACTTAATGATTCAGTGCACACCAGGGTCTATGTAGCAATTCAGTAATTTTTTTTTCAAGAAGTCTTCATAGCAGGCAGCCACTGTTAACCACATATCAACAGAGATTTAAAGAGATCCCAAGGCCAGACATGGTAGGCACTCTGGAGACTACTGCAAACTCTAAGATAGAAACCATGCCCTTGCAGAGTGTACAGTCTAGCATAGGAGGAAAGCATGTGACAAATTAATTAGTAATACCTTTTTAAAGAAACAATAAAAAGTTTCACAGGGTGGTATGTGGTTGTCGAATGGATTATTCAGAGAGGAACTGCTATTAAAGAGAAAAATGTCATATTGAATTCATAGGATAAACTTAATAGAGGATGGGGAATTTAAGCTAAACATTAGGTTTAATTAGAAAAATAGACCATTAGAAAGGAAGGAATTCTGGGTAAGTGGATGGCCTAGGCAGAAGGAAGGTAAGGACATAGTTGAGCATAGTCATGCCAAAGAATCTGTTTAATATGACTTCTTTTATTACAGTGCTTGGAATGGAACCAAGTGCCTTATGGTGCTAGACAAGTGCTTTTAAACACGAGCTACACCCTCAGCCTATGGCTTTTCTTTTGTTTTCTTGCTGTATCTCTGTTTTGTACTGCTGGAGATCACACATCTCCCTTTTCATTGGTTGGTTTCCTCTATCCTATGTATTTATTTCCTTTATGCCTAAGTTTATCCATCCTGGTTATTTTTATTAGAGAAAAAATTAAATCACCTTCCTTCAATATTTCTCCCTCTGGCTGCTTGTACCGTTTCCTCCTTTTGTTTGCATTTTGTCTCAAAAGCAGAGTCTATCCTCATTGCATACACTTCTCCACTTTCCATTTAGCTTTCTAGTCCCCGAAGTCACAATTTGCCCCCTAGAGTTCTATTAAAATGACTCTATTAAAAGTCACAAATAAGTTGGGCATGGCTGTGCATGCCTTTAATCCCAGCACTCGGGAGGCTGAATTTGGAGGATGGCTATGAATTTGAGGCCAGCCTGAGACTATATAGTGAATTACAGGTCAGCCTGGGCTACAGCAAGTCCCTACCTCAAAAAAACAAAAACAAAACCACAAAAAGTCACAAACGATTTCCTAATCATCAAGGCCAATGTGTTATTTTTAATCTTTATCATTTATGATATATGGGTGGCATTGGTATGGTTGTTCCAGATTGTACCATCCTGTATGATATTCTCACTTTCAAGATATTTTGTTTCTTTCCTATCTCCTTGTGCACTTTTTAACCAGGCTCTTTTATTACCTGCCACTCCTAATGTTGCTTTTTCCAAGTTCCACCCTTTCTAAATTTATTATACCATGAAAAAAATCTTAGTCCTGTAGATTCGATTGCTTTCTATATGTGGCTGATTCTAGCTCATGTGTCCCAGACAATAAAACTAACTTTGTGTTGGGAATTTATATTTAAGTGTATCTATAGCATTGCAGATATAGCATGCTCAGAGCCTAACACGTTGCCTTCTTCTCCCCCCAAAGTTCCCTATCTTGGTAACAAAGTCCGCAGTACATTCAGCAAACCTCACCAGAAACAGAAATCTTCAATTCCTCCATAGTTTCATGCTCACCATGAAAATTATCTTACACTGATGTGAGAAAAGGAAGCATTTGGGGTTATTGCATCCCTGTGATTTATTACATTATTTTCTGGTACCTAAGATTAAGTCATACACAGACCTGGATAGGAGTTGGTATGTTAAGTAATGCCTTATACCATATCATAGGAACCTATCACTGATTGTCTTGTACATTTGTGTATGTGTTTAGTTCCAGATATAGAACAGTTTATACAAAATACCTACTGTATGGTCTCTCGGGGAGTTTCAGTGACATTTCTTTCTGTACAGTATAAAAGAAATTTAAGTGGAGTAACCAAACATTGTTTAATAGGAACTGCATCATAAGTACAACGTGATTTGGACCCTAATCTACATAGAGCATGATTCACTGAGACACCAGCAAGGGTGGCAAAGATCTAAATAAGAAATATAGCCCCTTATGAGATTCTGGTTGTACTGAAACAATGGTGTTTTAAGAATGTGTGGACATTATGCAGAGTAGTTTTTCTGTGTCAGTCTCATGAGAATGTGAGGGTTCTGGTGTCTCATACATTCATGGTAACTTGGCAAGCTCCCTATCTTCGTTATCCCTACTGTAGCAATATCTCCCACAGCCATTCACTTAGGATTGGTCCTACTTATGGGCTTGGAGATATCCATGACCTTTGGTTTACATGGTGTGTCAAACTCTGTGGTTCCCTAAACCTACAGTGTCTACCCTTTTAGCACCCCCACTTCAGCCCCTATTAGTGGATGCTTTCAATGAATAATTCATGAGGTAATGCTGCCCTCTTGTGGAACAGTTAACCTTCTTTTATGAACTACAATCAGCATGTTATGTAGGAAACTAGTTCCTTCTTGTTTAGTCCAAATCCTTCCTCATTTATGAAAGAGCTCTTTGCTCTTTATACAATAGCACATATAAATGTGATGTCTGTGCAGTTTACAAATGTTCACCCTGATATTTTGAGCAAAATATATAAGAACTTTGGCTTAATTAAGTTTTTGACTAGCAAAAATCTAATACTGGGCATTAGGATTAAGCTTGAATCTTTGGAGATTAACATTAAAAAAGAAACTTCAGAAAATTGTCTATTCTGAAAAGTTAATCCATCTTGTCTCCCATATTACCCTTTAAATGATAGTCAACTAAGTAAGAAATCATTCTCAACTCTTGATACGCTCTTCCAATCCAAGTAATTCAAAGTCCTGACATCCCTAACCTGCTAAAAACTTCTCTGTTGTTTTGTTTTAATTCAATCACTTATGATTTATCACCTGTACTATTTTAAGAGACTTCCCACTGGCTTCTCAGCATTCAGTCTCACCTCCATCCAATCAATTCAACCATTAAATAAGCATCCAAGCGGGTCATTTCTCTACTTGAAAAAAAAAAAACAAAAAAAAACAAAACAAAAAAAAAAACTCAGGAAAAAGAACCATATAGCCATGCTTTTCTCAAAAGACATCATGTATTGATGTAAGATATAGCTATATTGAAGACATTGTATTCATAAATGCTTTTAACAAAAGTAGCATCTAAATAAAGAAAAATTCTTAGCAGTACAGAAAGAAAAGCTATAGAAATGTCCTTTCAATAGAGTTTGACATAATGAAGGACTCCAAAATGTAAATACTTAGAAGAGTTTAGATGTATAATTCATTAGTTCTAATTTAAAAAACTTAAAATTTCCATTTTAGCTCTTTGCTGCAATAATGGCATGACTGCTTCAGAGCCACCCAACTTCTCTATGATTGTATATGAGACCCACTATACATGAGATAATTCATGCTTGGTACTGAAAACCAGGACAAAAACCCATGGCTGGGAAGAATGTAAACCATAGGGAAGAGCCTAGTATTGCTGAATTGCTAAACAGATATGTGGTCAAACTTCCTCCTAGATATTTTTTTTATACCCATAGATCAATTCTATTCTTAGTCCCCCTGGTCAGAAAAGGTTTTGCTTCCCTTCCTCCTTCCTTCTTTCCCTCCCTCCCTTCCTTCCTTTTTTGGCACTGGGAGGAGAGAATCATAACTGGTCAAATACTAAAAGTAAGTGATTAATGAGTGCTTGGTCCTATATGGTACATATATATCATTCCCTCCAGGGTACAGGGAGCATTGTGAAAATGGGTCAGAAAGAATGAAAGACCTGGAGGATAGGGTGAAGTGCTGTGGTACTGTCATCTGGATAAGACAAGCTCATTGCCCTCATGAACTCACAGCAAGCGTGGGTAGCTATACATGTTCTGCACATGATGGAAGGGGTTCTGTTATGGAGAGGGGAGGGGCTTGAAAGGGCATTCTCTTTACTAATGAGCTAATGACAGTTAATGGTTGTCAAAGGAGGGGGAGTAATTATTTTCCATGTGTAGCTGTTGGTAAGTGATGAAAAGGAATAGGACTAAGGCTGATAAAGGAGGGTAATGTGGGGTACAGGTGATAAAAGACTTATGTGTGTAAATGTCAAATAAATCTATTAATTCAAATATTAAAATTTAAAGTAATGAACTCTGTAAATATATATATATTTACATATATATATATATATATATATAGAGAGAGAGAGAGAGAGAGAGAGTTTATGTAGTCTTCTTTCAAATATTCATTTAAATTTAAAAATAAATTTAAAAATGAGACCATGTTATGCCATAATGAAGACCTTTGCAAACTCTTTTTTTTCTTCTTTTTATATTTTTGAACTGTATTATCCTGGGCTTCATAAAGCATTTTCATACAAGTATACAGTGCATTTTGAGCATATTCTACTCACACCTCACTACCCTCTTTTAATTGCCCCTACCTCTCCCATTAGAACTTTTTATTTCCCTAGACAGTTTCTCTTCTACTTCCAGATCATCTGTACATATGTGATTTTGTGTAAGTATTCACTCTAGGAATTATAAGAGAAAACAAGTAATATTTGTCTTTCTGAGACTGCCTTAAATTTGCTTAATATACTTACCTCCAGTTATGTTCATTTTTCTATAAATGTCATTCTTTATGGCTGAAAATTTCATTATATATATATATATATATATATATATATATATATATATATTCTTTATCCATAAGCTATTGTATTATAGATCTATTTCTAGGCTGTTTTTTTTGGGGGGGGGAATCTCCATAATGATTTCAATAGAAGTTAAGCAAGTTTACCCAGTACTCTATAAGGGCACTTTCTTGTCCACATCTACACTGCTCAGGAGTAGGAAAATTGAGTCATATAGTAGGTCTATTTTTAGTTTTTATGGGAAATATTTTAACAATAGAAATAATAGTGGGATTTTTTCTGATGATAATGCATGAGTTTTACAAGTTTAGAAACAAATTTATACAAAAATCTTCAACTACCTTAATGTTTACACTATATTTATATGCAAATATTGGTTCAGAGAAACAGTAGCAGACTAATAAAAATAATAAAGATGAAGTCATGGCTTATCAAAATTTGAGATCACTATTCAGAAGCAAATTCATAACATTAGATATTTTGTTATTAAAAATGAAGACTGAAATAATGTAACAAAGAATCCAATATAATATGATGCCAAGGGCTAGGCTTTTAGGAGGATGCAATAATTAAATAGATAAGCTTCTAGCAAATTTAATCAAGACAACAAAGATGAATTACAAATAAAATTTAAATGATAAGTGGAAAGTAACGATATACAAAGGAAGTTCTGAAATTAAATACACAGTGCTATAATTATGTTTAAGAAATGTGAAAACCTCACAGAAGTTGAACATACCTAATACAATTGTAGATCACAAAAATATTGAAAAGTTGCGTACTAAATGGTTTTGTAACAAACTTGGAAAGCAATCATAGTGAAACAGAAATTTCCAAAAATATTTTAGGCCAGAGGGGTCTTCAACACTTTCATACATGTATATAATGCAATTACGCTTTCTCTTCCCTTCTTTTTTCTCCCTAACTCCCTTCTTGTTCCTATTAGATCCCCATCTTACTTTCCTGCATTGTTTTTTGCTTGTTTGTGGATTTTTACCAGCTGAGTTAAATTAGGGTCACTTGCATGATCATGGGAGGGAGGTTATTTAATGAAGAATGGGCAATTCACCATTGGCTACACCACTAAACAAACATGACTCCCTCTCTCTCAGCAATTATTGGTTGCCACTATTTTTCTGGGAGGTGTGGGGTGTCATGGACCCTGCCCTCATCTATGACAAATTATTGACAGGCTCATCTTGTGCAGGACACCACATATGCTGTGAATTTATGAGTGTAGTGGACTTGTCATATCCTGAAGACAATATTCCATAGCACCATTTATTATCCTCCTGCTCTTATATTCTTTCAGCCTGCTCTTATACAAAGTTCCCTGAACCTTGGAGAGTGTGCTTTTTTTTTTTTTTTAGGCAAGCACAATAGACTACCTTTTTATGCTAGGGTGAGAGAGTGGAGAGTGTGAGACAGAATTGGCACACCAGGGCCTCCAGCTACTACAATCGAACTCCAGATGCATGTACCCCCTTGTGTGCAAGTGGGACCTTGTACACTTGCATCACTGTGCATCTGGCTTATGTGGGACCTGGAGAGTTGACCAAGAGCCCGTAGGCTTTGCAGACAAGTGCCATAACTGCTAAACCTTCTGTCCATTCCAGAGGCTGTACGTTTAATGTCAAGTTTAGAGTTGGGCATACACTAGTCACATATTCTTGGTAACTTTTCCAGCTAGACATTTCTGCATTAACGTCTGCCCTTTGCATAAAGAAACTTCTGTGTTCAAGGCAGTGACACTACCAATCTATGGGAACAAGTATGGATATTTAAGAGGCAGTTTGATATACAGTCTCATTAGCATAACCCCAATAGTATTTGGTTCCCCACTAGGGCCAAAGTTCCTAACCAGACTTTTGGCTGGATTTATATTACCAGACATGATTTCATTCTTGTGGAGTGGACTTCAATTCCAATCAGAGAGCACTTATTTACTACAATAACTTACATTCCACTGTTGCAACTGTGGACACATCTTTCCATGTAAGTTAGTTGTAAAGTACACAGGCCCACACCTAGGTAGGATCGTTGATGATTTTCATTCTGCAGTAGCTTGCATAGTACCTGCTGGCATGAAGAAAGTTTGCCAGCAGGGATGAAGCTTCCACTTGAGTACCAGTTTGGTTTCTTTAGGTCCTGCAACCAAAGTATGTAGTATCTTCAGCAATAGTGACTTAACCATCTAGTTTGGTGGGTAAACAAGCAATAGCAATAGCCGCTATTGCTTTAGAAGCTTCTGTAGCCACTCTGACCAACAACACATTGGGAGATGCTCATCCCTGGCATTAGGATTTTCAGTTAATGCTCTGTGGCTTCTGGGACCAGCTTTATCCACCCTTGTAGGAAACCTTCATGTCAACACATTTTTACAAAAGCTATATTTTAAGTAAGCTTACCAGATTTACATATGGCTTATTCACATGCTCTTAGTTTGGGCTCATCTTCCACTCATACCCTCACCTCATCCCTGCCTAAGCCTTTTCTTCCTATAATTAGCCCCATTTACTTTAGTATCCCAAGTATTCTGTTATCCCCATGTAACGTCTCTCACCTCCATGATCCCTGTCCAGCTCGCTGGCCTCTACAGATACTCATCCTGAGTGATACCCACTAGTCTAGAAATTGAAAGGTAGCCGCAGAATAAAATTCCCTTGTGTATATGTAGCACATCTTCATAATCTCTTCTTCAGTTGATGGGCATCTATACTAATTCCATTTTCTAGCTATTGTGAATAGACCAGCAGTAAACATAGTTGAGAAAAGATCTCTGTAATAAAGTGTAGACTCTTTATGCTATATGCCCAAAAGTGGTACGCTTGATTCATAAGGTAGTTCTGTTTTTCAGCTTTTTGAAACCGTCACACTGATTTCCATAATGGCTATACCAAATGGCATCCCACTAACAATGTATCCTCACCACCATGTACTATTATTTGTTTTTGTTTTGTATTTGCATTTTAAAATTTTATTTATTTGCATGTGTATGTGTGTATATATGTGTGTGGGGGTAGGGGTGTTCCAGGGTCACTTGCCACTGCAAACAAATGCCCATCTAGCTTTACATGAGTAGCTAGGGAATTGAACCCAGACTGGCATGCTTTTGCAGCAAGCACTCTTAACCACTAAGCAATCTCTCCAGACCCTGTTTGTTTTCTTTTCTTTTTTTAACAAAGAAAGATTTATTTATCTGAGAATGGTAAACAGAGAAAGAGGGAGAGAGAGAAAGAGAGAGAGAGAGAGGGAGAGAGAGAGAATAGGCGCCCCAGGGCCTCCATCCACTACAAATGAATTCCAGATACACGTGCCACCTTGTGCATCTGGTGTACGTGGGTACTGGGGAATTGAACCTCGAACTGGGATCCTTAGGCTTCACAGGCAAGTGCTTAACCATTAAGCCATCTCTCCAGCCCTGTTTTTTTTCTTTTTTTAATTGAAAATTGTTAGTAGATGAATATACTGTACTTTGATAATAATCCAATCCATTATCCTTTCTGTCTTCCTTTCCAACCCCTATTCCACTGAATTTCCCCTCATTCTTAGCATTTCCTCTTTATTTTGATATCTCGTTTTTATTATTTATTTCTCTGTGTGTGTTTACCTCCTGCAACTATGCCAAAATGGTGAAGAGGTCATTATTGTACATGTCTTATAGTGGTAGCGATCTGCACTGTGAGAGGTCATGAAAGTACCAGTCACTTCATGTTAAGAAGATACTGTTCCACATTACTCCTCCCACATTCTGACTCTTACATTCTTTCTACCCTCTTCTGTGATATTCCCTGAGCCTTGCACAGAATGATAAAGAAGTCTAATATAGCAATGAGCTCTCAACAACCCCTTATATTATATCAGCACCTTGATGAATTTCACTCTCCTCAGTATCTACTGCCATTTTCAGAGAGAGGCTGGTCTGCTCAGTGGTTGAAAACTGCAATAATATTCTTTCTTACAACTTCTCCATGATGTTCCTTGAGCCATCATGGGTGTGATAGCGATGTCTCATCCAGTGTTGAGCACGCATCTGTCACTACTTCTGATCACATGGACAAGTCTTGAGTCTGCCCAGTTGTCACCACCATGTACAAAACGAGTTTCTGTATCCAAAGGTAATAATATCATTAATGAATGTACGGATATAAACATAAACATTTAGGGGGAAGTTTGGTGGAGGACATATCCATTAATCCAAAGAGCAATTTTTTGGTTTATTTTTATTTATTTATTTGAGAGTGACAGACAGATAGAGAAACAGGCAGAGAGAGAGAGAGAGAGAGAGAGAGAGAGAAAATGGGCACGCCAGGACCTCCATCCACTGCAAACGAACTCCAGATGCATGCACCACCTTGTGCATCTGGCTTACGTGGGTCCTGGGGAATAGAGCCTTGAATTGGGGTCCTTAGGCATCACAGGCAAGCACTTAACCACTAAGCCATCTCTCCAGCCCCCAAGGAGCAATTTTAACTTTCCCTGTAGGGCCTGTGACTTTCCACAAGTCACAGACTATTTTTTTTTTACAAAAATATTTTTACTTATTTATTTGAGAGAGAGAGACAGAGAAGGAGGCAGAGATAGATGGAGAGACAGAGAGAGGGTATAGACATGCCAGGGCCTCCTGCCATAGCAAACAAACTCCAAATACATATGCCACTTTGGGCATCTGGCTTTTACATGGACACTGGGAAATTTTATTATTTATTTATTATTTATTAAGCTGAGATATGTTACTTCTATCTCAAACTTCTTCAGAACTTTTATCATAAAGAGAGAATGGATTTGATCAAAGGTCTTTTTTGCATCAATTGAGATGTTCATATGATTTCTGTTGTTGAATCAGTTTATGTAATGTATTACATTTATTGGTTTATGTATGTTGAACCATCCCTGAATCCATGGAATGAATCCCACTTGATTGTGGTATAGTCCTCTTTATGTGTTCTCAAATTCGATTTATAGGGTTTTTATTGAGAATAACTACATCTCACTTCACCAAGGATGCTGGTCTACAATTTGGGCTGGGAAGATGGCTCAGCAGTTAAAGGTGCTTCCTTGGTCTATAATGTCCTTTTCTTTTCTTTTCTTTTCTTTTCTTTTCTTTTCTTTTCTTTTCTTTTCTTTCTTTTTTTAAGTTAAGGTCTCACACTAGTCCAGGCTGGCCTAGAATTCACTAGCCTTAGGGTGGCTTCAAACTCACAATGATCCTCCTATCTCTGCCTCCCGAGTCTTGGGATTAAAGGCATGTTCCAACACACCTGGCTATAATTTTCTTTTTTATTGTGCCTGTATGGTTTTAGTACCAGGATCATACTAGATTCAGAGAAATAGTTTGGAAATATTCCTTCCTTCTCTATATTATGAAAAAGCTGGAGAAATATTGGTTTAATTCTTTAAAGGTTCAAATGAATTCTGCTGTGAATCCATCTGGTTCTGGGATTTCTTTTTTCTGCTTGGGATATTTTTAAATAACTGCTTTAGTCTTGTTACTTGCAATAGATCTATCTTAATTATTGATCTCATCTTGGCTTACTTTTGTTTTATTTTATTTATTTGAGAGAAAGAAAGAGTGTGTGTGGTGGGGGAGTGGGTGCATTAGGGCCTCTAGCTGCTGCAAATGAACTCCAGACTCATGTGCCACCTTGTGTATCTGGCTTACATGGGTACTGGGGAATGGAATCTGGGCTTTTCAGGCAATCACCTCAACTGCTAAGCCATTTCTCCAGCTCACTGGCTTAAGTTTTTAAAAATATTTTTATTTATTTATTTCTTTGAGAGAGAGAAGGAGCGGAGAGAGAGAGAGAGAATGGGCACGCCTGGCCCTCTAGCCACTGCAAATGAACTCCAGACACATGTACCCCCTTGTGTTCATCTGGCTTACGTGGGTCCTGGAGAGTCGAACCAGGATCCTTTGGCTTTGCAGGCAAATGCTTTAACTGCTAAGCCATCTCTCCAGCCCTCACTGGCTTAATTTTGATAGAGCTTGAGCCTCTATAAACTCATCCCTTTCTTTTAGAGTATCTAATTTGATGGAGAATAGACTTTAAAGTATGTCCTTATGATATTTAAAATTTTTGATATCTGTTGTAATGTCACCCTTTTATCTCTAATTTTATTAATTTTGATCTTCTCTCTTTATTTTGGTTAGTTGGGTTAAAAGATTGTCAATCTTGTTTATATTTTCAAAGCACTAATTCTGTTTCTTTTATTATTTCTTTTGGTTTCTATTTCATTAATTTTGGCCCTCACCTTAATTATTTCTTCCCTAGTGTTTTGAAGTTTGGTTTGATCTTATTATTCCAAGGCTTTACATTGCATCATTAAGTTATTTAGATTTCTCTATTTTTATTTTTATTTATTTTATATTTCTCTAATTTTTTAATATAAGCATTTAGAGTCATAAAATTCCCTCTTAGGATTATCTCGTTGTATCCCACTTGTTTTGGTGTGTTGTGTTCTCATTTTTATTCAAGTCTAGAATAATTTTTTCCTTCTTTATTTCTTCAGTGACCCATTCAGTAGAATGTTGTTTAATTTCTAGGACTTTGTCTTTTTTGTAATTTTTCTTGTTGTTAGTTTCTAGCTTTATTTTATTGTGCTTGGATAAAATACCAGGAGTTATTTCAATTTTTTTAGACTTGATGAGACTTGCTTTATATTCTAATATATGATCTGCTTTAGAGTAAGTCCCATGGACTGCTGAGAAGAATGTGTATTTTAAAGTTTGGGGGCGGAATATGCTATTCAAATGTTAGTTCTGTTTGCTCTATGATATCATTTGGCTCTTTTATTTGTCTGGTTGACCTGGATATTGGAAATTGAGATGTTTGAAATCACCCACTATAACTGTTTTGGGGTTTATCTGTGACTTAACATCCAGTAGTATTTTTAATGAAGTTAAATGCCCCTGTGTCTGGTGCATATATGCCCTCTTGGTGGGTTGTGCTATGATCAATATGAAGTACCCTTCTTTATCTTTTCTGACTAATTTTGTTTTCTCAGATATTAGAATACCAACACCTGCTTTGCTCTTGATTCCATTCGTTTTGAATATCATTTTCCATTCTTCACCCTCAGGTAGTGTATGTCTTTGGTGGTTAAGTGAGTTTCTTGAAATGGATACTGTTTTCTGATCCAGTCTGTTAGTCTATACATTTTGAATGGGGAATCAAGACAATTAATGTTCAGATTTATTACTGAAACATGTGAGTTAAGTCCTATGGCATGTTGGTGATTTTTTTTTCTTCTTCTTTTTTTTCTTTTTCTTCTTTTTTTTTTTTTTCGAGGTAGGGTCTCACTCTAGGCCAGGCTGACCTGGAATTCACTATGGAGTCTCAGGGTGGCCTTGAACTCAAGGTGATCCTCCTACCTCTGCCTCCCAAGTGCTGGGATTAAAGGCGTGTGCCACCACGCCCGGCTATGTTGGTGAGTTTTTGATGTTTGGTGTTTTCTTTGGTTTGCATTTGCTTGGCAACTGACCTGGCATTGATTATTATTTTTTCCTTTGACCTGTTGGTTGTGTTTATTCTTCTCTTTAGTCTGAAGTATACCTTCTAGTATCCACTGTAAAGCCAACTTAGTGTTCATAAATTCCTTTAGTCTGGTTTCCTCAAGGGAAAAGTTCTGTATTATGAAAGATAATTTTAAAAAATATTTTATTTATTTATTTATTTGAGAGGAGAGAGGGGGTGCACTGGGACCTCCAGCCACTGCAAACAAACTCTACATGTATGCACCATCTGGTGTATCTGGCCCTATCGACATGGGCACTGTGGAATTGAACCCAGGCATTGCAGAAGCTTATCCTAAGGCCATGACGTTTTTAATTAATTGCTCCTTCAAAGTTCTAGGAATAGCCATACCCAATACTATTACACTGTTATAGACTTGAAAATGTTAGATTTTTTTCAAGATGTTTTTGAAGTTAGTATTACATTGGTGCCTGACAGACTGCAGCCATACAGAATGCTTTACCTAATTTGGGATTTTAGGTGTAAAGTCTATAAATGCAAACCTGTCATATAATCCAATAACATAAGATAATAACAGTTTATTGCAAGCATTAAAAAATTAACAAATGGTAAAATCTTGACTATCAAACATAAAATTGAGCATATGTTAGACTTTATTTAAATCTAATGGGAAAAATCTAAGGTGCTAAAACCAGTTCAAAGAAGACAAAGAAGCAAACATTTAAAGAGAAAGGTGGCACAATAATCAATTAGAAACAATATAAAGCTATACAAAGAAATATCTCTGATTCACAATAGCAATCAAATATACAAAATTATAGAGACTACTCTTAAGAAATATGTGTCACACAACACGATGTAAGTGGATGAAATAAAAGAATGTTTTACAGAAAAAAATGTATACAAATGATTTTTGATGATGTGAATATTCTGAAGATACTGAAAAAAAGGGTTTTAAAACAAACTAGTGATATAGCTTAGTCATAGAGCACCTGCCATCATGTGTAAGACCCTTGGTTCAATTTTTAGTACTACCAAACAAAACCAAAAACCCACTGGTAGAGTGTCTGCTAAACAATCTGTACATCCACACCTCAGTGCCAGAAAAGCCTATTAAAATACAAACCAATAATGATAGATTGTTGTTGGGTGTGGTGGTATACACTACTTGGGAGGTGGAGGCAGGACTATCAGGAGTTTAAAGCATGCCTCAGCTATAGTATGAGATCAAGGCCAACCTGAGCTACATGAAACCCTCTCTTAAAATGTCAAAATAAAAACAAGAAACAATTTAATGAACAGTATATTTACTTGCCCTGGTTTAGGTATGCTCCCCATAGACAACTTCCAAACTATTATTACTCCACTCTATTTCAGGTTCTCTTCAATCAGCATCCAAGTCATTTTTCTATTATTATTTTATACTTTGGGACTTGTTACATTGTCATCTTCTTTACTTCAGTTCCTGTTGTCACACTAAGAGATTTCATTGTCATTTTAAAGGGCCATAAACTTTGTATAGTCTTTATGGATCCTCAATATTAACTTCAGGAGTAAACCCTTCTATCTTAACAGTCCAGTTTCCTAATTGTACTATGGGCCTTGCCAACACTTTCCCCCTTTCTTTCAGTTTTTAAATTGAAGACTTTAGTACATGAATATGCCATAATGTAGTCGTATTCCCATCCAATTACCCTCTTCTGTTCCCCCTCCCTGTACCTTTCCTCTGAGGACCCTCCTGTTTTCAAGTAGTCATTCCTTTGTTTTGATGTCTCATTCCTTTTGTCCTCCTCCATTCTGTCCAGTAAGATCCAAGGTCTCACTGTGTAGCCAACGTTGGTCTTAGACTCAAGATCATCCTGCCTCAGCATCCTCAGCACTGGAATTAGAAGTATATGCTACCATGCTTAGATTTTGCTAACATTTAAGTCAAGAAATATTTAATGAATGTCAGACCTATGCTGGACTCTGGTAGTTAAATCATAAACAACATGGTTATGGTCCCTATGCTCATGATCCCAAACACATAAACCTTTCTTGTATAGAAATCCTCACCTGAGTCTCTGAGCACAGAAGATAATTTGTGATTATTATTTCAATTTTTCCAAGGATAATACATAGGAGCATTTAAACTACATTAGAGAGAAGTTAATTCATTGCACACAATGAATGACTTAGGGTCTCAATAGCATCTAGTGAGTATCACTTAAAACTTGCTACAAGTGCGTACTATGGGAAGCCATCTTGGTCCTATTGAATCAAAACTCTGGGTTGGGGCTTTCCTAGCAATGTGTTTTAACAAGATTTCTAAATAAAAAGCTGACCTTTGAGGAACACTACCATAAAGCATTAGGGTTTAGTTCTTGAGATTAACTTGAAAAAACCAAATCACATCTTTCTTTTTTTTTGTTTGTTTTCTAGGTAGGAACTCACTCTAGCCCAAGCTGACCTGGAATTCACTATGTAGTCTCAGGTTGGCCTCAAACGCATGACAATCCTCCTGCCACTACCTCCTGAGTGCTGGGATTAAAGGCATGCACCACCATACCAGGCCTCCATATTCTGATGTAGGGAAACAACTATGAATAACTGATTTATTTGATGAATATTGTTCTTTTTTATGATTCTGCTTAATTTAATTTAATTTATTTATTTGAGAGAAAGAGGGAGAGAGAGAGAAAGAGAAAGAGAAAGAGAAAGAGAGAGAGACAGAGAGAGAGAGAATGGGTACACAAGGGCCTCCAGCCACTGCAAATGTACTCCAGACACATGTGCCACCTTGTGCATCTGGCTTATGTGGGTTCCTGGGGAATCAAACCTGGGTCCTTTGGCTTTGCATGCAAGTGCCTTAACTGCGAAGCCATCTCTCCAGCCCTGATGAACATTTTTCATATGCGCTCAAACTGGCATATGATATCATACTTACTCCTTTATGAATATAGTTATTTGTATGAGACTATTTTTTATTTATTCGAGAGAGACAGAATTAATGAGAATGTACATGCCAGGACCTCTTGCCACTGCATACAAGCTCCGGATGCATGCACCACTTTGGGCATCTGGATTTACATGGATATTTAGGAATCACACCCCGGCCACCATCAGGCTTTGCAAGCAAGTGCTTTTTTAAAAAAAGATTTTACTTTTATATATTTATTAATTAGAGACAGAGAAAGAGAGAGAGAGAAAGAGAGAATGGGCATGCCAGGGCCTCTAGCCACTGTAAACGAACTCCAGATGCATGTGCCCCCTTGTGCATCTGGCTAACGTGGGACCTGGAAAATTGAACTGGGGTCCTTAGGCTTTGCAGGCATGTGCCTTAACCGCTAAGCTGTCTCTCCAGCCCACAAGCAAGTGCTTTTAACTTCTGAGCAATCTCCCTAGCCAAGTGACTGGTTTCAACTACTGTATGAACTCCAAATGTTCTGAACAAAAGGCAAAAATCTTTGTTTTTGTTTTATTGATTTAGTATTTTTTTGGGGGGGTTGAGGTAAGGTCTCACTCTAACTCAGGCTGATCTGGTGATTTAGTATTTTTGAGACATGACCTCATTGTGTAGTTCAAGCTGGCCTAAACGTGTAATGATACTGCCTTAGCCTTATAAGTGCTGGTGTTACAAGCATTTGTCATAAAAATTGAGTTTTTATCATGTGGACTTGATGTCCAGATCTTCAACCAACATTAGGATTGTGAAGAAGAACGTGCTGTATCTTATAGTTTTATCCAGACCACCTACCAACCTGACTCATTACTTTCTCTATGTTTTTATTTTGAAATAATCCTTCCACTTATACTTAAACAGAAGGAGTTCAAACAAGTAACACTGTTTAAACTGAAGTTGTCTTTTCATATATCAAGGATAGGAAAAGTCTCATAGTTGGTATACTGCTAGACAAATTATGGAAAGACAAGAAATAGAAAAGCCAGCAATATTACAAAAAAAAGATAGGTAAACTTTAATCTGTGATCACATTTGGACTGCCATATTTTTTTTTTACAAATAAAGTTTTGTAGAAACGTGAGCATGCCCATATTTATCTATGAATTGTCTATGGCTGTTTAACACTACAGTGACAGAACTACATGGTTGTAACAGTCACCTTTGATATACAAAACTTACAAAATATTTTTTAAAATATTTATATTTTGGGGGCTAGAGAGATGGCCTAGCGGTTAAGACACTTGCCTGCAAAGCCTAAGGACCCATGTTTGATCTTTCTCGAGATCCCACTTAAGCCAGGAAAATAAAGGTGACCCAAGTGCTAGGTTGCACATGCACAGTAGGTGGTGCAAGCATCTGGAGTTCAATTGCTATGGCTAAGGCCCTGACATTCCAATTCTCTCTCTCTCTCTCTCTCTCTCTCTCTAAAAAATTATATCTTTATAAATACTTCTTACCTGGCCCTTTACAAAATCAATTTGCTATCCCTGATATAAAGTATCCTCCAAAAAGAAGACCTTGAAACTTTATCTTTAGAGGTTTAAAAAACTGATACAGGCCGGGCGTGGTGGCACACGCCTTTAATCCCAGCACTCGGGAGGCAGAGGTAGGAGGATCACTGTGAGTTCGAGGCCACCCTGAGACTACATAGTAAATTCCAGGTCAGCCTGAACTAAAGTGAGACCCTACCTCCTAAAACCAAAAAAAAAAAAAAAAAAAAAAAAAAAAAAACTGATACAGACCCTCCATAGTCTACAAGTGGGAATAAGTTAAAAATCAGAGGTTATTTAAACAAACAATATGATAGTCAAATTGATGAGTTCTTGAATTTCAATTATGCTCTTAATTTTTAAAATTGATGGTTTGTTGGGTGGGTACACATGTGGAGATCAGAGGACAACCTTGAGGAGTCTGTGCTATACCTTCTTGGAGACAGGGTCTCTTGCTGCTGCAAATGAATGGCAGACAAGATATTCATGAACTTCAGACTCTTTTGGCTCTGCCTCCCTTTATCATAGACATGTTGGGATCATAAATGTGTATGCCACTGGATTTTATGTTGTTTCTGGGAAGTTGAACCCAAGCTGACAGACTTTGCAAGCCAGTACTTTTAACCACTGAGCAATCTTCCTAACTCCCAGTTAAGTTTTAATATATGGGCTATATTTTTGTTGATGTGGAGCAAAATGAATGTTATTGGTGCTAAGCACTATTTCTAGTAGTATTGATACCATAGTTAGTACAGCACATTTAAAAAGAAATCTTACCCATAGGAATTAGGTTTTAGGTGATTACATTTAGGTAATAAATTTTCTTTTGCCTGGGGAACTAAAAAAGGAAGACAGTATTTATCTACCAGTACTGAATTTAGCAGGCAGTATAGTAATTCATTGCAAAATTTCATTTTAATAGCTAATACAATTACACACATTGGTTTTTATTATCAATCACAGAATCTTAAAAATTGTGAATCAGAATAATCATTATGTGGAATAGCATAAGTCATAAAAGATTGACCTCACTAACTGATTTGTAATTTCTTTTTATTTTGTTTCATTTTATTTTTCTTTCTTTCTTTCTTCCTTCCTTCTCTATTTTTGGTGCTGGAGATGAAAGGTAGGATTTTGTACATGACAAGCAAAGCACTCTACCACTGAGTTACACACCCAGTTTCCCCACACTTTGCATTTTGTATGCTGTCTCCCAACCTAGAAACTTTTCTGTTCCTCTTGATAAACCAAAGACTGGCAGAGTGAAGCCACAGTCAAAGACAAATGTGTTGCTAGAGCTAAAAAGATGCCTGTGTAATTAATGAACTCCATGACTCCACTCCAAAGACCACATGACTTAGAATAAAAGAGGTAGCAGGAGAAGGAGTACCAGCTTCTGCTTGTCCAAACCAGCTTTATTTCCACTGTTTCTGGAAAATCTCAAATTTGTTACTTCTTGTAGAGGGCCTTCCTGTATTTGAGAGAAACAACTCCTTCTTGTACGTAAAGTTTTTTTTTTTTTTGTAACTCTATTCTTTACCTTAACTTCTTTCTCTGCCAAATCTTCTTTTATGCAGTAATCTGTGTATAAGTTCACCTCTCCTGGATATAGGAGACTGCCAGGTCCTGCCCCCAGCTTCTTCTTCCTCAGTTCCAGATTTCCATTCCAAAATGTGCATTACCTCTCTCCTGATGTATCGATTTTCAGCTATGGTGTCTTTCCCATCTCTATAAGTCAAGTTCACAATTGTAGAATCCTCTTCAATTCCCTGTCTGGGCTCCCTCTACACTGTTTTAATAACCATCTCATCCATCTTCTTCGCCTTCTTCCTGCTATTGCCAGAGACTCATTATTTCTTATCTGGATGCCCTCCAACCTATTCTTTGCACTTCTGCCAAATTAATCTTCCTAAAATACATCTCAGTATTTATTTCAATCAGTAATAATTGTGCTTCGGGTAAATCTCATGAGTTATGAGATCTCTATTGTGCTCAGCCTGGGTCATGTTACTCCCTTTCTCAAAAATACCCCAGTTGCCATTAGAAATAAGTTCAAATACTTTGTCCTAGCTTTTATGACCCCATATAGTTGGATTTAAATGGCTTTTTTCTATCCTTATCTTCTTGAAATTCAAAAAGATATGTCTTTTTCAAAAAAAAAAAAAAAACCTAATTGACTCTTTTACTTATGTCCTAGATCTTATTGCCATTTATTTCTTAGAAAATCTGTCTCTTTTTCTTCTTCATATCCTTCTTTGCTTCATTCGGGTCTTTTTGCCCTAATTTTTTTGCCTAGGTGTACAAATGTACACAGGAATTTTCCATTTTGAAAGCAATCTCTGCTAGACCTGGGATCACTTTTAGGAATACCCTTTCTTTTTTTCTTTCACAGCTAAGCTACTTGACAAGTGATCTTCATTCGCTAGTTCTCCTCTTTCACTTTCCATTTACACTAGTAATGATCTAACTTGATCGCCTACCACAACCCTCAAATGACTGCTTAACATTACCAGTGCTTTTGTTGATTATATACAATAATGAACTCCTCTTCCTTCTAATCATACTTTGTCCCTGATTTAGTTTCTTAGATGTGCCATACCAAAATATTATAAACTGTGTGCTTTAAGACAACAGAAATCCATATGTTAGGAGGTTGGAAGTCTGAAGTTGAGGTGCTGAAATAGCTATGCTCCCTCTGAAAGCTCTAAGAAAGAGTCCCTCGCTGTCTAGCTTCTGGTAGTTACTATTAGCCTTAACGTCTGCCTCTATCACCATAAGGCATTTTCCTTGGTGTTATAGCATATCTCTGTGCCAAAATGGCCTTCATATGGGTTCATAGGATTTGGGGCCTACAGTATAAGTATAACTTAACTAATAAATCTTCAAAGAATATACTTCCAAATAAACTGGTATTCTGATGTTATGTGTGGACAAGAATTAGTGGACAACTTATTATTTATTAAGATTTGAGAATAGGTGAGATCACGGGTAGGTTAAATTCAAACAGGAAAGAAGAGAAATTCTTGTCTTGGCCCAGGAATACTCAGATATTTAGAGTAGATTTAAAAAAGAACCAACCAATGGGCTGAAGAGATCCTTAAGGGTTAAGGTGCTTGCCTGCAAATCCTAAGAACTTCTGTTTGGGTCCTCCAGATCCCACTTATAGCTAGAATCAACAATGATGCAAGCATGCAATGCTATGCATGCCCACAAGGGGGCGCACGCGAACAGCGTTCATTCACAGTGGCTGAAAGGCCCTGGGGCACCCATTCTCTCTCTGCCTTTCTCTCTCTGTGTAACTCTTTAAAAAAAAAAAAAAAAACAACCAAAAGAATGAACTGAGAAGTGTCCAGTGAGGTGTGAGGAAAAATCTATGTGTGAAAGAATCCAGATTCAAGAATGAGCAATTACTCAGACATGTCAAATGTGAATGAGATATCAATTCTGAGAATTTATTACTGATTCTGTAAATATGGAAAGCCCTATAACCTAAGCAATGGGATATTAGAATCAAAAGTTTGAACTAATTGTGTTATAGAAGAATGGGAGGTAAAGTCATTAAATCTCCGAGTTTAGTTATGAAGTAGTACAGAAAATATTATTAAAGTTAAGTTAAATGGCTATTGAAAATTGAGACTATTGAGTTGTATAATTCAAATGGTATTAGTTGACTTTAACATGCCTTCATTAACACATAGATTCAGTTTTAATGAAATGCAAATGATCTGACTGTGTAGCTCATTAGTAGGGCACTTGCCTAACAAACAAAAGGCTTTGACTTCATTCCTAGCACTGCTCCCTACTAAAGAAAAGAATAGAAGATAAGGAATTGCACCTTAAACAATTTTTTTCTTAATTTTAATTTTTTAAAGTTTTATTTATCTAAGAGAGTCAGAGAGATAGAGAGAGTGACAGACAGACAGAGAGAATGGGTACACCAGGGCCTCCAGCCACTGCAAATGAACTCCAGACACATGTGCCACCTTGTGCATCTGGCTTACGTGGGTCCTGGAGAATCTGGGTCCTTTGGCTTTGCAGGAAAACACCTTAACTACTAAGCCATTCCTCCAACCCCCTTAAACAATTTTTTTTTCATATAGAGGATGGAACCCAAGACCTTGTGCATGCTGCATAAGCAACAATCTTTTCTTGTTTAAATATTTTGTTTATTTATTTATTTATTTGAGAGAGAGAGAGAGAGAGAGAGAGAGAGAAAATGGGCATGCCAGGGCCTTCAGCCACTGCAAATGACCTACAGACACATGCATTACCTTGTGCATCTGGCTTACATGGGATCTGGGAAATCAAACCTGAGTCCTTAGGCTTCACAGCCAAGTGCCTTAACTGCTAAGCTAACTCTCCAGCCCAACAGGCTTTTTAGAATAGGAAAGTGGTGTGGGATAAGTTGTTGAGAGGAATCCAGTTATCTCCTCTGTTAGACTGAATTTCTTTAGGAAGAGGGGCATGTCAAATTCACATGGAATATCTATAGTGACTTGCCTGGGATAGTACACTGCTACTTTCCAACAAAAACTGAGTATGAAAGCAAACACATGAATGAAATAAAATCACATAAGGTTTTTTTGTTTTGTTTTGTTTCTATTTGAGGTAGGGTTTCACTGTAGCCTAGGCTGACGTGGAAGTCACAGTGATCCTCCTACCTCTGCCTTCTGAGTGCTGGAACTAAATGCATACACACAACACCAACTTATTGTTTTTTTTTTGTTGTTGTTGTTTTGTGTGATTTGAGAACATTATATCTGTTGTTCCTTCTTTAATACATGTGTATACAAAAAAATCTCTGAAGACACGGTCTGGCATAGCAGGGAAATAAAATAGTGGAGATAATAGGCAGTAGTATAAATACAATCTGGGATCTCTAGACACCTATCTCTTTCCTACAACATAGATAGAGATCTGGATTGTCTAATGCCAGAACTGCAAGAAATTAGTGGGTGTATTTCTGCATGAAGTAGAAAATACTGAGATGTCTAGAAGTTGTGTGGGATAAAATACCTCTGAGGGTAGCTTAATAGTCAGCCATGGTAGAGAGAGAAGGGAAATGATTATAATTGGTGTATAGCTATATTTGAAGGGTATAAATGCAGTAACAAATAGGAATTTTATGGGATATGTGACAGTTAAGTTCCATAGTCAACCTGATCAGCTTAGCAATTAAGAGACAAGCTTCTTGGGTGGGTCTGTGAGCTTGTCTCCAGGAAGGATTGATGGAGGGTAACCTTTCCGGTGGGGGACAGAAGCTCCAAGAGCACACAGGGCCTTTTGCCTAGTTGTGCTACCTGCTGATGCATGCCTCTACGGTGTTGCTTTTGGCCTTCATGGACCTCATTCATCAGCTTTTCAATGTGGACTGAAGACCAGCAGTTCTCCAGGAAACCTCCAGGTTTTAAGTGCCAGCCAGATTGGAACTGCTGAAGCATCGAACCTTAGCCCCTGGGAATAAGTAGCTACCAAGTTGTCTGACCATCCAGCCTGCAGATAGCTACTATTGGACTGCCCAGACTATATCCTGTAAGCTAATCTAGTAAAATCCCTTTTCTAATACATAGTCATTCTTTCAGTTCTGTTATACTAGAGAATCCTGACTAATACAGAAGGAAATCACGATAGATTAGAACATAGATGAAATCAAGACAAGAGTTATTTAAGCTATCTGGGTATTGTGGTACCTGCCTGTAATCCCAGCACATGGGAGCTGGAAGCAGGAGGACCAGGACTTCAAGATCATCCTCAATTGCATAGCAAGTTTGATGTTTGATGTCAGCGCAGGATACATGAGACCATGTATCAAAAGCTACAAAGAAATTGTTCATGTTAATTATCAGAGAAACTGTCTTGACACTGAAGATTACTAGGTTGTTGACTAACCTTTGAGAGGAAATAGTGGAAACTGCCACTGAGTCATTTAAACAGTTGACAACTAGACAGGATAGTGTTGCTGAAAAATAATGTAGCATAATACAAGGAGTTGTTTTGCTCTGTTGCCAGAGGGATGGACTGGATGTGACCTAATACCTTTTCCCACAATAATTTGGTTGATTTTATCAGGGAAAAAACAAGTTGATCATTTTGTTTGTTTCCCTTCTGTTGAATGAGTAATACATGAGCTGACCACAGACATACAACAAACTGAATTTCCACTGATTAGACAGATAACAAAATGTAGAATAGTTATACTATAGATGGAAAGAGAGGACACCTCAATTTTGAAAAATTACTTACAGACAGGTAAAGCTCCATAGAGTTAGAACCTTGTATTATTCACCATTGGTCTTCAGGACTGGGCCCCAGTGCCTAGATAATATTATTTTATAAATAAATAAGCAAAACAAATAAGTAAATAACTGATAAATGAGTAACACTGGGGCAGAACACCAAATAATACAAATATAAGATGGCATTGAACTGATACTTTAGGAATGTATTTCTAAGTCACTTTTCTCATTTTATTTTCAGTGATTTATTCTAAGGCTGAAATTAAAGCATGGTGGAATTTAGCATCTGAACAAGTATCTGTACCATCTTCTCCCTCCAGTTTTCTGACTCAATCTCTTCACGTATGTCAAATTTTATGTTCTATGTTTTATCACACTGAGAAGAGACAAAATTCTGCCCTTTTTTCTAAAGCAAGCGCGCGCGCACACACACACACACACACACACACACACACATGAAGTTTGTGTATTCATATTAAAACATCTTAGCTTAACATTAACCAATTATTGCAAGCAATTTTAAAGCAATATTTCAGGGCAAAAAAGCCTGACACTACCAGTCTTTCAGTTGGTTTTTAACAACTTGCTACAAGTCTAACAGTACTATTCTGATCATATTTTTACCTTTAAACTTTTGAATATCTCAAATACCCAAGTCTACCTCTCTCAGTGATCAACTATCATTCATACTATGTTGGCCACAGAAATGCTATTCCCTGGCTTTGGCTGTTGGTGATAACCAGTGTGAAGCTCTAATTTTATCTGTTCAACCTCTATGCTCTCTAAATTCCTTGTGCTGTTATTTTTGTCCTTCCCCACTAGACAAAACTCATAAAGAATAGCTTCATTAAGGAAGTAATGTCACTAAATGTATGAAAATTCCTTTCTATTCCTTAAGCAGGAGATATTTTCAGCTGTTTCTTTTTTACATTTCTCTTCTTCCTTCCACCTTGGTGCTTTGCTTTTTTTTTTTTTTTATAAAGTTGGAGTTAGAAGACACCACTTTATATAACAATACCTGGACTTAATTAATATCCCAGAGCAGCTCACTTCCTTTAACAACAGGGCCTGACACATTTTCCCTCCTGAAATGTTTTATTTTCCTAAGGGCATATATCCCTTGAACAGAACACAATGTTTTGAAAAATAATTAAACATGATTTTTGATCAGAGAGGCAAAATGATCTTATCATAAGCTAAATATAGGTGCAGAAAAAGTGGTGAATACTCAAGGAATTACAATCATTTTATAAAATTATTAATGGATAGAAAAGTCATTCAAATGAAATGTTTGGAAATGAATCAAGGTTATCCTAGAAGAGATAGTTTTCATTTCACTAGAAAAAATAGCCACTTGCATGACTGGTTTAATGAAACAAAAATAAAGCAATAATGCCAACTTAACTCATTTTGTAACAATAGGAGAATTTTGCCTTACAAAATAAGTGAGCTATGTTTTATTTTATTTTATCTTATTGTGTTTATTTTGAAACAACTTCTTAATATGTAGTAGAAGCTGGCCTTGAATTTACAATCCTTCTTTCTTTAATTCCAGAGTGCTAGGATTCCAGGAGTGTACCATCCATCCAATTTGTTCTTTAATGTGTTTGTTTTATAAGAAAAGAAGTGATTTAATAACTGCTTTTATATACTGAAAATTTCTCTAGGAAGAAAATCTGCTTCTTCTAAAATGCCAGGAATTGAGTTATATGGCTTCTGCTACCCATTTTCCTTTACAACCCTAAGACCTCCCACAAGCTACTTTGTTCTTGAAACACATTTATTTTCTCATGCAGTACATACCAAAAACCATAATTCTGAGATACATGCAAGAGAGTGGTTGCATTTGTAACTGCGGTGGCTACTGAGTTTTCTTGGGGACTTCCAAATCACTTTCTGTAGTCAGTATTAATTCACCAAGGAAAGCTATGGAATTTTCTTTAGTGACCTTAACTGATCATTACTTCACTGGGACAGAAGATAAGGGAGTTGGCAGCAGTGGCTGAGAAATGGATGAACTTCAGACTTTTCATCTCTTTGTCTTACTGTCTAATTGTTAATGCATTGAGGGAACTCTAAACTACTTTTGTGGCAAGTAGTCAAAAAAGAACATTGGGCTTTTCCTCTACCAATTTCTTTTTTTTTGGGGGGGGGAGTCTTAGTGGGAGGGCAAGGGAGAGAGGAAGAGAGGGAAGATAGAAGAAAGGGAGGGAGAGGAGGAATTGATTCACATTCTGGCTTTTCAGTCTAAAACATAATTCACTACCATAGCCTCAGCTACCTGAATACTAATGCAACTTACATTTACATTTCTATCCCCAGACTGTTTTCTGAATACCAATAACATATTTCCAGTTGCCTGTAGGATATTTTTACCTGGAAACATAAGTACCTCAAAACCAATATATCTTGATATTCCTACCTCTAAAAAACACTCCTCATCTTTCTTTCATGTTCCTGATCACATTAAATGATCTACTCCCCTCAAATAGGATGTTGAGAAGTATTTTGATTTTGCCCTTCTCTCAGATGCCCACTTTATCACACCAGTGACCAAATCCTGTCAGGTCTTATTTCAAATCTCATTCTTTTAGCATCTTTGAACCTCTTCACCAGTCCTAGGGAACAGTGTTCTCCTGATCCTGCCTTTGCAGATGCTATTCTCTACTTGGAATAGTCTCTCACCCCTCCTTTTGACTAGTAAGTCTGGTTAAAGCCTTCCAGCCATTTCTCATTTCCACAGGAGACAGTTGTTCTGTGCTTTTATGCACTTAGCACATGCCTATCAGAGTAGAGATCTCTTTGCCTTACTAAGTGATGAGTTCATTGAAGGCAGGGAATGCACTTTAAACAGCTTTAAAGTTGCAACACCTAATGCATAATATTTTGTGATAAGAACTGTGAACACCAATAACCATACTGAGGAGAGCCTGTAGGGAAATGGGGATGGGGAGGGAACATATTATAACTTATGTTTAAAAATTAATTTTAAAAATTATGTAAAATTAAAAAAGAATGACTGAATAAATGTTTTAATTTAGAATCCATTTTATCAGTTCTTCTTTTAACAAATCTTGCTATTTGGTGTCAAGTGTAAAAAATTTTTGCAAACCCTTTGTTACCAATTTTTTTCTCTTATTTTTCTAAAATATCTATAGTTTTATGTCTACATTTAAATGTATGAACCATTTTGAGGTTTTCTGTGTGTGAATATAAGACTTAGGTTCTCTTATAGGCATGTGATTTTGTAATTTTTACAGCACAATTTACTGAAAAAGCTACCTTTCCTCTATTGGAAATTTTTTTTGCAACTTTCTCAGACATAAGTATGTTACATATGTGGGAGGGGTTATATCTATGTATGGGCTTTATATTTGGTTCCATTTATGGAGCAGTATATAACTCTCCACCAATACTACTCAGCCTTGATTACTGTCATTATGTTTTAAATCTGATAGACTCATTTCACTGTATTCTTCCTTTTCAAGCTTACTTCAATTATCTTAGTTTCTCTGCCTTTGTAGAATAATTCTATCTACAAAAACATTGGTACAATCTAATATAAATTGCATTAAATATGTATGGAAATATGGAGAGAACTGCTGTTTTTACGGCATTGAATCTTCTAATCCATGAACACATATATGTACATATTTAGATCTGCTTTGATTTTTGAATCAGTATTGTGTAGTTTTTAGCATACACATCCTATGTATTTCAATTATTTCAACAATCATTGGTAGTATTATATTTAATTTTGTTTCTACATGTCTGGCAATAGTGTTTAAAATGTGATTTTTGTTTTGTTTTGTTTTGTTTTGTTTTGTTTTGTTTTGGGGAAGGTAGGGTCTCACTCTAGCCCAGGCTGACCTGGAATTCACTGTGTAGTCTCAGGCTGCCCTCAAATTCATGGCAATCCTCCTACCTCTGCCTCTCAAGTGCTTGGGTTAAAGGCATGCAGCACCACTCCAAGCCTGGCTTGATTGTTTTTTTTTTTTAATTTAAATTTTATTATATATATATATATATATATATATATATATATATATATATAGCTATATACTCTTTTATCTCCTCACCCTAACTCCCATCCTCTGTTAACCCACAGTGACTGACTGAGGCCTTCATAACCTCACAGTCAATCACCCCACTGAGGAGGGCCCCAGGGTAATGGGAACTTGATTACTTTTTAAATTATATTTTAGTATTGCTGAATTAATTAATTAATTAATTATTATTATTTTCTTTTTTGGTTTTTTGAGCTAGGGTCTCACTTTAGCCCAGGCTGACCTGGAATTCACTCTGTAGTCTCAGGGAGGCCTCGAACTCACAGCGATCCTCCTACCTCTGCCTCCCGAGTGCTGGGATTAAAGGCGTGCATCACCACGCCCAGCAGTGTTGCTGAATTTATTAGTTCTAAAAGTTTATTTAAGATTTCTCTGTTTTTTTTTGTTATTAAAACAGATTTTATGTTCTTTTATTTTTGGTGCTGGAGATAGAACTGAACTAAGAGCTTTGCACATGGGAAGCAAGTGTTTTATCACTGACACACCCCAGTGCCTTTTGCTCTTATTTCTTTTTTCTTTTTCCTTTTTATTTTATTTTATTTTAATTAGTTTTGTACTCAGTGAATATAGTCAAGTTGGTACCATTGTTAGCCTCCTACCTGTCCTCCATATTTTTGAAATATTGCCTGTAAATAATTACAGTTTTTATGTTTTCCTTTCCAATGTGAATGTGTTCCAATTTTTTTAACATCCTCTTGTGCTGACTACAAATTCCAGGAGTTTTTTGAATTAGAGTGAGAAAAGTGGATATCCTTCCATTGTTTCTGAAAACTGTCAGCCTTCCATTAAATATGATGTTAACAGGAGAGTTTTCATAGGTGGTGTTTATAATGTGGTGGAATTCCCTTTTATTCCATTTTTTGCTGAAAGTTCTTAGGAATGATTATTGAAATGTGTTTGAATGAATGAATATGATAATTCCTATGAGTTTTCTTTATCCTCTTGATACAACATACCATACTAACTGATTTTTAAACACTGGTTTTGCATCACAAGTAATGAGTTTTGCTTCACCAACCACATCATCCACTCTCTTTGTATATTGAAGAATGCTGTTCCTTAATATTTTCATAAGAATTTTTGTGTCATTAATTATTCATGATATATGTTGTAGTTTAGAGAAATATTGTCTACTTTACAAATCCAAGGAAGATATTATATATAAGTGCTGCTAATTCTTCTTTAGGTAGTATTCTTCTCTGCCTTAGCAATCTGTTAATGTCATTTTACAATGTTGACTGGTGTATAAAATTTTACTTTCCTTTAAATTCATTTACATTCCCATATCCTTTTCTACTACTAATAAAATTCTGTACCTAGTCATTTACAAACATTTTATCCATATATACCATATATATAAATAATATGTGATTACTGTTTCTTCCTTTCTGATATTCTAGAGTTCATTGATCATTTCCTTTCTGTTTAGAGAACTTCCTTTAGCCATTCATTTAGTTGTTGTATAACTCACAGAGGTTGCTGTTATCTCACATGACCTGAACAATATTGAGCAGATCAACATTTCAACATGGGTGATGAAGGATCTATTGGTTGTTTCCTTGGTTCATGCACATAAAAGGTGTTTAATTAGATGTAATCCCATTTGTCTATTTTTATTCTTGCTTTTGCTTTTGTAATAATAATAACCCAATAAATTGTTGCCAAAGGAAAAAAAAGAAGTCATCAAAATTAGAAGAGGGACTAGTTGGAAAGAAGGAGTTCAATGTAAGGGGGAAAGAAGCTTTTGGGAGGGAATTATAATAAAATTACATCATGTTCATGTATGAAAATAGTCAATAAAGACAGAAAAAAAAGAATAGGTCTTCTAGTAATTTATTCTCTTTCACCCCACATTTGAAATGTCTTTGGTCAAATCAAGAGATTTTCTTCAGTTATTTGTTCATTACATTTTTAGTCCTGCTCTCCTTTCTTCTCCTATTACTCAGATAATATGAACATTAATTCTTTCCCTACAGTTCCAAAGATTCCCTAGTTTTTATTCATTTTTCTAATCTGTTTTCCTTCTGTTCGTATTAGGTAATTTCTAACACTATCTTCAAGTTTACTTGATTTTTTCTTAATCCTCTCCACTCTGCTGTTAGGGATTTTAAAATTAAATATTGTTTTTTATTTTTATTTATTTTAGAGAGAGAGAGGGAGAGAGAGATTGAGGATGGGCGTGCAGGGCCTCCAGCCTCTGCAAACAAACTCTAGAGGCATGTGCCACCTTGTGCACTTGGCTTATGTGGGTCCTGGGGAGTCAAACATGGGTCTTTTGGCTTTGCAGGCAAGAGCCTTAACTGTTAAGCCATCCCTCCAGCCCAAATGTTGTATTTTTAAATTGTAAAAATTCCATTTGGTGGTTCTTTTTGGTTCTATTTCTTTGCCAAGATATGCTATTTCTTTCCTGAGATGTTCTTATTTGCCATTCATTTTATACAAACTTGTAATTACTAACTGAAGTGTCTTTATCACAGGTCCTTTATTATATACTTCTGACATGTCTGTCATTTTGGTGTTGGTATCTGTTATCTTTTGTGTTTTGTGCAGTTTAGTATTTTCCTGATTCATAGTAGAATGAATGATTTTCAATTGAAATTCAGACTTTAGAGAATTATGAATTTTATTTAAACTTTTCATTTTAGCTGCCAGCCTCTAACACCATCCTGCCAGGTACACTATAGCTATTATGTGGAGATAGAAATCCAGGTTCTCTACATATCCTATATTTCATCCAAGGAAGGAGGCTCGCTGTTCTTGCTAGACTTCTACTCATACCTCCCTTGCTGCTCCATATGTGGCCTCCTCTGACACAATCTCAGCCAGAAGGAGGGGCTTTTTGCTCCTACCAGGATGCTCTTCACTGACTTGTGGACAGTGAAAGCTTGTTACTACCTAGTATGGATAGAAGTCTTATCTCTGTGTTCAGCCTTTTTTGCCATTCACCTGAGTGGGTGACATAAGGATTTAGTTACCTCGTTAAAGCCTGGCTAGAATGGAAGTCTAGGCTCCTAGTTCAGCCTTGATTATCATGAGTGAGGATAGAGCCACAACTTTTCAGTAGTGTTTGGTTGGGTAGAGCACTTATTGTCTAAAAGGTTTCCATCCTGCTAGAATACTCTTTGTCCTTTGGATACGAGAGTGAGCTTCTGTTTGGGTTGATTTTGTCTGTACCACTAGGGTTTCCACATTGTTGTTTCTCAGCCCAAATCTACATTATGCGCAGCAGAAAGAAAACTCAGGGAATTCACCACTATGTCATGCTCTGGAAACCAATGTTTCCTAGCTGCTCTATCTTCTTCACATAATAAAAGTCATCTTTATCACATTACGATTCTTACAATTGATTTGTTTGGGTTTACAATGAGTTCTGGAATTTCTTCCTGTATTCAAAATATTATTTACAAGTGAGATGCTTTAGAAAGATTTTTCTCAAAGTGTTTAGAAAGATTTTCTCCTAATGAGTGGTATAATAGACATTCAGACAGGAGTGTTTTTATATTTATCTTTCATATAATATCCAAAGTTTTTGGTTATGTTTGTGAAAGGAAAAGGAGAAAGTTCCATATCCATTTTCCCAGAAGCAGAAGACTCAATCATGTTTTAGTGCTTTACCTTAACAATTATATGCATCATTTTCATGTATCTTTTATAAATTGAAAATTAAATGAATGCTTCCATTAACAATCAAATGTCTTCACTAAAAATGCTACATAAAGCCAAGCTTAAACATCTAACTGCTTCTTTTAGCTAATGAAAGATACATGTAAATACTAAAGATGTTGGATATGCCTCCTTATAATTTAACAAGGTCTTCAAGCATCACCCTTAAACTTGGGCCCTGGTAAGCTTGCCAACTCTGGATCTTAGAGCAAGTGTTAAGACCCGTTGCAGGGAATTGTCTCTGAACTGCCAGCTCTATGGACTTCAGGCCAGTTTCTATTTTAAGGGAAAGCTCCAATCTAGCAAAAGTGCATTGATTGCTTTCCAACTAATCAAGGGGAAAGCATTGGCTGGCCATTCTGACATCCCTGTGCTGCTAAAAATGATTCTATATCTGGCTCTTAATGCAAAGATATAATCTTCTCTTTTCCCTGTAATGAGGATGCAGAATATCCTTCAATTTTCTTAAGTATAAAGTTAAAATATACCTTTGAATGGTCTTTGAGAAGTTATATAGGATAATTTTTGTTTGCTTTTGGGGAAAAACAGAAAATTAAATGCCCTTCACTTTACCTCAGCTAATAGCTGTTAAGTGTATCATGTCATTTCACTGGCATAACTCTTGTTAGGGATAGGGATGAATACACACCCTTGCTTTACAGATGAAGAGACTTAGGTCCAAAGAAATGAAGAAATTTATATGGCTGCTTCCTCACAACCAAGTCTGTCTGACTTCCTATCTATTTTTTTATTTTGTTTTTATTTTATTTATTAGAGAGAGAAAGAGGGAAAGAGAGAGAGAATGGACACATCAGGGCCTCCAGTCATAGCAAATGAGCTCCAGAAGCATGAATACCTTGTGAATCTGGCTTAAGTGGGTCCTGGGGAATCAAACCTGGGTCCTTAGGCTTTGCAAGCAAATGCCTTAACCACTAAGCCAGATCTGCAGTCCTGACTTCATATCTAATATGCTCTCTATAATACATTAATTGGTTCCTGTCTACTTCTATCCCAGTAATATTTTCAGATGCTTTAAAATGCATACACTTCAGAAATCCTTGTATCTGTTTAAAAATTCCTAGGAAATGCACACTTTCTTCCTTTTGCTTTACGTGTGAATGTTATCCTTGGCAGTAACCTTGCCCCATCCCTGTACTGTTCAGAAACAAAGAAAGTGTAAATTCATCTGAGAGGATAATTGAGTCTTTCTCAGTTATTCTGGCTTTAGCTTTCCCTTGTCCTGGAATGGTTGCCAGTCTCCACAGAAAAATAAACTGAGATGATTTACTTTTGTACGGAGTCAGAGTTAAAGTTCTAGGTATGGGTCTGCTTAGCAACTGAACTAATGGTCACTGGATACTCCCATGAAGACATTCAAAGGTATCTGTTGGGGGGAGATATCTTCTTCCAATCTGAGCCTAGGTCAGTCTCAGTGAATGGAAAATGCCATTTATATTCTTTCTGCATTCCTCTTGGTTTCTTTGGAGTGTACTATGTTTAATAATATGTACTTTAGGACCTACTGAAACACAATTTTTAATCTAGTCTTCTCTCAGTCTGTTCAGATTGACTCCAAAGCATGTGTTTGTGTATTTGTGTATCTTTTAAACCAAAAATAATTGGTGAAATGTATACCTCACCATGTGTGGCTTATTGCATTGGTGGAGCAAAATCTCCCTTAAGTGACATATCTACTGTTTGTCATAAAACATTGTTTCACTTTATGTTTGCATTTATAGGCATCTTTAACAGGGAAACATATCCCAATAGATTATTTCACAGTGTTTTAAAGCAATAAATTATAAATACCAACAAAAATATCTAAAATGTGAATATTTGAGAGTCAATTACAAGTTGATTGACCTCAGGGGCTTTTCTCAAAGGTCTCCCTATTGTCATTTTCTCCAGATGTCAAACAACAATTCACTTTTAGAACATATGACAAATGACCTACTACATCTCCTCTCCCTTTGCATTGTAGCACAAGTTTACTTTGGGAACACAAAGATATTTTTCTCATTATTATTACCTTCAGGAAGTTACTCAATGACAGTTTCTTTATCTATAAAATAGGAATAATGGTATCAACCATGTCACAGAGTCATATGAGTAAATGGAACAGTTCACATAGCCCTTTGGAAACTATTTGATTAGTATTCATTCCTCTCTCATTGCAGCATTAGATATTGTTGAGTATTTCTTTCTGGATTTTTTTCTCCACTTGCCCTTGTTTTCTTCCTGTCCTTTACTTTGAGCCTTTTTTCTTTAATTTGTTTCTGAGCCACTACTATGCCCTAGAGAAATGGCCCTCAAACTTGAGGGTGCACTCAACCATCTTGAAAGATTTGTAAGTTGACATATTGTCACCCTCCTCTCTCCAGAGTTTCTGACTAATAGAAGCTCAAGAAATTCTCAAGTAATGCTGTGCTGATCTGAGGACAGAGCATTGAAAATCACTACAGTTCCATCTCAGACCTTTTCTCGCTATGAACTTTTATTGAGGGGCTTCAGTCAGGTACCACTGATGACTCCCAGATTTTTTAAATATTTTATTTATTTATTTATTTGAAAGAGGGAGGGAGGGAGAGAGAGAAAGAGAGGAGAGAGAATGGGCATGCCAGGGCCTCCAGCCACTGCAAATAAACTCCAGACACATGTGCCCCCTTGTGTGCATGTGGCTCACGTGGGTCCTGGGAAATCGAACCTGGGCCCTTTGGCTTTGCAGGCAAATGCCTTAACCGCTAAGCCATCCCTCCAGCCCGACTCCCGGATTTTCATATCCAGAGAATATTGCATGCCTAGATTCCATATTATCGTTTTCCACTGCATATTGCCTCTTATACACATCATGATCCAATATGCCCTACCTTCTTTTTAAGTACTTATATGAGATTAGCACAATCTTGGAGGAACAAAAAGTATTAAAGGAGAATGGATCTAGTCTTGTTGAACTATATTATAAAATTATAATAAAGTGTCTTAGTACTATCCCATGAAGAAACAGATCAATAGACCGTAATTGAGTCTAGAAACATAATTTAATACAGTTGGCTTTCTGTATTTACAGCCTTTCTGTTTATAGGTTCAGTCAATCACAGATCAAAACTATTCAGGAAAAAAATCTATAAATGAACATGTACAGGATTTTTTTCCTTGCCACAATTATCTATATACAATGTTGCATACAATCACTTACATGGTATTTACATTGTAGCAGGTATCGTGTGATCTAGAAATGATTTAAAGGATGTATATAGGTTACATACAAATGCTTCAACATTTTTTAAGGAACTTGAGCACCTGTGGATTTGAGTATTTATGAAGAGTCCTAAAGCCAATCTCCCACAAATACTGAAGGGTAAGTGCATATAACTTTTAGCATATGAGTTTATTTTGAAATATAAAAGACATTTCTAAGCAAGAAATAAAATCTAGAAGCTATAATGGAGAACATTTTAAATTTGACTAAAAAATAGTTAACATTTATGACATCATAAAATACATAAATAAAATACCAAGCTAAAATGTGGCCCAGTGTTTTCATCTTTTTCAAAGAATATAGCAAGGGGCTGTTTCTTTCAACACATAAAGAGATCTTGAGAAACACTGAGTAAAAAATATCAGAAAGCCATTCTTAAAGAGGGAAAACATGCTGGGAGATACATTAGTCAGAAAATGCTTAGATTGCGAATTTAGGAATCTGAGTTCTAGTCTATCCTTGTAAAATGTTGAATGTAGTGGCATGCACCTGTAATCCCAGCACTGGGGAAGTAGAGACAGGAGGATTCCTGAAGCTCACTGGCCAGCTAGTGCAGCTTAATTGGCTGACTCCTGGGTAATAAGAAACCCTGTCTTAAAAAATGGTGGATGGCCTTCATGGCGTGACCCCCAAGATTGTCTTCTGGCCTCCACATGCATATGCACCCCCCCCACATACAACCTATACATACACATGAACATAACCACACATATTTTAAAATAAAAGGAAAAAGTACTCAACAGGCATTTCAGACAAAAAATGAAACGAATGAAATGTGTGTGTGTGAAGATGTCGTACCACACTTTATTTTTTTGAAATAGTCTCTCACATCAAAGTCCAGGCTGGCCTAGAACTTAATACGTACACTATCCTGGCCTTGAGCATAACAATGATAATTAAAGGAATACACATTAATTTAAAGAACAAGATATATTGGGCTGGCCTGGGGAGATGGCTTAGTGATTGAAGACACTTGTTTGCAAACCCTGGTAGCCTGGGTTCAATTCCCCAGCCACCTACATAAAGCTGGTTGAACATTCATTTACAGTGACAAGAGACCCTGGTGCACCCATACACATGCATGCATACACTCACAAATAAAAAATATACAAAAGAAGCCGGGTATGGTGGCACATGCCTTTAATCCCAGCACTCAGGAGGTGGAGGTAGGAGGATCACCGTGAGTTCAAGGCCACCCTGAGACTACATAGTGAATTGCAGGTCAGCCTGAGCCAGAGTGAAACCCTACCTCGAAAAACAAACAAAATTATACAAAAGAATAAGATAGAAATTTAATTTATTATATTGGTAAAAATATGAATATTTTACATGTATTGTTTTGGTGAGAGTGAAGAAAAACATACATTCTTTTTTTTTTTTTTTTTTGGTTTTTCGAGGTAGGGTTTCACTCTAGCCCAGGCTGACCTGGAATTCACTATGGAGTCTCAGGGTGGCCTCGAACTCACAGCGATCCTCCTACCTCTGCCTCCCGAGTGCTGGGATTAAAGGCATGCGCCACCACGCCTGGCTAAAAACATACATTCTTATAAATCACTACACGGTGTATGATCTTTGGACAAGGAGTATCTGCACTAAATAAGAGCCAATTAGAAATTCAGCTTCACCTCAAACCTACCAAATCAGAATCTTCATTTTAATGAGATCACCAGGTGATGTCCATGAAAATTTAAAAAGCACTGCCTTAATGCATTGCTAGTGAAAATGAAAATTATATAACTTCTTCAGATTTTAGTAGACTTTATTGCCTCAAATGTTACAAGATATATGTGTGAAAAAAACCAAAAATATCATTGCAGCATTATTTCCATTAATGAAAACTTAGAAATAATCTCCATATTAATTCCTCAGGTGATAAAATTAAATAGCCTTTGAAAAATTCATACAATAAAATACTGTGCAGTTATTAAAATCTTTGAAAAGTATTTGCATATATGAAATTGTCTCTAAGCTATATTGTTAAATATTCATCAACGGCAAGGTTGCTTCAGAGTTTTATAATTTTTGCGCTCCATTACTATATACTATTTTAGAGATATGGTAAATGAAGCAGAGATGCTGCATGGCTAAGCCAAAGCAATTGTGTGTGTGTGTGTGCACGCGTGTGTGTGTGTGTGTGTGTGTGTGTGTAATTACATATTATTCCTCTCATAAAGATATTAACACAATCATTAGGACTCAATGATCAGGCCCACATATAATCCTAACTACCTTCCAAATACCTATGTCTGTTACCAATAAAGTATGACTGTGAGGATTAACTGCTACCATGAGTTTGAGAGGGGATAAACACCCAGACCACACCAGACAGGCACCATCATTTATTGGTTCTACCTCTTAATGTAGTCAGTTATCATATCTGTTCCTTTACTCTATCTCTGAATCACGAATCACCTAGACTATTGCATTCATTTCCTAACTGGTTCTCCTGCCACTCCTCTCCCAATAAAATGTCAATAGTTGCATGTTGAAAACGTCATAATCTGCCTCTCTAGCTCTACAACCTACTACTGTTTCTCATTTGATAGACTACCCTCAGTATATTATTTTCCTCATATTTCCAAGATTTTCATATGCTATTCTTTCTACAATAGTACACCTTTCATGGGGGTCAACTCCATACCACCCTTGAAGATCAGAGACTGAGTATGATCTGTTTTATGTAGATGCCCATCAATGAAGACTTTATAAATATTATGTGTTCTGCACTATGTGAGTCAGGATACCCTGAACTTCCACAGTCTCTCAGCATTCTTCAGGGAATGTCTCTAGTGTTAAAGCACTCTTGCCAAAATGCTAGACATTCATGTTTCTTATGGTTTCTCCATTCCCCACCATGAATGTAGTATCCCTAGCCTGCTTATCTAGGTCTTCTTCCCTAAACTTCCCTCCCTGGATCTTACCACTCTATTTAACCATTGGGGACTATTGAAAGGCTCTACCTTTTATCTTTATTTTTTAATTCATCATGCCCCCCCATCTTTCTTTTTGAACTTGTACAAATGCAGGTTATATTAAAGGTTAGGAATATGGGGTTCTAGATTCCCAGACTGATGAATTTGGGCTTTTCCCTTATATGCTGACAAGTTTTTGAAGGATTTTAAGTAGGAAAGTGGCAGGATCATTGTTGCAGTCAGGTTCACATTGCTAGTAGAAATCACCCAACCAAGAAACAGCTTGTGGGAAAAAGAGGTTTATTTTGGCTTACAGGCTCTAAGGGAAGCTCCACGATGGCAGGGAGAAATGATGGCATGAGCAGAGGGTGGATATCACCCCTTGGCTAAGATAAGGTGGACAATAGGAACAGGAGAGTGTACCAAACACTGACATAGGGAAACTGGCTATAACACCCATAAGCCCGCCCCCAACAATACACTCCCTCCAGGAGGGGTTGATTCCCAAATCTCCATCAGCTGTAAACCTAGTGTTCAGAACATCTAAGTTTATGGGGTTGAATCAAACCACCACATTCCACCCGACCCCCATAAACTGATAGCTATACATCATAGAATGCATTCATCCAACTTTAAAATCCCCCTTGGTTTTTTTTTTTTTTTTTTTTTTTTGGTTTTTCGAGGTAGGGTGTCACTCTAGCCCAGGCTGACCTGGAATTCACTATGGAGTCTCAGGGTGGCCTCGAACTCACGGCGATCCTCCTACCTCTGCCTCCCGAGTGCTGGGATTAAAGGCGTGCGCCACCACGCCCGGCTAAAATCCCCCTTGGTTTTTATCAATTCCAAAGATGTTCATACATCCCCCTAGTCCAAGATCTTTTTTTAAAGAAAATATTTTTTGGTTCATTTTTATTTATTTATTTGAGAGTGATAGAGAGAGAGAGAGAGAGAGAGAGAGAGAGAGAGGCAGATAGATAGAGAATGGGCACTCCAGGGCTTCCAGCCACTGCAAACAAACTCCAGACGCGTGCGTCCCCTTGTGCATCTGGCTAACGTGGGTCCTGGGGAATTGAGCCTCGAACCGGAGTCCTTAGCCTTCACAGGCAAGCGCTTAACTGCTAAGCTATCTCCCCAGCCCCCAAGATCTTTTAATTGAGTCATAATACCAAAAAATCCCGGCCCAAAAACATAATGGCTCAGAATAAACATTCACACTGCAAAAGATGGCATGGGGCATAGCAAAGAAATATTCAACCAATAGAAGATTTAAAACAACCAGGACAAACATCAAACTCTGCAGCTTCAAGTCCAACAACTCTAGCCAGTGACAAATCTCCAAGTCTGATAATCCTAACCAGCAAGTCTTTGGCATTCCAATTCCACCCCTCCAGCTAGGCTACTCAGAGTTCTGAAAAACTTCATTGGGGCAGCAGCTCTCCTTAGCAGCCATCTCGTGGTCCTGGCATCTCCATTGGGTCTCCACTGCAATCCACAGTTCATCCTCATGGCTCCATGAGGTCTCCATGCAGGCATCCAGCAAACCTGCTCCACACTGCCCATGGCGCCATCATTTCCAAAACACAAAACCATGTTGCAAACTCAATGACCCTCTCTTTCCTGCATTTCTTATACTCCACAATACCAGGTAGGGTGCCAATTTGCTAATCCAGGGAGGAATAAAGCAGACTTTGAAGAACAGGACACTCCTTGAGCTCTCAGGCCCCTTCAAAAGAGTTACATTCTTCTTGTTGCCCCAGTGCAGGTCAGCTGGCCCAATCACAAAGGTTGTAATCTCTCAATTGCAGCTGAACGGGCAGCAATTCACCCAGAGATTTTTCTTTCTGTGCCATATCCCTCTGCTCACACCAGTTCATTTCTACTCAAAGCAACCCTATACATCTTCTCAGGACACAGGCATAACAGCAAGCTTCTCATGCAAACTGCCAGCCCAGTCCAAGCAAAGCTCTTTCTCACCCTCATAAGCCAAACCTCACAGCCCATAGTTCTTACTGCATTCCGGTCTTTCAACTCTGACCAGAAGAGTCCATCAAGCTGTACTTACAAGCACTGCAAGGCATCTCTTAGGCCAAGGCATCAAATCCTTCCACATTCCTCTGGAAAATCAGCTCCAAAAGACCAAAGCCACACAGTCAGGTGTCTAGCAGGAATTCCACTCCTCGATACCACTTTACTGTTGCAGTTAGGTTCACATTACTGGTAGAAATCACCCAACCAAGAGCAGCTTGTGGGGAAAAAGTGGTTTATTTAGGCTTACAGGCTCTAGGGGAAGCTCCACGATGGCAGGGGAAGACAATGGCATGAGCAGAGGGTGGACATCACTCCCTGGCCCACATAAGGTGGACAATAGCAACAGGAGAGTGTGCCAAACACTGGCATGGGGAAACTGGCTATTACACCCATAAGACCGCCCCCAACAATACACTCCCTTCAGGAGGGGTTAATTCCCAAATCTCCATCAGCTGGGAACCTAAGTTTATGGAGAACACCAGAATCAAATCACCACAATCATATTTTATTTTGGAAAAATATATCTATTAGCATTTTGGGAGATAAGAGACACAGTAGGCCAGTTAGGAATTGAATATTTTATGATACTAATATTCTATAATTCTAATATTCATAGAGTATTCTATGATTCATGGATAGTGAAGGGCCAAATTTGAGAATTGTATAGTCTCCAACTTATAGCCACTAAGAGATACCTTAGTAACTGGTTCAACTTCTTACTAGAATCAGCAGTAAAGTAGGGTAGAGAATTAGTTCAGTTTAGGACAGATTGCTTTTCAAGTATGTTTTTTAAAGTAATACTTCTCTCAAAATGCAATCATCATTCTAATAATGCAAAGACCTAGAATATAGCAAAAAGGATTGCCATTACACTCCAGAATTAACCCACTGTTAACAAAATGTTATTATTTCATTAGAGGAAGCATGGACTCCTCTATATCCACCTCATTAATTCATTCCTTACACAATTGCCTCACTTATTCATATGCAATATCTGAAAATTAATGTGATATACCACACCAACTTAAAGAATAAAATTATATGATAGCTCAATACATACATAAAAATAACTTCATAAAGTTCAAAATACTTCCATAAGAAAAGAATTTTAACAATATAGACTTTGAAGAATGTATAAAAACATATATGAACAACTCACAGCTAACATCATGCTTAACAAATCAAAAGTATAGTGATATATCACCCACACTTGTTAGAATGACTACAATAAAAACGGTTTGTAAAAATTACTAGTGAGAATGTGGAGAAAAGAGAATCCTCATATACTGTTTGATGATAATGTAAATAAACATAGTTACTATGTAAAGTGGCATGGAGACTCCTCAAAAACTTCAAAGTAAAACTATCATAAATCTAGCAAAGTAAAGTTTTGGATATATATCCAAACAAATAAAATGAATGTCTCAAGAAAATATCTATACTTCCATGTCTACTGCATCATTCATAATAACCATATATATGAAATAAAATTGAATGTCCATGATAGATAAATAGATAAAGAAATATATGTGCAATGGGATACAAGTCAGCCTTGAAACAGAGGACATTCTCTCATTTGCAACAATGTAAACGAAATGAAAGAACATTATGCTAAATAAAATAAGCTAGGCATGGAAAGACAAACCAGATGATCTGACTTCTACATGGAATCTAAAAAGTCAAACTCGAGCTAGAGAGATGGTGGTTAAGGCACTTGCCTGCAAAGCCAAAAGAACCAGGTTCAATTCCCCAGGACCCATGTAAGCTAGATGCACAAAGTGATGCATGCACCTGGAGTTTGTTTGCAGCAGCTGGAAGCCTTGGCATGCCCATTCTCTCTCTCTCTCTCTCTCTCTCTCTCTCCTTCTCCTCCTCCTCCTTCTTCTTCCTTCTCTTGCTCAAATAAATGCATAAAAAGAAAATGTTTAGGAAATAAAAAGTCAAACTCACAGAAGCTTAATATGAAGTACTGGTACCAGGACCTACAGGGTGAGTCAAGAAATGGGAACATGGTGGTTAAATAGTTCATAGTTTCACTTATGTAGAATAAATAAGTTTTGGAGACAATGTACAACATGGCCCTGTAGTTAACAATAATGCATATGCATACTTTCAAATTGCTAAAAATACATCTTTTTTTCTATTTTTATTAGCATACCAAGATTTAGATTTCATTATGGCACTTTAAAGAAATGTTCTTTTATTCTGTGTACTGTATAGGCAAGCCAATGGGCACTTGCTGGTCAAGACTTAGCCCTGAATTGGATGTCTTGCTGAGTGTGCCACTTAGAGCACTACACATGGAGTACAACTTTTTAAAATATTTGTGTTAAAATAAAAACTTTATTCAAAATTTACATAATCCTCTCCTACTCCAATACCCCTCCAATGAAACCCATCTTTCTCCATGCTATCTCTTCTTCTATATTGCTGTCTTTCCCTTCCTCCAGGGCAGTTTACTGATGAGCCCAATATTATGCAGATCTTGTGCAGTTAACAACAGCTAATGTAAAATCATAAATACCATGCCAACTTTGTGTCTAACATTTCCAAACCTTCCAAAGCATGCCTCCCCATCATATGGCTCTTACATTCTTCTACCATCTCTTCTATATAGTCCCTGAACCATTGGAGGATGTGATGGAAATTTCTCATTAATAACTGCTGAACACTCAACTGTCACTTCTTAGTACTTTTATAAGTTTTGAGCCTTCCCGCCAGTCACTGAAACCTGAAAGGAGGGGCACTTCTCTAACAAAAATTAAGAGCAGCACTAATATATAGGTACAAACATAAGTATCTACTGAAGAATTTGGTAGACATAAAATATCCATCTAACCAAGCAACAGTAGTAACTCCCCTCTAGAGGTTGTGACCTTCCCAACCATAGGCTTTTGACTAAGTTTTTGGTATCAGATATGAATTCTCTCCCATAGAGCTGGCTTCAAATCCAATTAGACAGCAGTTGGTTGACCCCATAACAGTTGCACTGGTGGGTGCATTCTGCATAAGTGGCCAGTTGTATATATAGCAGAGTCCACTATTGGTTAAGACCACTGTGGTGGTTTGATTCAGATGTTCCCAATTAACTTAAGTGTTCTGAATGCTAGGTTCCCAGCTGATGGAGATTTGGGAATTAACACCACCTGGAGGGAGTGTATTGTTGGGAGTGGGCTTATGGGTATTATAGCCAGTTTCTCCATGCCAGTGTTTGGCACACTCTCCTGTTGCTATTGTCCGCCTTACGTGGGCCAGGGGGTGATGTCCACCCTCTGCTCATGCCATCGTTTTCTCCTGCCATCGTGGAGTTTCCCCTTGTGCCTGTAAGCCAAAATAAACTTCTTTTTCCCACAAGCTGCTCTTGGTTGGGTGATTTCTACCAGCAATGCGAACCTGACTGCAACAGTAAAGTGGTATCGAGGAGTGGGATTGCTGCTGGACACCTGACTGTGTGGCTTTGGCCTTTTGGAGCTGATTTTCCAGAGTAACGTGGACAGCGATGCCTTGCAGTGCTGTAAGTACAGCTTGATGGACTATTCCGGTCAGAGTTGAAAGACCTGAATGCAGTAAGAACTATGGACTGTGAGGTTTGGCTTATGAGGGTGAGAGAAACCTTTGTTTGGATTGGGGTAGCAGTTTGTGTGAGGCTTGCTGTTATGCCTGTGTCCTGAGAAGTTGTGTAGGGTTGCTTTGTGTAGAAATGAACTGGTGTGAGCAGAGGGATATGGCACAGAAAGAAAAATCTCTGGGTGAATTGCTGCCCGTTCAGCTGCAATTGAGAGATTACAATTGAGAGATTACGACTGAGAGATTACCTTTGAGACTGGGCTAGCTGATCTGCATTGGGGCAACAGGAAGAATGTAATTCTTTTGAAGGGGCCTGAGTGCTCAAGAAGTGTCCTGTTCTTCAAAGTCTGCTTTATTCCTCCCTGGATTAACAAATTGGCACCCTATCTGGTATTGTGGAGTATAAGAAATGTAGGAAAGAGAGGGTCATTGAGTTTGCAACATGGTCTTGTGTCTTGCAAATGGCCATATGCAGTGTGAAGCAGGTTTGCTGGATGCCTGCATGGAGACCCCATGGGGCCATGAGGATGAACTGTGAATTGCAGTGGAGCTGCCCAGACCGAGAGATGGCTGGTTAGGAAAGCTGCCAGTCCCAGTGAAGTTTTCCAGGACTGTGAATAGCCTAGCTGGAGGGGTGGAATTGGAAGTCCAGAGACATGTTGCAGGTTAGAGTTATCGGACTGGGAGATTTGTCATTGACTAGTGTTGTTGGACTTGAAGCTACAGAGTTTGGTGTTTGCCCTGGTTATTTTAAATCATGTATTACTTGAGTATTTCTTTGCTATGCCCAATGCCATATTTTGCAGTGTGAATGTTTATTCTGTGCCACTATGGTTTTTTTGAGGTTATTTTGGTATTATGGCTCAGTTAAAAGCTCTTGGACTGTGGGGATGTATGAACATATTTGGAATTGATAAAAAAAAACTATGGGAAATAAAGTTGGATAGTTGCATTGCATTTTATATCCCATATGGTTATCAGTTTATGGCGGCCCAGGGGCAGAATATGGTGGTTTGATTCAGGTGCCTCCCATAAACTCAGGTGTTCTGAATGCTAGGTTCCCAGCTGATGGAGATTTGGGAACTAATGCCTCCTGGAGGCATATTGGGGGTGGGCTTATGGGTGTTATAGCCAGTTTCCCCAAGCCAGTGTTTGGCACACTGCCCTGTTGCTATTGTCCACCTTATGTCGGCCAAGGGGTGATGTCCACCCTCTGCTCATGCCATCGTTTCCCCCTGCCATTGTCGAGCTTCCTCTTGAGCCTTTAAGCTAAAATAAACCCTTTTTCCCACAAGCTGCTCTTGGTTGGGTGATTTCTGCCAGCAATGTGAACCTGGCTGCAACAACCACCGAGGACTTTGTTCCCACATTATATTGCATAGCACTTTACAGCAGTATGACCACTACTCAGCATGGAAGAGGATTTCAGCTCAGTTTTAGCTTGATTTCTCAATGTTCTGTAACAAGATCACATGGTGTCTTCATTAATACAGTTGACCATCTAGTTCTGGTGGTCATCCAGGAGCCTTAGCAATAACCTTTGATGTTTGGTGACCTCCAGGACCTCTCTGACCAATAACTCACTGAGAGGTATCACAAACATGACACTGAATTTTTTCAGTAACAACCTAAGGCTTCTAGATTTAGCATTTACAAACACACAAGGTACTTCTGCCCAACCTCTCTATCTCTCATCCTCCTCTTTTTAAAAACTTTATTAGGCACTTTTATATATGAACATACTATAATTTGGTCATGTTCCATTCTCCCTCACCCCCATTCTAGTCTTTTCTCTATTTTGCTGTCTCATTTTGTCCTTCTCCATCCTCTATGCCAAAATGTTTGTGGGCTCAGAACAGTATAGTTCTTGTGAAGGTATCAGTGATCACTGTGGGGGTCATGAATGTACCAGTCAGTTCATTTCAGGAGAACAATGCTTAAGCCCCTGTGACAATTACTTTCTTTCCAGGCCCTCTAATGTAATGTTTTCTGAGCCTTGTAGAGCTTGGTAGAAATCTCCATTAGTATTGAATTCTCTACACCTCTTGTTTTCTGCTTTGATGAGTTTTGAGTATCTTCAGTGTCCACTGCCCTCTCCATAGAGACAATTCTCTGGCTAGCCATGAGAGCAACAATCATATTTAATATTCTACTTCCTCTTTAATGTTTCCTGGTCACCAGTAAGTGTGGTAGAGATGACTGGTCCAGTGATAGGAACTCAGCTTTCTCTTCTTGTCATTTTGATGAGTCTTGGGTCTCCCCAATATTCACTGCCATCTGTAAAAAGCAGGTTCTCTAACCAAGAGAACACTAGAAGCTTTTCTCTAGGGTGTGTGTGTGTGTGTGTGTGTGTGTGTGTATGTGTGTGTATAAAACCTTCCAAGCCATAGGCTTTTACCCAGTTGTCAGTACCAGGCATGAATTCCTTCTCATTGAGTGGGCCTTATCTCCAATAAGGCAGTTAATTACCACCATAATTGATATGCCACTATTGTAATTTTAGGTACATCTAGCCTGACCTGGTTGATTTTGTAGTTTGTAGGATCTACTGTTTGTTCACATTGTTGATGACTTTTTTTTAACACACGTGTGTGTGCACACATAAACACATATAAAATTTTAATTAGCTAACAGAGAAGTAGGCTTCCATATGGCTTATATATAACATATTTAGTTTTGATTAACCCACTTCATACCCCTCCTCTCCTCCATCCACCTCCCTGACCCCACTTAAACCATCCTACTCACAATATTTCAGCCCTATGCTTACATATCTACTATCTCTTCCTTTTAAGTGCTCCCCTCTCCTTCTTCCCTAATGGTCCCTTTTTATCTTCACAACCTCTGCTACTGGTTGTTACCCTAACACACACACACACACACACACACACACACGAAGCTAGGTTTTACATATGAAAAAGAACATACAGTTTTTGACTTTCTGAGCCTCAGTTAACTCATTTAGTATAATCTTTTCCAGATCCCTCCATGTTTCTGCAATTTTTTGTTATTTCCTTCCTCCCTTCTTTCCAATCCCCTTTCTCCTAATACCTTACACTGGTAGCTTCCTTTCTATTTCCATATCACAGGTATCCTTTTGCCTTTTCCCATTTTTGCAATACTTCTTGTTCCCCTTTTGTGGTCTCTTATCTTGTTTCATAGCCTAGACTCACTTGCACACCACCTATTTACAGCATAGTAGTATTAAGAGTTAGGATCCTCATAGGAGAGAAAGCATGCAATTTTTGTCTTTCTGGGTAAGTTACCTCACTATAGTACTTTCCAGATCCATCCATTTTTCTACAGTAATTTACAGGAACATACGAAAATGTCACAATAAAACACATCAATTTGTGTGATTACTATACACTAATAAAAATAAAATTAAAAAGAAAACATTTTAAATTAATGTACCAAATGATGGATTTCTCTCTTTTTTGGGTATGTGTATATGTAATGTGCAAGTGTGTATGCATGTGTGGGCACACATTTGTGGGTGGGTGTGCTGCATGTGTGTGTGCATGCATCTGTGGGCACATGCATGCGGGGGCGTAGAGGACAAACTTAGGTATTATCCTCAGGGATGTTGTTTACCTATCTTTGAAACAGGATATCCCATTGACCTAGAACTCACCAATTAGGATAGACTGGCTTGCCCATGAACTCCACGAATCCTCATATCTTTGCCTCCCTAGTACTAGAATTATAAGCATGTGCCACCATGCTCAGCATTTTATGTGTGTATTTTACCCACTAAGCTATCTTCCCAGACCCCAAAATGATGGATTTCATTATGACATCTTCATACACATATATCATTGTACTTTACTCATATTCATGCCCCCATTATCATCTCGTCTCACTGGTCCCTATTTTCCCCCCACAATAACCCCCCTTTCTACTTTCATCTCATGTATATGCATATATGTATTTATGTATATATCTGTGTGCATTATAATATATACATACATGTACAAATATTGAGTACAGATTCTACAGAATATGAGATATTTATATTTACCCTCACCATGTTTTGTTTCTGTTACCTCTTCTTTTCTGCTCTTTTTTTTCTTTATTAGTTATGTGTGCAAACAGCCATGTTAGTACCATAATTAGCCTTCTCCCTGTCCTTCTCCCTCCAAAGGGAGCCTCCTCATTGGGGATTGTGGGTCATGTATCGTGGGGGTAGCCATCAGTTATGGGTAAGAGGCAATGTCTCTGTGCATAATGTCCCAACATGTGGCTCTAACAATCTTTCTGCCCCCTCTTCCACTAATTTCCCTGAGCCATATTGGGTGTGTTTTGGGTCTATTTCAGTAATGAGGTGTTGGGTACCTCTGTGTTTCTGGATACCTGGTTTGGTAGGAGTTGAGTGTTCTCTGTGTCTATCTCTTTCACCCTTGTGCTGGTACCAGGTTCCCCCAGAAAGCAGCACTCTTGCTCATTTCTCCAATTACTCTATGGTTTCAGCTCAGGCCCTGATGAGGTGTGATGGGCTGAATCTCTCCTCAGATTCTGTGTCCATCTGAAAAGAAGAAGCATATTCTCCAGTGGAGAGTGAAGTCCGCACCAGATAAATGGGATAACCATTATTATTTTAGAGGGAATTTAATGTGCGTAGGCCCTCTTGTAGCCCAAGATTGGTGGGAGCTTGATATTGGAGAGCAGACTTGATTTTTGGATATGGTTCTGACTTATTTCCCAGTATAGTGAACCTCTATGAATTCCAGATGACTGCAGTGATTTTTCCAAGGCCAGAGGGTAGAATTTTCCTTACTGGTCAATCAGTGTACGTATGATTGGTGCAAATACAGTCCTCAATTTCCATGATGAACTGTGCCATGATTGGTTAAAAAAATGCTTCATTTGCATGAAGAGCTGTATGCTTATTGGTGTAGGCACAGTCCTGCATTTTCACAAAGGTCGGGGCCATGATTGGTGCAGACCAAGTTCATTATTGGCATTAAGGGCTGCACTGTGATTGGTGAAGCACAATCCCCTATTTGCATGAAGGGTTGTTCTTGGATTAATGAAAAAACAACCCTTCATTTGTGTGAAGGACTGTGCAATGTTTAACACAAATACCTTTGCCATGTAAACAGACTTTTTGGCTTACTTTTTTAAAAAAAATATTTATTTTCATGCATGTGGGGTGGGGCATGACAGGGCCCCATGATGCTACAAATAAATATCTGTCTGGCTTTACGTGGGTGGGTGGGAAATTAAACATGGGCCAATAGACTTTTCAAGCAAGCACCTGTAACCACTTAGCAATCTCCCAGCCACGTGGATTACCTTTGGAGTCAGCTGAGAGACATTATTCTGTACTCTCCCCTGGGCATTGTATCATTAGGTCCATTTAAAGATTTCTCCCAAGTAGTCTTTTCTTATATATATTATTTTTTTTATTAATTTTGTACTCAGTGAATACAGTCAAGTTGGCACCATTGTTAGCCTCCTCCCTGGCCGCTCCACAGGGACCCTTTTTGTTGTGGAATATGGGTCGTGCATTGTGGGCTATTTAACATTCAAACATTAGCATTATGATATTTTCTTTTTTTTTTTTTAATTTTTTTTGTTGTTGTTCATTTTTTATTTATTTATTTGAGAGCAACAGAGAGAGGAAGAGGCTGATAGAGAGAAAGAGAGAGAATGGGCGCGCCAGGGCTTCCAGCCACTGCAAACGAACTCCAGATGCGTGCACCCCCTTGTGCATCTGGCTAACGTGGGTCCTGGAGAATCGAGCCTCGAACCGGGGTCCTCAGGCTTCACAGGCAAGGCTTAACCGCTAAGCCATCTCTCCAGCCCGCATTATGATATTTTCATACATGTACATCATTATACTTTGAACATATTCACTCCCTAATACCTATATGTGTATGTGTCTTTTATATACAAAATCTAGATTGTTAAATTGACATTCCACTTATGAGAGAAAACAAAATTTATCTTTTCTTTCTAATTCTTTATATATGTGTGTCTAATTCTTTATATATGTGTGTATGTGTATACACACACATACACACACACACACACACACACACACACACACATATATATATATATGTTTTTTGAGGTAAGGTTTCACTCTAGCTCAGGCTGACCTGGAATTTACTATGTAATCTCAGGGTGGCCTTGAACTCATGGTGTTCCTTCTACCTCTGCCTCCCAAGGGCTGAGATTAAAGGTGTGTGCCACCATGCCCGGCTCCAATTTCCCATTCTTGTTATACTCTCCCCTTTCCATTATTATCCTTCATTCTCAATATTCCCATAGTCTACCTTCAATCTCCAGTTCCATCCATTTCCCTGCAAATGATACAGTTTCATTCTTTTTTATGACAGAATAAATTTCCACATACACATATATACCACATTTTCTTTATCCATTCATCTGTTGATGGATATCTGGACTGATCCTCTATCTTGTCTACTGTTAATAGTGCTACAGTAAGCATGCATAAACTAGTATTTTTGTCGTATACTGACTCGGACTCCATCAGGTATATAACCACGAGAAGTATAGTTGGCTCATATGTTAGTTCTATTTTTAGTCTCTTGAGGAATATCCATAACTATTTCTATTGTGGCTACACTTATTCACTTCACCACCAGGTATATATAAATATTCTTTTCCCTCTGCATCATCATTGGCATTTGTGTTTTGTTTTCTTGATGACAGCCATTCTGACCAGGGTGAGATGTCATCTCAATGTAGTTTTGACGTGTATATTCCTGGTGGCTTTTGAAAATGTTTTACATATATTTCCTGATCCTTGTTATTCCTTCTTTTGAGAACTATTTTTCCAATCCCTTTACCATTTTTTATTAAGAACATACTTTGTATGGATACATCATGTGTTGGAACTATCTTTTCCCTCCTCCCTGCCCCCATTCTGCTGAGGGCCCTCCTCAGTCGGGTTGCTGTTATTCACCATGGGGGTGTAGGTTATGCATGTGAGAGCAGCAGTCAGTAATTAGGGGGACAGTGCCTCTGGGTATGAAGTCAAAATCTGTGTCTCTTACAATCTTTCCACCCCCTATTCTGCATAATTGCCTGAGCCATGGTGGGTGTGTTTTAAGTCTACTTCAGTGATGGGCTCTCAGGAGCCTCTGGACCCCTGCTTTGGTAAGTGTTGAGTATCTTCAGCATCTTTCTCCTTCAGCCTGGTGCTGATTGTCAGGTTTACCAAGGAAGCAGCACTCTTGCTCATCTCACCAATTCCTCTGTGGTTTCACCTGGGCCTTGGCTGAAGTGTGAGGTGTAGTTTATCTCCTCTGGTCTCACTGCCTTCTGGAAAAGATAAACAGATTCTACAAGGGAGAATGAAGTCAGCATAGGTTAAATGGGATAAGCATTGTTAATTTAGGGAGATTTTGATGGATGTAGCCCCTCTTTGGGCCAAAGACTGGTTGGAGCTTGTCGTTGGAGACCCTAATCTTTGTCTCCATAGGATTCTGACCTGGTTCCCAGTTCCAGATATGGGTTCCTTTCCACTGAGCAGCTCTATTAGCCAATCAAAAAGCCACTGGTTACCCACTAAGGCTGTGTGCCACTATTGCACTGGTGTGTACTTCTTGTCAGGCTGGTTGCTTAGGAGTAGCTTAGAACCCTACTAGTTCAAAGGTTGTTGTTCACTCTCCCCCAGTAGCTCATGGAGTTCTTTCCAGCATTAGAAGGGCTAATTTTCTGGGGACTGGCTCTCTTCCAGATTCCATCCAGTTCTCTTGGTATTCTGTGTCGGCAGCATATGGTGTCTTCAGCAATAAGGCCTTAACTTTTACCACAGGCGGATAATTAAGTGCTTCAACAGAAGCTTATCTTGTTTTGGGTACCTTGTAGGTCTCTCTGATCAACAGCTCAATGTGGGTAGCAATCAATTTCTTGTACTGGCAGTCCCTTACCAATTTATTAATCAAATGATTTGACATTTAATTTTGGAGTCCTTTGTAGTCTAGATATTAATCCCCTGTCAAACTTATAGCCAGCAAAAAATTTCTCCCATTCTGTATGCTGTTTCTTCATGTTGCTGAATGTTTCTTTTGCTTTCCAGAGGCTGTTTGATTTCATTACAACCCTATTTGTCAATCCATGCTGTTATTTCCTGAGCCATTAGAGTCCTTTAAGAAAAAAATTTACCTATGCTTATATCTTGAAATGATTTATCTAAGTACTCCTCTGGTATTTTCAAAGTTTCATTTCTTTCATTAGGGTTTTTGATCCATTTTGTATTGATTTTTGTACAAAGTAAGAGATAGCCAAATAGTTTTCTTTCTTCTACATATACATATCCAATTTTCCCAGGACCATTTGATAAAGAGATATTCTTTTCGTCCAATGCATGCTTTTGGCACCCTCACCAAGTATCAACTGAATATACCTTCATGGGTTTATTTCTGGGTCTTCTGTTCTATTACATTGGAGTATGTACTTTTTTGGTGTGTCTGTGTGGAAGGACGTTTTTTGATGTGTCTGTGTGGAATGAGGTGTGTGTGTGTGTGTGTATGCCTATTGTGTATGCGCATGTGTGTGCCCTATATACACAATGCTTGTGCTAGAAGAAGACTTTAGGTATGCTTTTCTATCACTGTTGTGCTTTATTTCCCTGAGACAAAGTCTGTCACTGAACCTAGAGTTCTCTGATTTTTAGTTATTCTAGCTGACCTGGGAGCTTTAGTGATCCTCTTGTCTCCACCCCCCACCACCCAGCTAGGGTTACAGGAGTGTGTGACTATGTCCACCTTTTATGTTTGAGTACTGGGGATCAAACCTAGGTCTTCTGCTTGCTCAGCAAGCACTCTTATCTGCTGAGCCATCTCCCTAGCCCTTATACATTTGTTTTTATGCCAGTATCATGCTGTTTTTGTTACTATAACTATAGTATAATTTGAAATTGGGTATTGTGATAGCTTCAGCATTGTTCTTTGTGCTCCAGATTGTTTGGGCTGCCTGGAATTTTTTTATGTTTCCACATGAATATTAAGATTTATTTTTTTGAGTCATGTGAAGAATGTCATTAGAATGTTGGTATAATTGCATTCAATCTGTTGACTGCTTTTGGTAAGATAGCCATTTTTCATAATATTAATTCTTCTTACCCAAGAACATAGGAAGTCTTTCCATCTTCTCATATGTCCTTCATTGTATTTCTTAATTATTTTAAAGTTTTCATTGTAGAGTCTTTCACCTCCTTAGGATTATTTGAAATAGTTTTCTTCTTTTACTAATTGAAAACTTTTATAAATAAACTCTCTGTAATTCAGTCATTCCTCTCCCATTATCTTCTTTTTTTTCCTTCTTCCCATACCCTCATTTCCATTGATCCTCCACTTTCCAAGTAATGCTTCTTCTGTTTTGATATCTCTTTTGCTTTGTCCTCTTCTTCCATCCTCTATGTCAAAATATTGATGCCAAGAACAATACTGAGTTTGTGATAGGTTTTTAAGATGATTGTGAATAGAATGTTTCTCTTGTTTTCTTTCTCAGAATGTTTGTCATTGGCATAAAGAAAAGCTACTGTCTTTTGTATGTTCATTTTTATTATGATAATTTGTTGAAAGTATTTGTCACATTTTAGGCTTTTCTGGTGGAGTTTTTAGGGTCTTTTATGTATATTACATCATCTGTATATACGGGTAAATTAACATCTGCCTTTCCTATCTGCATCCCTTTTGCTTTTTTCTCCTTTTTGCTCTGGCTATGACTTCAAACACTATATTCTTTCTTTCTATGTGCCTGTGTGTGTGTGTGTGTGTGTGTGTGTGTGTGTGTGTGTGTGAGTCAGAGGGCAATCTCAATTGTTCTATGGGTGGCACCCAATATTTTTGAAACTGACTGCCTTATTGGCCTGGAACTTTCCAAACAGGTTACAGTGGATGGCCAGTGAGCCCCAGAAAATCTACCTGTCTCCTCTCCAATGCTGGGATTATAAGTGCATGTCACCACACCCTTTTTTCTTTTTTATGTTATTTATTTATTTGAGAGACAGAGGGGGGGGAGCACCAGGCCTCATGCCACTGCAGACGAACTCCAGATTTATGTGCCCCTTTGTGCATCTGTCTTACATGGGTACTGAGGAATCAGACCCAGGCTGTGAGGCTTTGCAAGCAAGTGCCTTTAGCCACTGAGCCATCTCTCTAGCCCCTCAAACACTATATTGAATAAGAATGAAGAGAATGGACACCATAGACATAGTTCTAATTTTACATTTTTTTCAAGCAGAGTCTCACTACAGCCCAGGCAGACCTGGAGCTGACTCTGTATCTCCAGGCTATCCTGGAAATCATGGTGAGCCTCCTACCTTAGCCTTCTACGTGCTAGGATTAAAGGCATGTGCCACCATACCTGGCTTTCAGTTCTAATTTATGGGAGATGATTTCAAGTTCTCCCCATTTAGCATAATGTTAGATATAGTTGTGTTATATATGGCCTTAATAGGTTGAGGTATATTCCTTCTATCCCTAGTTTCTTCAGTGCTTTTTTTTTTTCAAGGTAGAGTCTCACTTTAACCCAGGCTGACTTACAACTCACTCTGTAGCCCCAGACTTGATTCAAACTCATAATAATCCTGTTATCTCAGCTTGTCAAGTGCTGGGATTAAAGACATGTGCCACTATGTCCATCTATTCTTTAGTACTTTTAACATAAAGAGATATTAATCACTATCAGAGGCCTTTCTGTATCTATTTAGGTGATCATGTTATTTTTGTCCTTATGTACTATATCTTATTTATTGATGTATATGTTGTTGTACCATTCTTGCATCCCTGGGATGAAACCAACTTAATCATGTTGTGTATTTTTAACATGCTGTTAAATTTAGTTTGCAAGTATTTTTTTGTGAATTTTTGTGTCTGTGTTCATCAGGGAAACTGGCCTGTAGTCTGTTAGTTTTTGTTGTTCTTATGTTTTTATATGATTTTGGTGTCAAAATACTCAACCAGAAGGTGCTTGGGGATGGAAAGAGTTTATTTTATCTTACAGTTCCAGAGGATAGAGTACATTGTACTGGGGAAAGCATGACAGGTCCAGGAAACTGGCATCACATTCTCACATTAGCAGGGAAGACCTAGAGAGAGGGAACAGCAAGTGGGGCTGGGCTATAACTTGCTAAAGGATGCACAACCTTTCCAAATAGCACCACTGTGTCGGGGCCAAGTGCACAAACATATGAGTCATTCCAATCAAACTACTACCCAGGGTCATGCTGGCTTCAAAGAATGAGTTTGATACTATTCCTTCTCTTCCTATTTTGTGAAATATTTTGAGGAGTGTTGATATTAAATCTTTTTTAAAGGTCTTATAAAATTTGGCAGTGTAATTCCTGCCACTCACTGAGTGGGCCTCATATCCAGTCAGAGAGCAGTTGATTGCCACTATTATGGGTACATCTTGCCTGGCTGTTTGATTTTATAGCTTGCAGGATCCACAGACAAGGTTTTACAATGTATATATAAAAGATCCTCCTGTCTCAGCCTCCAAACTGGGCCAATAATATGATAGCATTTAAAATGTTAGCAGACACACACACACACACACACACAAACACACACAAACACACACAAACACACACACACACACACACACACAAACTATGCGAGGTAGCAGATGCATAAATAAGCTTAATTCAAGCATTTCATAATGCTTCCATATGTAAGCCATCATGTATATTATATATAATGTGTGCTTGCTAAATAAATTTTAATAAGATGAAAAAAGAAAGAAAACCAAGGTAATAGCTTAATGAACTAGAGGTTTGTAAATAGAAATACATCTGACTGCAAAATGTTCCATGGGCACAGACTATTATTGAGCTAGGTGAGACTTCACAAGGGAAGCTTATGCATGACTAGTAGGTCACCAGCCCACATGTCCTCCTGACAAAGACAGCTGTGGCCCAGGAATTATCTTTTTGGTTCTGAAACATTCCTTACTGTAAAGGACTGCATTTCTAGCCCTGGAGACCAAGTACTGTATAAGCAGCTGTTGTCCATTATGTATATAACAATTTCACATATGTCTGAGAAACAGGAGCCAATAGCCATCTACAATACTTTGAAAAAGCAATTTGAATATCCATTCTAAAATGTATAGTAATAACTTTCACACATGAACATGCATCAGAATCACATAGAGAGCTTGAAAAAACTCAAATTGGTGTCCCCACTTCTGAATTTATGACTCAGAAGTTCTGAGGTGGGGCTTTAGAATTTTATTTCTGACACATTTCCTGGAGAAGTTGATGCTAGTCTTTAGAAAAAAAAATCTGAGACATAATGTTTAGATAAAAAACATAGGAATTTGGAAACAAGAAAATTTGTGTTCAAGTCATACATAGTTTACTTCACTTCTATAAGCCTTAATTTATTTTTCTAAAGCAGAATTTATGAAGTCATTGTGGGAATTAAATGGGTTTATATCTATGAAAATTCTTTATGAACTACAATGATCACATAAAAATATTAGCTGTTTGACAGCTTAACAACTGGTACTTGATGTCACCACCCACCACTTTTTCCTGTATTTCTTTCTCCACCCATCTTTTTTTTTTTTTGGTTTTTCAAGGTAGGGTCTCACTCTAGCCCAGGCTGACCTGGAATTCACTATGGAGTCTCAGGGTGGCGTCGAACTCACTTCAATCCTCCTTACCTCTGCCTCCCGAGTGCTGGGATTAAGTCTCCACCCATATTATGGCACAATCCATCAGGTATCTGGAAAGGAACTAAGCCCCCTGAGAATAACCCTCATTGTGTCCTTGACTTGACTTCCCTTTTCTTCTGGCATGCCACCTTTAAATTTTCTCCTTGTTCTTCCAGCAGTAGTTTAATCTCATAGCAAAGAGCAGTTCTCAATGCTAATATTGTGAATAAAAGCCCATCAATTGGGAGTCTAGGGATGTAACTGAGTTATCAAACCAGTGCTTTGCATGTTTGAGATCCCAGGTTCAACCTCCAGTATCCCCCTCCCAAAATAACTGTAACACGGAATTATAAAGAAATAGTGGAGTACAGTAAAATACTACAAAACAACTGAACCATATTAGGAAAAGCATTTTGCTAGGGTGGTTTCTCTTAGGGCAAAATCCAGATGTTTAAGTATAACTACAGATTCCTAACAGAGTTATATCAAAGTTATATCAAACCGTTAGTTGCCTAGGTAAATGTAATATTCATATAGAACCATGCCATTTTTCCTTAGGAGTCAATATTCATAACGTAATACATGCAGGGTGTACAAAATTTGGAAAAATTTAACAAGCATGAAAGATAAAATGCTCCTTACTGTCACCATATAGAAATAAACTGACATTGGTGAGATATTACCATATTTACAACCAACTTTCCATTTGTACTTTCTTACACATAAATAAGTATATATGCATATTTTAATTGAGATGGTACTACATTCACTTTTATTACATAGTCTTCACAAACACGGGTTTTAATGGAAAGCTGTTATTCCTTCGTGTATATATAAAGGACTGCATTTGTCTTCCTAAGTGTTGAACAGTTAAGACATCCCTTATTTTACCAGTATCAGTTACCCTGAAGTGAGTGGCACTAAATGCAATGAATCAATATAAGCATCTGTAATTATCTTAGTATAGAATTGTAGGAGTTAAAGGACTGAATCAAAGGTTAAAACACAAAATTCATATGTTATAAAATTCATTGCTTTGAATATGTAATTCACTGGTTTGTGGTAAATTCATAAAGTTCTAAGACCATTGTGTTTATGTCAGCCAAAGTAAACACAGAAGGAAAATCTGTCCCAGTCTCATAACATGGCAAAATTACCAGTAATAAGTTTGTATGGATTTCCATTCCTGCCCAGCAATTTATAAAGATGCCTATTTCTACACACACTTTCTGGCACTAATGTATCTCTCTTTAAAAAATGGCATGTATTCATCATACATACTGTCATGTATGCTTCATGTAGATGATTTCTTTCAAGCATATCATGTTCTTTGACCTATTTACTCTCTTCCTATTCTCTTCCTTTAATCCTCATTCCTCCTCTACTCCCCACTCGTCTCCTCCCTTCTGCTTCATTCATATATGTGTGTATGTGTGTGTATGTATGTATGCACACATGTTCAATGTGGTGGTTTGAATGTGAATCTATGTTCCCCATAGACTCAGGTGTTTTATTAAGCTTGTAACTTGGATCTTCAGCCATCTGACTTGACGAGTTTTCACTGAGGTCTGATCTTGGGGTCCAGTACAAAGGTGTGTTTGGGAGTGGATCTGATTTCCAGTCCAAAGGTATGCCGAGAGGACTGAGCTCCTGGGTCCTGCTTGCTGCTGGCTCATGTTTGTTACTTTTTGGTGTTTGCTGGCTGCTGGTGGTTTATCTCTCTGCTTGGATTTATGAATGGGAGCCAGCTTCTTCCACCATTGATTGAATTTCCTTGGGATCTTTAAGCCTGAAATAAATCCATTCCTCCCCTAAACTGTGTCTGCTTTAGATGTTCATCCCAGCAGGTTTTATATATAAATAATGAATTCTATGGCTCATAAATGAAAGAAAGCATATTTACCTTTCTGCATCTGACTTATTTCACTTAATATCATAATTTCCAGTTACATCCACTTTCCAGCAAATGACACTATTTCCTTCTCCTCCTCCTCCTTCTTCTTTTTGTTTTTTTGAGGTAGGGTCTGACTCTAGCCCAGGTTGACTGGGAATTCACTGTGTAGTCTCAAGGTGGGCTGGAACTCATGGTGATCCTCCTATCTCAGTCTCCTAAGTGCTGAGATTAAAGGTGTGCACCACCATGCCCAGGCATTACATTATTATTTATTTGAAAGAGGGAGAGAGAGGGAGAGAGAATGGGCTTGCTAGGGCTTTCAGCTGCTACAAACGAACTCCAGATGCATGTTCCCCCTTGTGCGCATGTGCCACATTGGGTGCTTGGGTCACTGTGTGCCTGGCTTATGTGGGACCTAGAGATTTGACCATATGTTCTTAGGCTTCACAGGCAAGCACCTTAACTGCTAAGCCATCTCTCCAGCCCTCATTCTTCTTTGTGGCTGAATAAAACTCCAATGTATATATTCCATATATATTTTCTTTACCCATCTATTGACAAAAACATAGTCTGATTCCATAATGTGACTATTGTGAATATTGCTGCACTAAACATTGATGTGCAAATATCTCTGTTATATATTGACTTGAATTACTTTGGGAATATACCCAGGACTGGTAAGACTAGGCCATATGCTAGTCCAATATTGAGTCTTTTTGAGCAACCTCTATACTGAATTCCGTAGTGACTGTACTAGTTTACATTCCAACCATCAGTGAATAAAGGTTACCTTTTCCCCATACCTTTATCAGTATTTGTTGTGGTTTGCTTTCTTAATGCTAGCCATTCTCACTGGGTGCTGAAACTTGTTGTTAAGTATTATACCAATATCACTGAAGATAATGTTTTATTGTTTTGTCTCACTTCTTCCTCTGCTGCCTAAAGTATAGATATTCTGCAGAAATCTGCCATCAATCCTCTTTCCTTTGCAGACATTCATCATTGGCAATCACATCCACTACCATTTCCACAGCACCTGATTTATTTCACTTAATATGTTAGCCTTGTCTTTGTGGATAATGACTGCATGTCCATACCCTATCCATACATTGCCCTGTTGCTCACTGGACATGCCTGCCTATATCAATTTTCAACATAGCAAGCTCATGGATAGAATCAAACTCCCATCTCCTTGAAGCTAACTCCTTTTCCCAACTTTCTTACATAGATCAGTGATTTCACCGCTATTGGGGTGCTTCACAACCATCTCCTCATTCTCCCCCAGTAGTCCAATCCTGGTGATTCTCTTTCCTATTTTTCCTTTCTGCTCCAACCTCACTCTTATTACTCTAATTAGATCTTTTATTGTCTTTTACAGTAGACTACAAATTTTTCCATGTTTCCAATATTTATATCTATATGTAGCTACAAGAATCACCTTCCTGAAATACTGCTTATACTTTGAAAATTCCAAAGCATGTTTTTTTTTTTTTTTTTTTTACCACGGGAATATGTAAAAGCCAGTGCTTCCATATGACACTCAAGGTCTCCCATGCTCTTGAGTCATTCTAATTTTACTTCCTATGTGCCAGATAGAAACTGTGTTCTTCTCTACAGCCATATTACCCTGAACATCCCTGATCTCATCTGATCTTGGGAAGCTAAGCAGGATTGGGTTTGGTTAGTAGTTGGATGGGAAACTGTGTTCTTCCATTACTGTATTTATGCCTTTCCCACATTTGTTCATGTAAACCTCAATTTTCCTCTCTCGTAGTCTTCTCAAGCTGAAAAATTACCAAGTCTTCCAAAATTCAAACAGTTACATGTTTTCGGAACTCTGTTTTTGTCACCAATTATTTTCTTAGGCTTTGGCCATTCTGTTCTATTTGGTGATTATTTAAGTCTTTTGTTCTACCACCATCCATGATGCTATAAATTATTTAATGACAGGGATTATATTTTCTTCATTTTGTTATGCTTGGATGAAATAATGGCAAAAATTCTGACTGCCTTTTTTAAGAGCTACTAATGACTTCATTTCAGGAAAGGGTACTATATTAAGGTGGTACATGTGCCAGATGACCCAAGTGTCATAACTCTTACTCTTTTTCTTTTGATCGCCACATTTAATCTGTCAAGAGATACAGTCAACCCTACTTCTTTTGTCTCTAATCTTTTTCTATGGTTACTTCCACCTTGATAGTGCCAAGTTACCATCCTCTTTTACCTATATGAAGCTTTAATTTTTTATTATTTTATTTTATTTGAGAGGGAGGGGGCAGATAGAGAGAGAGTGGGCATGCCAGGGCCTTCAGGCACTGCAAACGAACTCCAGATGCATGTGCCACTTTGTACATCTGGCTTACGTGGCTCCTAGAGAATTAAACCTGGGTCCTTTGCTTTGCAGGCAAGCACCTTAACTGCAAAGCCATTTCTCCAGACCTAATTTTTAAAGGCTTTATTAAAAAAAATAGGTGGACAGGAGGAATGGCATAGCAGTTAAGGCAATTTCCTGTGAAGCCTAAAGATGCAGGTTCAATTACCCATGACTCATGTAACCCAGATGCACATGGTAGTGCATGTTTCTGGAGTTTGTTTACACTGGCTAGAGGCTTTGGTGTGCCCATTCTCTCTCCCTCATTAATTAATTAATTAAAGCCCTTCTTGAAACTTTAAAAAAATTAGGCAGACGAGGCCCTCAGGTCTGCAGCAACCAGTGCCATAGACTCAAACCCATGCTCTGCCTGGATCCACATGTAGACAACTCAGGCACACCCATAGTGCTTGGTGGGCTAGGTCCCACAGGACCTAGGTGAGCCCTCCCTCTGTATGCAGCCCAGCCATGCATATAAGCAACCTGCTCAAAGCCCCTGTAGAGAAGTCTGGTCCTGATCCACAATACACCCAGCTAAAACATACTGGTACACCACTCAGGCCCTGAGCTTGGAAGACTAAGCCCTCAGGTACCTGAAAAAGAGCACCACAGGTTCACTGCTAAGCCTGGTCCACACTCCATACTGGCAGGTAAACCTCTCAAGTCCACCCACCCGGAACATCGTGCATGGTCAGAGCTCCTATAGGCCCAACTCAGACAGGCACATAGGCCTCTGGCACACTGCTACCCCAAGCAAGGCAAACTAGGTCCTTAGGTCCCCAGACAGTAGGATCATAGGCTCACTCCATTCCCTTCCCAAACCCTCAGGTATAGCACCATTCCATACTCTCCTAAAGCAAGGTAAACCAGGCTGTTCAACAGAGGCCTCAGTGGAGCTACTGTTGCATACATTCTCATCATGCAAAGGGATTATCTCCAGATGGACAAACCCTAGTGCAAAACAAATAACCCAAGAAACCAAGGCAAGATATCCTCACCAAGAATGTATAAAAGCCTCCAATTAGAATTGCTTGGAAGAAACTCCAGAAATAGCATTCCAAAATGCAATTATTATAAGCCTATTCAACAAAAAGGAGAAATGGACAAATGTCTGAATGAAGTAACAAGAGAATGAACAAAAAGGATGCAATAGACAGCTGAATAAATACAGTGAATTCAAAGTGGACAGGAACAATCACCTGAATGAATTCCAAGAAAGCACAATCAACTAAATGTGATGAGAAAGTGAAATGAATGAAAAAAAGGAATATAATAAAGGGACAGAAGTGCCAAAGAACCTAATGAAATAACCAAGCTGGAGAGATTGCTTAGTGGTTAAGGCACTTGTCTGTGAAGCCTAAGGACCCAGGGTCAATTCCCCAGACTCACATAAGCCAGTTGCACACGGTGGCACATGTGTCTGGAGCTCATTTGCAGTGGCTAGAAGCCCTGGTACATCCATTCTCTCTTTCTCTTTGTCTCTTTTTCTCTCTCAAGTAAACTATATATATATATAATATATATATATATATTATATTATTATATTATTATATATAATATTATATATATTATATATATATTATATAATTATATATTGTATATTATATATAATATATAATATATAATATTATGTATTATATGTATTATATATTATAATACATATATATTATGTATTATAATATTATATAATATGTATAAAAATTAATATATATATATATTTAATTTATTTTAGAGAGAGCAAGACACAGAGAGAGAATGGGTGCACCAGGACCTCAGCCACTGCATTTGAGCTCCAGACACTTGTGCCAACTGGTGGGCATGTGCAACTTTGCACTTGCCTCACCTTTGTGCTTCTGGCTTACATAAGATCTGGAAAGTTGAACATAGGTCCTTAGGTTTTGCAGGCAAGTGCCTTAACTGCTAGGCCATCTCCCCAGCCCAAAAATATGTTTTAAAATGAAATAACTAGGGGCTGGAGGGATTGCTTAGTGGTTAAGGCATTTGCCTGCAAAGCCAAAGGACCCTGGGTCAATTCCCCAGGCCCCACATAAGCCAGATGCACAAGGTGGTGCATATGTCTGGAGTTCATTTGCAATGGCTGGAGGTCCTAGAGCACCCATTCTTTCTCTCTTATAAATAAAATTTAAAAAATAAAGAAATAAAAAATAAAATGAAATAACTAAGTTAAAAGGCTCCAAAGCAATACCAACAGAATATCAGGACAGGAGGACAAAAAGGGAAAATAGATCAGAAGGCCAAAGTCAATGTAAATTTCAAAATTACATAAGAACAGAACATCAGAAAAATGTGGGACATGTTAAATAGACCAAACATTTGAATCATGAGCATACAAGAAGGGAAGAAGTACAGGTAAAGGACATGTAACATTTCTTCAAGAAAGTTATAGATGAAAATTTTACAAGCCTTATGGAAGAGAGACCCATCCAAGTACAAGAGGCATACAGAAAAACAAATAGACAGGACCAGAGGAAAAAAATCCACCATGTCATATTGTAGTTAAAACAGGAGACACAGAGAACAAAAGAGTACCAAAAGATGTAAGAGAAAATTAACTCATTACTTACAATGATATGCCCATCAGAATAACATTTGATATTACAATGGAAACTCTCAAAGCCATAAGGGCTCAGAATGAAATGTTTTATATATCAAAAGACCATGGCTGCCAACCTAAACTACTATACCCAGAAAAATTATCCCTCATAATAGAAGGAATAAGAAAAACTTTTCATGATAAAAGACAGCTATATGAATACATGAGCACTAATCCAGCCTTGCAGAGAATGCTAAATGGAATATTGTATACTGAAGACAATAAACATACTCAAGAGGCTATAGGATGGCATAAACAATAATAAAAGCTAGAAAAGCTATTAAAGCAAATAAAGATCAAGAAACACCAAACTGCACAAATCTTCGACATGACAGGGATTAATTCATACCTTTCAGTTATAACTCTGAATATCAAGGGTCTCAGCTCCCCAGTCAAAAGACACAAGGTAATAGCATGGATCAGAAAACAAGATCTATTCATTTTGTGTCTTCAAAAAATCCACCATACCAGAAACACCATATCATAAAAAGATACCACCTTAGGGTAAAAGAATGGAAGAAGATATTCCAAGCAAATGGAAATAGGAAACAAGCAAGTGGGGCTATACTAATATCTTACAAGATAAACTTTAAACTAAATGTATATATTGGTCTCTTTTGTTTAATGCTATTCTCACTCTTGGTTAGAGAACCTTCTTTTAATAGATGGCAGTGAATACTGGGGGAGACCCAATTCCCGTCAGTACAGCAAGCAAAGAAATGTGTCTAGCATGGGATGAGTCACCTGTATCACACCCATCGGGGCCCAGGAAACATTATAGAGGAAGTGGCAGATTAAATAATTGCTGTCCACATGGCTAGCCAGAGAACATTTTCCATGGACATGGTGAAAGACACTGAGAAGACTCAAAACTCACCAAAGGAGAAAATAAGAAGCTGCCAAAAGCTCAACACTAAAGTAGCTTTTAATATGCCCTTCAAGGCTCAGGAAACATTGCAAATGATGGGGTGGAAAGTATGTAAGAGCCATAGGGTAGGAAGGTATACTGGGAGGCATTGTCCTCTCCACAGGAATGACTGGTACATCCATGTCCCCACAATGATTATTGATACCATCTCGCCTAGGTTGCCAGTTTTGCAGGTTGCAGGGTCCAGTGCTGGTTAAAGCTCATGATGACTCATGATGTATACCACTTTCTAGTACTAGTAAGCAGGGAGGAACCTTCCAGCTCAGTTTTAGCTTGATTTCTCAGTGTCTTACATGCAACCAAAGCAACCTACTTCAACCTTTTAAACAGATCCCTGGCTTCTTGTCTCCCCTACCAAATCTATCAGCTCAATGAGATCTTTGTAAAACATACCCCTTACTAGTCCTCTACTTTATAACCTCAAACAGCTTCCTATCTCACTGAGAATATAATTCAAGCAACTTTTAAATTCTTGGAAAATTCCATGACCTGGCTTTTACTCCCTCTCCCCACTTATCTCTGTTAATGTTCTGTTTTCTCGTGGGGCTCCAGCTCTGCTCAGTGATGGCTTTTCCTCCTCCTCATGTTTGCTCAAAGCAGTGTGGATAGGTTCTGTTGTTTCTATTGGGATCATCACTGTTAGCTAGTATCCCTGGGCTCCATGTCTTCAGTAGGAAAGGTGACTCATGCAGTTGCCAAAAGTAGTTATATGGACTTTAAGACTTATGTCTGGGAAAAACCTTTGTGAGTCTCATTAGATGTGCCAAATAGTAGGTGTGAGCTAAAGGAAATTATAGACATAAAAGGGGATTAAAAGAATTCTTCTATTATTCTAGCTGCCTCTTTCTCAAGAGTTACTAAAAATATTAGTCATAGAATCCAGAACTGGAAGACAAACAGCCTCCACCTTATTTATCACTTTGGGAGTTGATTTAGGAAATTGGGCATCCTGGCAAAAGCTTTAAGACCATATGTTGAGTTAAATGGTATTCTGTGTACTGCCACTATTTCCTCTGAGGTCTCCTTTGGCTTTCTCATGTCATACCCTTAGTTTTTTCTGTATAGAAGGAGAGGAAAATGCCCTCTTTCATTATTCAGGTTTTTATTTGGCCTCTCCTTCTAGAAGCTAAAAAATTATACCACCCATCTCTGCCTTTAGGATCATTGACAAGAGATACTGTGGTGAATATGTTTTATAAGTCAATATAGAAAAGCTAAAAATTGTTCCTAGATGACATGAGTATTATCTTTCTAAACTTCTAGGTATCTTTCTAACCCTTGAAATTTACAAGGCTCTTCTAGGTCATCTGTACACTTGCTTCTTCAAATTTTCTTTGGAAGAAAGAGGTATCCCATGTTTTAAAGATTCTGTCGTGAAAGTAAAGTAACAGGACCAGAAGGTTAAATGTAATGGTCCCAGTCAAGTGAAGTTATTGCTTCCCATTTGAAAGCCAAAATCTACCTTCCTGATACACATACTCCAGCATTTGAAGTCATTATTTTTACCCCAACATCCCCATCCTCTCTCATTTCCTACCCTGGGTTTATAAATAGAGATGAATCCTGAGGTAGAAAGTAGAGATGGAGATCCAGAAGATTTACATAGAACTCGTCCAGGCTGTTCAGAAGGGAGGAGGGCAGTTGTGGAGGCAAAACTGAGTGACAAAAGCTCCTTTTCCAGAAAGTAACTATCTCCAAGATGACCCAGATTATAGCTTTCTCAGACTAATGGCAAAGTTATTCTTCTAAAAGTTTTCTTTAAAATCATCCCCCCGCGTCTCTGTCACACACACACACAAACTTTCCTTCCTTGGTTGGGTCTATACTAAGGAAAAGTCTCTGAATCACCAGGCTACAAATTCCCCCAATCAGCAATGGGGTAGGGGAAGGTCTTCAGAGCTCTGTGTGCCTCCATGGTGACCAAGCAGCTTTTCCTTGCTTATGTCTGATAAACAAGCCATGCATTGTTCTGCCACCCGCCCCCCCAGCCTATCTGTAGACTTCTCTTCCTGCCTAGCAGGCCAGAATGTGCTTGGACTCCTTCATGTGGAGCAGGTGAAATATGCTGGGATGCGGGGAGGTTAGGAGAGCCACAGAAACTAAATAGGGCTAATCAAGGACACTCTTATGCTTCTTAGCTACTTTCAGAAAAGGAAAGAGCCTACACTACATTATGGCCCAGACCTCAGGCTAAGCACAACCCCAAGTAACAGGAGTCACATTTTCTTCTTGCTCTGGGTACAACAGAGCCATGATTCTCTTTTTGATTGTCCCCTCCCATCCACTTTCTCTTCAGGGGTCTACTAAGCCAGCTCCAGAGATAGGTGGTACTATAAGAAGATACTGAGATGACAGCTGACTAAGGCAGCTGGAGATTTGTTCCTTCAAGAATTGATCCATCTCCCTTCCCTTATCCCTCATCCCTCATAATAGTCTTTCAAAGGACTCTTTTGTGAGCCAAGTCCTGAATGATCTTCAGCTTCTACCTGCATGTTCCCACCCTCCTCTGCTCCCATGACAAATTCTGGTTGTCTCAGCACTTGGGAACGAAGTGGCCTTCCTTTCTTTGCCCCAGAGGTTATTTTTTTCTGGAACGCTACTCTGCCAAGTGCTAGATTGCTCACTCTCCCACCCATCTTCTAACCTCTTCACAAAACCCTAAACTGTGGCTTACTTTCTTTTATCTTCCCTTGTCTAAGGATTTCTCTGTCTATGCCCACCTGATTATCACTTCAGTTGGAGACTTTCTGCCCCCACCCTGCCTCCCTACCTTGGCCACTCCTAGAAGCATACTTATTTATACCTCTAGTCATTGTTCCCTCAGCCTCAACTGACCATCTACGGTGTCAGACTCCTCTTTATTTTGCTCAGTCATGGAGCTCAGTTTGCCTCATCTGGCAAGCACTTGCAGGGACAGGATTACTTAATAGCAGGAGGAATATGTTTGGCTTCCAGAAGACTATGGAAGGATAGGCGCTGAGGCCATACATGAGAATAGATTACTTCTCTTGGTGCTTTTCTGGACCAGGGGATATTTGCTGTTATATTGTTACTTAACATGTGATTATAGTATCACTGTCAAACTCTATAAAGTCAGAGTCCAGGCCCTGCTGTAAACCTGTTAAGTCAGAATATTGATTCTAACAAGACCTCCCACGAGCCATATGCTCAAGAAAGTTTGAAGAGTGCTGCTTGAGAGTACTAGGTTTGGCTTTGAGCCATCTTTTAGCTAGTCCTTTCTCTTTCATCTCTGTTTGGATTTTTAAAAGTCCTCTCTTTTTCTGCTAACACTATTATAACCATGATTATCTTTTGGTCAAGTTTAATATTAATAACAGCTATCCTTTATTATTTGCCTGCCACATGCCAGGCATATTTTATACATGATGAAGTTGAAATTGTGTGACATGCCCAAGACAAACAATCAGTGAGAAGTAAAGCCAATGCTCCTGGTCAAATCTATAAGCCCCTGAAATCCTCAACCTTCCCCCCACAATGCTACCTTAAAATAAGTTGATAAATGTTAACCAAGACTTCCCAAAGAGGTACAGAGGAAATAAAGGGGAAGGGGTGTCCAGTCCTAATTTCCCCAGAGAGGAAAGGCCCCAACATACTTTCTGTTCTGAAGGAGCATGCATAAGCTCTTGCGAGGACCATAAATTACTGGAATTGGAACCAAAGGCCAAGGGAAACTAGAGTAAGAATAAAGGGAATTATGACAGGAATGCCCTAACTCTATATCCCCAAGAGAAATTAAATTCTGATATATGAGCCTGGAGTTAGAGGTACAACAAAAAGTCTATGTAGGACTGTTCTTGGTTCTGGCTAGCACACTGATCAGAGAGCATATCATTAAGAGCACCAGACTTGAACCTACAACCAGTACATTATATTATGCTATAGCTGGAAGGGTTGCTCATGACAGTTGAATTCAATGTTGTATTTTTGAGAAAGGAAACAGAATGCCAAAGAAGAGGAATTGCCATACGTCAAAGTAACTTCATGGCAGATCCTAGGGGCACTTACCACAAACACCACTGTTTTACGTTGCTAATGGGCACCTTTTCTGGAGCAGAAGTCAGTGTGAAACTAAGTTTTCTTTGGAAAAGAGCAGATGCTCAGTTGTCTCTTGTAAGTGAAGAGCCTATAAATATGCTCCAGAGCATTCATAAGTATTTTATATTCCAGAGGAAATTCACCTTGGAGAATGTGTAAGTCACTGGTCCCCAGCTTTGCAAAATCAGTTGTAGTGCCACTCCTTGGGACCTGGGAACTGCTAAGCCTGGATACTCTGAGCTTTCCTTTTCTGGGGCTCTGAGGACCTGAAGAGATGGCTGGGTGGGGTCAACTCAGTCCAGGAAGTTCAGGAATTCTTTTAAGTGTATGTATCTGGAGTATTTTTTTCTCTCACTTACGTGTATTTTTAAAAATTCCTTTTAGACACCCGCTTTATCTTTCCCAAACATCATTTCCTTGCTCCTTTCCTGAGTTCTGGCAGTAGCTGGGGGCCCAGCTTCCTTATTGGTCTTTGAGCTGTGGAAGGGGTGGGCCAGGACTCAGAGAAGGTGGGAGTCAGGAACAGGAGGGGGCTGTTTATGCTGCTAGAACTGCCTTTCCTCCTTCCCTTTGCCATCAGAGAACTGGCTGGTTCCTGGAGCACTGTCTTCATTATTATTGAGCTCTTGACACTGGCTGTCATTCAGTAAGGCTGTGGCCACAGCAAGGCCCAAGCAGGCTAATGGTCATACCTTGCTGTGCAGGCTACTCCTAACTATTCTTGGAATGGGAACCTGACTGTGCCTGAGTACATTGGATGGCATTTAGGATCTTAGACTGCTGGTCTTGTGCTCTAGGAGGTCTTAACTAGAGAGCAGATGAGTTCCAGCTAAGAGAAGATGCTGACTGGAATAGATGATGGTGAAAGTGTAAGCTAACTGGATTCTTCATTCTCTTCTAAGCCATCTCTCCACCTTGGGCAACTTCCATGGTAGGTATAACTACCTTTGCTACTACTCTCCTGCCCTCTCCTGCTATCATTCTTCAATATCTTTGTTTTCTCCATAATACAGGCATTTGGGGGTAATAAATGATAGAGTGTATTCAGTGATAGTGCCTGAACTAGCCTTAGGAGAAAGAATTAGGGATGAAGTCATCCCTATATTGGGGCCTAGGCTGCATGATTGATGATCAAAACTTTCTCTTGACTCTCCTTATCTCTCACTATCCCCCTTCTCCACTAAAAAGGATATTTTCAAGTCCAAGACTACTGAGATCTCATTTTTATGACCACTTCTTGAGGAAATTGATATAGTAAGCTTCAGACATATAAGCTTTCTAAAACAGATCCCTTTGGCAGGAAGCATCATGTGATAGTCTAGAAAGAGCTGGAGGATCTGAGTTTTGATCTCAATTCTACTGGTCACTAGCTGTGTTCCTGCATCTCTGTTTCTTTATCTGTGAACTGAGTGTAAAAAATAGTTCTTATGCATGAGGTTGGAGTAAAGATTACACAAACTAATATATGCAAAGCACTTAGTACCTGGCACTTCTGCATTGTGTTCAGTAAGTGCCACTGTTGTTTTTTGTAAGTTTATAGAATATCTTTGTCAGGCATTGTGCTGATTGTTTTTATCCATGAGACACATTTTATATAAATCATAGCTCATGAAAAATACATTCTCGTCTCCCTCATTTTACATGTAGAGAACTTGCAACTGAAAAGACTGTGGTGTAACTCAGAGGTCGAGCACTTCCCTAAGCATGTGCAATGCCCTGGATTCCAACTCCAGCATCTCTACCCCGAAAGAAGGATGCAACTCAGAAAAATGTCTTATCTAAGAGCATACAACTAGGATTTGAATATAAGTATGAGCTGACTGAGTCTAGGGCAATTAATAAATGATAAGAGGCCAAATATTGGACCCTACAAGAGAGTTTCTTCTCTTTCCCAAACTAGAGTTAATTTCATCTCTGGTTCCAGTTCTTTCTGTTGGGATTTTCCTCCTCTCAGTCTTTCTTTTTCTTTCTCTAGTATCCCTAAATCCCTCACTGGCCTCCTCTGTCTCCTTTGTGATTGTTTCCTTACTCATGGAGAGAATAAGTGACCTTTGAAAGCTACTTTAAAAAATATTTTTATTTATTTGTGAGAGGGAAGAGAGGGAGAACACCAAGTACTCTTGCCACTGCAAGCTTAACTGCAGAGCATGTTCCACTTTGTACATCTATCTTTATGTGGGTACTAGGAAAGCAAAACTGGGCCAGAAAGCTTTGCAAACAAGCACTTTTAGCCACTGAGCCATATTCCCAGCCCTGTAGTGTACTTTTTAAAGTGTGACAAGGAATGGTCCAGCAGACTATTGATAGTAGATGGTTAAGTACCTTTGGCGGGAGTCCCATTGAGCCTTTTAAAAGGATGTGAGAGCTAATAGTCATTATGATAGTACCTGTTATTTACTGATCATTATTCTATACCAAGATGTTCCCTGGATTCTTTAAGAATACTATCTCTAGTTCCTACAATAACTTAACCAGGTGAGAATTCTCTAATCCCCATAATAACTTCTCAAGTAGAAAACTGAAACTCAGATGGTTTTAACTTACATAGAATTAGACATCTGAAATGTTAAGAGTTAAAATTTGAACCAAATCATTCTCATTTATTGTTGTCTCATTGCCTTATGATTTAGGATAATTGGTAAAACACATCTAATACACATGGAAATGATAGTGAATAATGCAAAAGAGCAAGTTATTGCGGACTAAATTGTGAAGGCTAGATTACACAGGACAAGCTCCCTGGAAGAGTTTGCACTTGAACAGCTGGTGTTTATTTATTTTAATGTGTATAACTTCAGGGTCTCATTTTTATAAAGATATACAAATTAATGACAAATGGAGATGGTTCTGCAATGAGACTGCCATGGGAATGAGCACTTTGAGAAGTAAGCCACTTGACTAAAGGAACAGAAATTAGTAAGTAGTAGACATGGGATTCAAACCAAAGAATTCTAGCTTCAAAACCTGGGATAAATTCTACTAGAAAATTAGAAGCTGAGGCACAGAATTAGAAATGTAGACAAACAGCTGCAGGATGTGATCAGAGTCCAGAGATTGAGCTGTGCTATAAGATAGAGCTGTGCTATAGAGGCTTTAAAAGTCTAATATAGTTTCTATTTGAAGGAGAACAAGGTGACAAAGAGGGAGCTAGTGAAGCTTCTTCAGTAGGAGAGTGCCCCTAGTCCACGTGGTGTATAACTTGATAGAATCTAAAATCTGGGACTGGAAATGGACAAGGAGAGACTGGCTGGCATGTGGACATAGTATATTGAACACCATGTTGAGGGCATGTACTAGAACACAAGGTTGTAGTGGTGGATTCTGGGAGGAGATCTCAGATTTTGTGTAAGAGTCACGGAATGTAGGAGAGAGAGAAGAAAGAGGGAGAGAAGTATAGGGTGAAGATGATCAGATGGATATGGGGCATTCAAGTAGAGCTAATCATAAAAGATGATTCAATAGAACTTGGTATTGTGTTAGATGCTTGGGAAGAAAGTGGAATCAATGCTATTTACACAATATACTGTGGGCCCAGAAAAACTTCAGTTTTTTATGTGGAAAAAGGACTCAAAATAGGACAGGTATCTTCAGTCTTACTATATTCTCAGTGCCTGGAAGCATAGGACATAGTAGATACACGTAGCATATAGCCATAGTAGTATACCTTTTTCCTACTGGGACATGCTTGATCAACACTTACTGGCCACATGATTACTAGGTAAGCATGAGATTTCCCAGTACCATAGCTTTATGTGTAAGGTTCCAAGCAAATATAGAGCAAGCACAGCCTACATGGCTTTCTGTCACCTTCAGCCACCTTGTTGTGTGCTCTATTCCATAACAGAACAATGTGATTATGAAGGTAGTTTGCTGACCTAGATCTCTTCCCCATAAAATTTACCCACTACTGCTGTGGCTCTGACCTTTGACAAATAGCTTTCTCTGCCATTCTTCCTTTACTTTGTCACTGTCTGGCCCATTACCATTCAGTCCTATGGCCCTAGCAAGACCTGCTCCTCATGATTATCATTTTAGGCCTTGGTCATACATTGCCTGGATTTTCTGTTATGTTTCTAAAGGACTGCCATTTCCAGAGAGCTGGGATCTTTCCTATTGACTCTGCCCACCATGCTTTAGGAGGTACAGAGCTCATTTGTCCCACTATATAGCAAGCTTGCTGACAACAGGAACCTTTATCTATACGATCAGTGTCTAATATGGAGCCTTTGAATAAATTAGTAAATAATCAATCATGTACTTATCTCCCTGTTATCTACTTATTTGACACCCATTTCTTTGACACTGCTGTTAGTCTATCATCTATTTGTCTCTGCTATATATTTCCCCCAAGTGTTCTCAGAATTTTCTCCCATGTTTCCCACCATGACCTCTTTCTCATCCGTAGCATCTACCTAGCCGTTCTGCTGCTGTTTTCTCCCTGTTCTCACGAGTCCTCCTTCTCCCTCTCCCATTCTCCCTTACATCAGTCATCTCTTTCTCCTGACGTTACCATGTTCCAGGTGTGCTCTTCCTTACTTGCAGGGGTGGCAACTAACCATATCATGTGTGGTATGCCAAGGGACAAGAATGATTCATGTATCAGCAAGTCAGCACAAAAAAATGACCTCTGTCTTCAGCACCAGACAGAATCTCTGACTGCATTTGGAACCTTGGCCTCAGACGTGTTTCCTGTTCCTCACCCTTGGTCTGTTGAGCAGTCAGTCTCCTCTGTCAGCTATTTCAGTCTCCCTTTGCTGTTAATCACTTTCTTCTGTGTCCCCTCCCAAGAGTTGGACCTCCTTGATGCAAATTTGCCTGCAAATACAAGTGTCTCATGTCTGTGCCATCTTGGCCTTCATTCACTTAAGTCCTTTACCATGCTTTAATGCAATTAGCTCAATCACACTCATGAATCTTCAGGCTCTAAAGGGCACAGTTTATGTCTGGCTCATGTCTATACTCCCAGTACTGCAGATGACATATATTAAGCACATAACAGACACTTACAGAATGAATGCAGAAATATTGGAGAATTCACAGTCTAATGTTGACTTGTTCAAACTTCTTTGCCTCTACCTTTTGTAGAAAATAAAACGGGAAAATTGGTCAGATTGTTTTTTTTTTTCTTCAGAGGTGTGAGGGTAGGCTAACTATTCATTAGGCATCAACCCTAATATTCTACAACTATATATATCTATAAAATATGTGAGCATATTTGAGCATATAATATGTAATCTAGTATTAGTGTACATACTTAGGATTCTTTCATGGACAAAATATTACTGTGAAGCTGACATTCTATATCTCCAGGAATTATCCATACAATGAAGGAGATTTGAGTACTAGAGTTGGGGGGACACTCAGATTCCCACACTAGCTTTTTGCATGGTATTTTACCTCACTGAAGGGAAAGAAAGGGTGGAGGCGGAAGTTGCCTGGGAAGTGATTTCAGCGCTGGTTCCTTAAGATGACTTCCTGTCTTTTTCTTGCTGTAGGAGGAACGCCCCTGTCAGTAGGCCGCACTCATGGCATGTGGCCAAGCTACTGGAGGGATGCCCTGAAGTGGCCACCACCATGAATTTCCCTTCTGAAACCTTCAGTTTGTCCTGGCATTCTGGTTGTAACACAAGGTGAGTCTAGGGCCCTTCCCTCAAGATGTTCTGGAAGGTGGACAACCTAACCACTCCTTGTCTGATTTGGTCCCTTCTGGATGTTTTAGAGCCAAGAGTGATATAATGGAAAATGGTATGGAGGCCCAGAGTCCCTGGGTTCTTGTGTAAGCATACTACTAACTCTGTGACTTTGTGCCAATCCTTATCTGCCCTTTTACTTCTTGAAAATGTTCCTTGAAGTATCTCATTTGGCTTGAAAAATACCATACTACCCTGCATTTCATCCTATTTCATGACCTGTTCTCTTTCCTTCATTGCTTCTTCCCCACTATTCTCAGTGTAGAACAAGCCCAGGATTCTTTTCTGGAACTCCTTTCTATCTAGTCACTCACTAGGAACATGCTCCAGTTTTCATCATAGAGCAGAAGCCTCCAAAATAGAGACCTCTCTGAGTCACTGTTCTACCTCAATCTAGGGACCTTGGTGTTACCTGTTGTTGTTGAAACACTTATTCAAGGAAAACCCACTTTATGGCCAACTAAGAGCCAGGCAAAGTGCTTTCTGCCTTTTCCCTTCAATATTAGATCTGCCATTCCAAGAAGGGCTTTCTGTTATGGAAGTTTAGGAAAGGCAAGGGAAACTAATGTTTGTCCCAACTTGGTGACTTTATTTGGCATTGGAAATCAAGAATTTGGGGCAGTGGCAGTCTTATTATAGAAGAACATATAGAAATACATTTGGGGCTTGGCTTGTATTTGAGTGTGAGTTTGTTCAGCAGGAAGGGTGGTGGGGTGAGCAACAGGTTCCTTGCCAACAAGAAACTAATGTATACCTATCCCAGAGCAAAAGTGAGTACAATGACTAAATGGCCATGTACAGAACAATAATAAAAGGGAGTTAGCCTGAGGGTCTTATGAGATGCTGTCTCAGCTCAGCTGTGGTTACAGCTGGGCTATAGGCTTTCTGAGAGAAATTATCTACCTTTGGAGGAGCAAAGACCACTGTAGCATTAGTCCTAGTAGTAGAGAGGACATAGAGAATAATTGCAACAAGAGAGGAGCTACTACATGTAGTGAATCCTTGCTAGGTGCCCGTGCTCTGACAAGGGTTTTGTATTTATTATCTGATATCATCTACACAGCAACCTTCTGGCTTTGCATATAATACTGTCCCATTTAAAAGATGGTATCAAAAAGGAACTAAGGGCTGGAGAGATGGCTCAGCAGTTAAGGTACTTACCTGCAAAGCCTAACAACTTGGGTTCAGCTCTCAGTACCCACGTAAAGCCAGCTGCACACAGTGACACATGCATCTGGAGTTCATTTGCAACATCTGGAGGCCCTGGTGTGCCCATTATCTTTGTCTCTCTATTTCTCTCCACTTGCAAATAAATAAATAGATTTTTTTTTAAAAAAAGAACTAAAATATTGGATACAGAGTATAGTGGACAGCTTTATGTTTGCTGAAAGGAACTTTCAGAACAGGCAGAGTTGTGAAGGAAGGGATATTTATTGAAGCTTAAAGACTCAGGGGAAGTTCCATAATGGCAGAAGAAGTTGGCCCCCTCTTAAAGGACCAGGCAGAGAGAGAAGCCATAAGCCAAAAGCCACATAGCACACTTCAGGAACTCACAGGTAGAACTAGGCACTTTGCATATCTTCAGATTGGAATTTTAAACCCACCACCACACTTTAAGATTATCCCAGTGACACAGCTTCCAGCCAGGTGGCTGCAGATCCAAACTAAACAAAATAAACATTGAATATATTGAGGGCAATCTATTTAAACTACCACATTTTGCTCCTGGCCCCCAATAGATTCAAAACCACCACACATTCTAAATTGTATTCAGTCTAATTTCAAAGGGCCCCACAATCTTTACCAACTTAAGATAGTTCTAAAGTCCCAAGTCTCATCTGAGATTTAAGATTGTCTCTTAGCTGTGAGTCGTGTAAAATCAAACAAGTTATATACTTTCAACATACAAAGGCACAGAGTTAAAATTTTCAACTGCTATAAGGCATAGCAAAGAACAACTAGAATAATGTAAACTCAACCACCATCAAGCAAACATCAAACTTCTGTAGTTTAAGTCCACTGACTGTCAGTCTCCAGATTTTCCAATTCAGCCCCTCTAGCTGGGCTGAGTATCCAGGGAGAACTTCCATCCCTAGCTCACAGCCTCCATGGTAGCCCTTGTACAGTCCTGGTATATCCAAAACATCTTTAGACCTCCATGTAAACCATGGTCTGTCTCTCAAAGGCTCGTTCAGCCTACCAGAGTTATCATGCCCTGTCTTATTCTGCATATCAGCAGTGGCTCCTGGAACTGTGTGTGTACATTTTGACCCACTCCATGTATTTTTTTTCCAAAACTAATACCATGTGTGTAGGACACAGCTATATTCTTAATTCAGGGACAAAATAAATTGTAACCTTGAAAAGCAGATTTCGTTTCCACTTAACTCTTTCCCAAAAGAGTTTGCATTTCTATTATAGTCTTTCCTCAGGCATCCTGTTTACTATTTTACAGTAAAGCAGTTGGGCAATCTTCCTTAAGATTGCTAATGTGTTGACAATAGCAGCTTTGGTAACCTAAAACCAGTCTTAGTGCCTGTGATTTTAACTTGCTTGAGATTCTCAAACTTAAAATCTTAAATCTTTCAGTCCAATATTTTTCAGCCAAGCACATCAGCCCATTACAAATTTAACCTTGATCAAACACTCTGGGCCTGGGCAGCAGAATGCAGCCAGCCCTTAGGTCAGTAGCCTACTTTCAACAAAGTCCCCTGTAGTTTTTCCTTCCCCTTAGAAAGCTCATAAGCCAAGCCTCGAAGTTCAATACTGTCTGCACTTAGCATTCTCAAACTCCCATCAGAATAGTTTATGATACTTGGCTTACCACTCCAGAAGGTGTATTTAGTTGTAAATACCAAGTCCATACCCATCGTCCAAAACAAAAGTTCTAAAAGTCCAAAATCCAAATGTTCAGGTTCATCTCACTCCGCTTGTGGTACCAATTTCTGTAGTGGACAACTTTAGGTTCTCTGAGATTAAGTTCCAGACCAGGTACAGTTATGGAGGAAGGGATATTTATTGAAGCTTTCAGATCCAGGGGAAGTCCCATAATGGCAGAAGAAGTTAGTCTGTTTTCACAGGTCCAAGGAGAAAGAGAGAGAGAGAGAGAGAGAGGAGCCACAAGCCAAAAGCCACACAGCACACTTCAGGATCTTACAGGTGGAACTATGCACTTTGTATATCTTTAGATTGGAATTTTAAACCCACCACCAAACCTTAAGATTATCCCGGTGACACCTCCTCCAGAGAGGTGGCTGCAGATCCAAAGTACAAATTAACAAAACACTGAATATATTGGGGGCCATCTATTCAAACCACCACACAGTGATTGGGGTTCCAATTGCAGTTCAGCTTCTTTAGCAGAAGTGAACTACGATGCTAAACTAGTCAGTTTCATTTGCCTGTCTAAGAGTCAGTATTCTCAGTTATTAAGTGAGGGTAATAATCTCCCCACCTTGGCTTAAAATAAAAGACTGCAAAGTGTCTGACAAATTGTAGGTTCTCGGTAAATACCCAGGATCACAATTATTTAGAAAAAAGTAGAATTCTGGGGATATAGCCTAGAAGTAGAGCTTTTGGCTAATATGTACCAGGCCTCTATTTCCTCCCTAACTCCACAAACAGAAATAGAAATAGAATAAAGCAACACTGAAATTCCAACCCTGAATATGCCACTAGTTAGAGCTTGTGAAAATTACCTTCTCAAAGTCACTTCCCTTTATGGATCTTGCTTTATTGACACCAGTAGCTTTCAAAGGTACGATCTCCGGACCAGAAGCCAAAGCAGTGCCTGGGAAATTGCTAGTTGTATGAATTTTCAGGATCCAGCTAGACCTGAAAGTCTAAGATAGTATAACAAACCCTCCATGTTTTTGTGATGTACATTCAGGTTTAAGAATCCCTGTTCATGAAATGGTCTGGCTAAAATTGCATCAGTGCTGTAGGTATCACCTCTAACACTGATACTGTATACTATCTCTCCTGGCAGAGTACCACATACTGACATAGGGACAGCTCAAAAGCAATTTCAGGCTTGATATTAGCAGAAACAGAGTTCATAAATCCATGGCACTCTCCTAGTCTTTCCAATGTTTGTTCATCCTTGTTACTTATTTTCTCATGTACCTTTGGTGTCCCAGTACCAATTTCCTTCCCTATTTCCCTTTTTTCCCCTTTTGCCCCATTGCCCTTGCACTTGGGACATGTATTGCACTGGGCTGTCCTGCCTTTTACCCTGGCAGGAATGGCCAATGTGGAAAAGGGGTCTGATTGCTTGGCTACCTAATGAGTATGCCCTGTGTCTTGCAGTGACGTGTGTGTACAGTGGTGTCCCATCTCTCGGCACTGCAGCACTGAGAAAAGCAGTTCCATTGGCAGCATGGAGAGCCTTGAGCAACAAGGCCAAGTCACCTATGAGGGCCACCTCTTGCCCATTGACCAGAACATGTATCCTAACCAGCGTGACTCAGCCTACAGCTCCTTCTCAGCTAGCTCAAATGCCTCTGACTGTGCCCTTTCTCTCAGGCCAGAGGAGGCACCCTCAGCAGACTGTGTCACACCAAGCCAGGCGCCAACTAAAGCCATCAATGGTCGACCTAATGTGTCTGAGACCTCAGGAAGTAGCCAACGCACCAGTGGGGGCCATCTAACCCCTACCTCCCAGATATCATCCTGCCAACAGGAGGACCATCACTCAGGGCCTGCCATGATGGTCAGGGGCCCACCGCAACCTCCAGTGAGGCGAGACAGCCTTCAAGCCTCAAGAGCCCAACTCCTCAATGGAGAGCAGCTCCAGGCTTCTGAGCCTATGGAATCCATACAACAGAAAGAAAAACCAGGCTTGGAGACAGCGATACCACCACGGAACCCTAACCAGTTCTGCTGCCTCAGTGGGCAAGACCAACTGAAAGATGAAGACCATCAGAATTGTGAGCTCAGCCAGCCTCCTGAATCCAGCCACCAGGACTCTGAGCATCATCTGATAGAAACCTCCTCCAAAGCCTCCAGCTCCTCAAAAGCCCATGAAAAAGCATCCAGCAGAGAGTTCAGCCCACTCAAGGAAGCTTCTACAGACCTGGCTAAGACTTCATCCTTTGGCAGCCCTCCACACTTCCCAGGACCCATAGAACATCGCCATAGTGCTCCTGAACAGCTGTTGGCATCCCACTTGCAGCAAGTGCACTTGGATCCTAAGAGCAGCAAAGGGATAGAGGTACCAACTGGGCAGGATGGACACCAATGGACGTTGTCCCCTTTACACCTCAAAGGGAAGGAAAGTCCACATCTTCCCCCTGGAGGCACCCAGGACCATCCCAGCAAAGAAAGGAAGAACACACCAATGGATGATATGCCTTTGGGTTCAGGGCACCAGATCCAAAGCAGTTCTACACACAAAAAGACTGATGGACACCCTATAGAACAAGCTTTCCTGAGCCCAAGCAGAACAAATAGAGAAGGCAATGAATTGGCTAGCCAGCAGGCTTCAGCCTCTGGCTCCTTCATTCAACAAACCAGAGACTGTTCTTCAACCACAAACATAGCATGTGGTACAAAGACAACTTCCGAAGGTAACAATGAGCCCAAGGAATGTGGTCGGATGGGTGGTAGGAAAAGTGGAGGCCCTCGGGGCCGCTCTATCCAAAACCGGCGGAAGAGTGAGCGGTTTGCTACCAACCTGCGTAATGAAATTCAGAGGAGGAAAGCCCAGCTTCAGAAGAGTAAGGGTCCTTTGTCACAACTTTGTGACACTAAGGAACCAGTGGAAGAGACCCAGGAGCCTCCAGAAAGTCCTCCACTCCCTGTCTCTAACCCATCTCTTGTATCTTCATATAAAAATCTGCATAGCCGCAGAGACAAGCACTTCAAAGAAAGTATGCTCCTTAGGGCTAGGTCTTCAGAATGTCTTAGCCAAGCCCCTGAGAGCCCAAAATCTAGGGTAGGCTTAGAGGGACGAATAAGCCCTGGCCAGAGGCCTGGTCAATCCTCTTTGGGCCTGAACACTTGGTGGAAAGCATCTGACCCACCCCCCTCAGACTTTGAGGCAAATATTCACCATGGGGTCTGTGGAACTCACTGGAGATGGTCACCAGAGCATAACTCTCAGCCAAATATGACACTATCTATGGAAGGCCCTTCCAGCCCAGATGACAACAAAGAATTGAAGGCTTCTACTGCCCAAGGTGGGGAGGAAGCCATCCTCTTGCCCTTTGCAGACAGAAAAAAGTTCTTTGAGGAGAGTAGCAAATCCTTGTCTACATCTCATTTACCAGGTTTAACCACTCATAGCAATAAGACTTTTACCCAGAGACCAAAAGCTATAGACCAAAACTTCCAGTCAATGAGTTCTAGCTATAGGGAATTAAGACACCATCCCCTGGACCAATCATATCTTGTTACAGACCAATCATATCATTCCATGTCATCCCTTCGGTCAGAAACTCCCACTTACTCAGAATGTTTTGCTAGCAAAGGCCTAGAAAATTCTATGTGTTGTAAACCACTACATTGTGGTGATTTTGATTACCACAGGACCTGCTCTTACTCCTGCAGTGCTCAGGGAGCTATAGTCCACGACTCTTGCATTTATTGTTCTGGAGAAATCTGCCCTGCCTTATTAAAGAGAAATATGATGCCAAACTGCTACAACTGCAGGTGCCACCATCACCAGTGCATCCAGTGCACAGCTTGCTATCATAATCCTCAGCGCAGTGTCCTGGAAGACAGCAGCTTGGCACCTAGCAATGCTTGGAAACCCAGGAAGCCAGCAGTACAGGTGAGGACATGGTTGGTTCTTGGGTGGGTGAGCTTTATTAGTCTCTTTGTGAGAAGGAGGCTAGGTAAATCATCTGAAATTATAAGAATTATAATTCCTTCAAAATTTGTAGCCCTTTCTTTAGACTCTTCCACCAAGATTGTAATATAGCTGTGCAACTTGAGAGTTCAAGAAAAGTAATTTTTGCTCCCGCAAATAAACAGAAATGGGATTTGTTTCCTGAGTATAAAATTCGTATCTGAGTGACCTTAAACAAGTCATGCAACCAATTATAATTTTAAGTTATATGATTTTAAAGGGAAATATGTTCATCTCATAAAATAGGCAGTATTAAGACAAGTATTATTACCTCATATTTAAAATAAAATAAAATTGTCTGTCAGTGCATGGTTTGAAACAGCACTTATTGCTCTGTATTTCCTACTTAAAAACCATTTGGAGCTTTAAAATTTGCAAATAGCAGACTTTGCTTATAGAGACTATACTTACAGTTTCTTTTTTTTTTTCCAAAGACAACTCTTTGCCCTATTCTCTAGCCTGTTTCTGTTGGAGACTTAAACTGGCTGCTGCTGTACCTTATTCATGACCTACCTTCCTAAATACAATATTCTGCCATCCCTCAGGGTACTTTTGGGAGGCTCCCATATGCCCTTGCCTACTTACTGCCATGGCCTCTGTAGTGATAACTTTGGGCTCTTGCAGACAAATCAAATGTTAATTCTCATACTGAAGTGCTATTTCACAGGCAAATACTTCTGAGATGGCTTTGTGTTCAAAACCCCTCAGTATATAATCTTTTTTTTTTTTTTTTTGTTTTTTTGTTTTTTTGAGGTAGGGTCTCACTCTGGCTCAGGCTGACCTGGAATTCACTATGTAGTCTCAGGGTGGCCTTGAACTCACGACGATCCTCCTACCTCTGCCTCCCAAGTGCTGGGATTAAAGGCGTGCGCCACCACGCCCGGCTCAGTATATAATCTTTAATAAAAGGAACTTTGGGAGTGTAATTAAGTCTTATACCAAAGAGTAGACACTCCAAAATTCCTAACTTCCTTTTATAAGATGTTCTAAAATATCTCTTTTTCATTTAGAAGTAATCTTTCTAATTTTTTAATTAGTCTTTAAAATTAGCATACAAAGCAATGGCATTTTTATACATACTTTATTCTTCTTGTTCTTCCTCACTCCCTTTCCCATCCCCTTACTCCCTTCCCACTGGTCCCCTTCCTTCCCCTAACAGCCCCCTTTCTGCTTTAATGTCACATGCATTATAATACCCTCTTTTTTTTCTTCATACATTAATATCTCTTATTTCCTTCTCATGGTACCTTTTCTGGGCTTATGACGAGAAAGAGCCAGAGAAAGAAAGAATATGAGAGATCACTAGGATCCATATATAACATAAAACATTAGAACATGAAGTATTCACCTTTGTGAGTCTGAATTATTTTGCTTATCATAATAATTTCCAGTTCCATCCATTTTCCTGCAAATGTCATGATCTCATTTTTTTTCTTTATAGCTGAATAAAATTCTCTTCTGTGTAATACCTAAAAGACTCTAAGTCCTACCACAGAGATACTTACACATTCATGCTTATTGCTACACTACTCACGATAGCTAAGAAATGGAACCAGTCTAGATGTTCATCAAGAGGTGAATGTATAAAATGGCTCTTCTGTTGAAAAAAACATGGAGGACAGTGTTTGCCAGCATGGAATGGCACAGAGTTTGACAGCCAAAGGGCATGAAAGCATACTCAGTATCATGATAAGGGTTAGATTTACATGAGCATATCAACCCCACAAATGTATACTTAATATTTGTTCATGTCACAGGAAGCAATGTTTGCTTTAACATGTTATAAGAAAGGTATTTGATATTTAATGTTGAGGTTTTCTTGACATATACAAATTATAGTTTGAGCATACAGATCTTCCATATATTTTGGTATACATATCCCTAAGAGGTCATCATTTTGATGGTATTGTAAATAACATTGTTTTCTTAGTGTCAAGGTAAAATTCTGTTACTTCAACATAGAAATAGAATTGAACTTTGTATATTAGCCATGTGTCCTACACCCTTGCCAAACACACTGATTAAGTCTAGTAGCTTTTTGGTAGCTTACAGAAGATTTTGTACATAGGCATGCATATCAACTTGTAATAGAAAAATTTCAACTAGATATGGTGGCACATGTCTTTAATCCTAGCACTAGGGAGGCAGAAGTAGGAGGATTGCTATGAGTTTGATGCCAGTCTGGGACTACAGAGTGAGTTCCAGGCCAGACTGTGCTGGAGTCAAACCCTACCTTGGAAAATAAAAAGAAATTTTTTTTTTTTAAAAAAGGAAAAGAAGGAATTTCACCTTTCTTTATACTCTGGCAAGGTCAGGCATGTTCAGGGTAGTATGGCTGAAAACTTCCTTTATTCTATGTATGTACTTTCCTGGGAGAGGGGGCTTTGCAGTAGTAGTTAGGACCTCCAATACAGTGTTCAGAAGACATGATGAGAACAAACATTTTTGCTTTGTTTTTTAATCTTTCACCATGAACATTAATTGTCATAGAGTTGTTGTTTTATAGTTGTCCTTTTTCAGGTTGAGAAAATACTCTTTTAATCTTAGTTTCAGAGAATTTTTATTAGGAGTCCTTTTTGGATTTTTTTCAAATGCCTTTTCTCTATCGAGATTGCCATATAGTTTTTCTTTTGTTTAATTATATAGTGAATAACATTGATTAGTTCTAATCAACAGCATAGAATTACCAGGATAACTCCCACCTGGTCATGATATAGTACCCTTTCTATATGTTCCTAGGTTTGATTTATTACTATTTAGGAGTTTTACATCTTTATTTATCAGGGATTTTAGTCTGTAGTTTATTGTAAAATCTTTGCCGTTGATGTCTAGGTAATGCTGACATTAAAGAACAAGTTGGGATGCACTCCCTCCTCTTATATTTTCAGAAACATTTTGTATAGTATTGGTATTAGTTCTTCCTTAAACATCTCATAGAATTCATTAAAGTCATTTGGGTCTGAAATTTTCTTGGAAATTTTTTAACTAAAAATTGAATTTCCTTAACTGATACATGGTCATTTACATCCTCTGTTTTTTCTTGAGTGAACTTTGGTAGTTTGTGTCTTTCAAGGACTTATTTCAATTCATTTAAGTTTTCACGTTAATACAGATAAAATTGTGGGAACTTACTTTGATGCACATCCAAGAATTTAAGATGAAATTGTTAATGAGTAGAGAAGTAGATATATGATGAGATAAATATAGCAAAATGTTAATTGTAGGATCGAGATGGTATGCATATGGGATCCCACTATAAACTGCTCTCAACTTTTTCTTTTATTATTATTATTATTATATTATTATTATTATTAACAACATACTTTGTACAGATTCATCATGTGTAGGTATCCTCTTTTCCCTCATGCCTGTCCCCATTCTACTGGGGACCCTCCTCAGTGGGGTTGCAGGTATTCCCTATGGGATTGTGGTTTGTGTGTTGTGGGAGCAGCAGGGTTTTTTTGGGGGGGTGGAATCCCTCTGGGCATGATGTCTCAACCTGTAGCTCGTACAGTCTTTCTGACCCCTCTTACGCAAAATTCCCTGAGCCATGGTGGGTGAGTTTTAAGTCTTATTTCAGTGGTGAGCTCTTAGGAGCCTCTGGATCTCTGCCCTGGTAAGAACTTTTTGGTATGTTTAAAAATATACTCAATGCTTTAAAGAGAATAAGAAATACAAAATAATGGTTAAAGGTCTTTGGAGCTGGAACAAGACTGCCTGGGGTCCTATTTTTCTCCATCTAGAAATGAGAGTAGATCTAGGGAGATTGATCAGCAGTAAAAAGTGCTTGCTTGCGCCGGACATGATGGCACACGCCTTTAATCCCAGCACTTGGGAGGCAGAGGTAGGAGGATCTCTGTGAGTTCGAGGCCACCCTGAGACTACATAGTGAATTCCAGGTCAGCCTGAACCAGAGTAAGACCCTACCTCGAGAAAAAAAAGTGTTTGCTTGTAAAGCCTGCCTGGCCTGGATTTGGTTCCCCAGTACTTAATATAAAGCCAGATTCACAAAGTGACTCAAGCATCTGGAGTTCATTTGCAACATCAAAAAAAGGCCCTGGTGTGTCCATGTGTCCATATTCTCTCTCTCTCTCTCTCTCTCTCTCTCATTTTTAAATAATATTAAAGTAATTAAAAATGAGAGTAGAAACAGCAGCTGCTTCATAAGTTGATTTTGAGGATTATATGATGTAACCTGTGCAAGGCCTTTAAAATAATGACTGCCAAACAGTAATCATCTTATATTTAATATATTATTTATTAAAATAAAGGAAAATGTGGGCTTATCTTAAGAAATCTTGGCTAATAGAAGGACTCACAAGTAGATAACAGGGAAAGGAGATGATGATGAAGAGGAAGAAGAGCTATTATGGCTAAAGAAATGTCATCCTAGAATTAGCATCCCTGTAAGGGAATGAGGTGTAATTGCAGGTAGCAATAGTTGGCAGTAGCAATACAGGTAAGCCTGTGCTTAAGCCATTCCTTTTGTCTTTGGAGGGAGTGTCACAGTGGATTCCTAATGCCTGTTAGACTGGCTAAGCAGGTCTGCTTGGTACTAGGCTTTCTGATATGTGAGTGGCTGCCTCAGAGCCATGGTGTGCTCATTCCTACCCTTGCCAGCTGAACCCTCTAGCACCAACCCTGCAAAATCTGGGCAATACTTACAGCGTATATTCAGATACTCTCTCTGATGACTAAACAAGGTAGTTGTGGCTATGGCTATATGAAATAGGGCTGTTATTCTGCTTTGTTTATTTTTTAAATTTTAACTTTTTATTGACAATTTTCATACATAAACATAATGTATTTTCATCTTAATCCCATTACTTTCTTTTCCTCCTTCCTCTGAATCCTTCTTATCACTGAACCCCTTCTTTCCAACTAGTCCCTCTGCTATTTTGATGTCATTTTTGCCTTCCATTATCAATGATGACATGTTGATGGGACCAGTATTGTGCAGGTCTTATACAAGTGAAGGCAGACATTGTGTGTTTCTAAATGCAGCACTCACTTCATGTCCAGAACACAGCATTTCAGAGCTCTCCTCCCCATCATTTGGCTGTTACATTCTTTCTGTCACCTCTTCCACAATGTTTCCTGAGCCTTGTGATAGACATGTCTCATTTAATACTGACCATTCAACTGTCTCTGCTCAGCACTTTAACAAGTTTTGAGTCTTCCCAGCATATCCCACCACCATCTGCAAAAAGAAGCTTCTTTGACCAAAGTGAGAGCAGTACTAATATATGGTCATAAACATAAATATTTTGAGAGAGATTTGATGTATATAATATATCCCTCTAGCCAAACAACAGTAGTTAGCTTCACCTCTATGGCCTATGATCTTCCCAACTGTTGCAGTCAGGTTCACATTGCTGGAATAAATCATCCAACCAAGAGAAGATTGTGGAGAAAAGGGGTTTAGTTTGGCTTACAGACTCAAGGGGAAGCTCCATGATGGCAGGGGAAAATGATGGCATGAGCAGAGGGTGGACATCAACCTCCTGGCCAACAATAGATGGACAACACCAACCGGAGAGTGTGCCAAACTCTGGCAATGGGACATTGGCTATAACACCCATAAGCCTGTCCCCAACAACACACTGCCTCCAGGAGGCATTAATTCTCAAATCTCCATCAGCTGGGAACCTAGCATTCAGAACACTTAAGTTTACGGGGGACACCTGAATCAAACCACCACCCCAACCATAGGCTTTTGACTAGGTTTTCAGTACCATACATGAATTCCCTTCCATAGAGTGGGCCTCAAATCCAATCAAAGAACATTTGGTTACCCCCATAACAGACATGCCACCACTATATCACTTTGTACATTTTGCTTGGCTGGCCAGTTGTGTAGCTCACAAAGTCCATTGCTGGTTAAGCCTTTGATGATTTTTCTCCCTCATCAGCCTGCATAGTACTTTTCAGAACTGTGGTAGCTAGTCAGCAAATCCCGGACTTTCTGTAGGGACAAGGGTAAGGGTGGGGAACTAACTGGATTCTGTTCAATGATGTTAAGAGAATTAAAATCAGCACACATATCCTACACACTTCATGCCAATTAATTTTACATAGGTTACCACATCATTTCACTTAACACTTGTATGAGACAAGTTTACAGATGAGGAACCTAAGTCTCAGAAGGGTCAAACATTTCACAATTGGCTAAGCCAGGATTTGAACATCAAAACAATTGGCATATGGGTGTCCACTGGGCACAGGGTATACTTCTGGGTGCTTTAGATGTATAAACCCTTTGAGTTTTCCAGCAATCAAGAAATAAGTACTCTGCTTGTGAATACACTACTGTGTAGCTGGAGAAACTAAGATGAAAAGAAGTTGACACCACACAGTGAAGGGCTGGTATGGGGTTTGAAGCTGTGCCTCGCCTCTAACTGTAGAGACCTTGCTCTGTAGTGTGCTATACTACCTCTCCATAAGTGAGTGCAAAGCCCAGGCTCTCTCTTATGTGGTAGGCAAGAAATCTTCTAGCAGTACCACTTCCACCAGGCAGGCAGCAAGTTCCACCACAATCCTCACCTGCAACCTGTTCTTGGAATTATTGCCTCTTTGGTTCAAAGACAGGCAAGCAATTTATAATATCCTAAGTGGCTGGAGGATGGAAGCAAAGTGGAACTGGGAATTTGGGAAGGCAGATGGGACTGAGTAGAGGGGTTTATCGGGTTTGACTACTGCTGTTTTCTGAACACTTATCATATGGAAAGAAAATCCTGACACTGTAGCTGAACAAGTTATGGGGCCTTTGTTGGCAGGAAGATCTCTCTAGGGTTAAGGCACAGTATGAAATACAAATTATTAGAGATGCTCATACGTCTTAGAAACAAGTAGAGGCTGCACTCTGGTTTTGTGAAAGGTGGAGTCAGGGCATACGTCTCACCTTTTTCATGGCTACAAATATCCAGAATCTTGTATAATTATTTATTTGAGACAGAGTCTTGCCAAGGATGATCTCACCTTCCTGAGCTCAAGGAATCTTCTTGCCTCAGCCTCCCAAGTGCTGGGACTACAGAGCATTCTACATGCCAAGCACTGTGCCAAGTATTCTTTTTTCATAGCTCATTTGATCCCCCTGGCATCCTTATTTGACAAATAGCAAACTGAGGTTCAGGGAGGTGACAGAATGCCCCTCAAATAATACAGTTCATAAATGTTTTAGCCAGTATGATTGACACCAAATGCATGCTTCATTCTGCTTCAGCAGATATCTTATCTCAAAGGGGAGGCTTGCTAGAGCAAAGGTGAAAAAAAAAAAAAAAAAGCTTGGAAGAGGCCTAGTGATAATCGTGCCAGAGAAAAAAAGCATCTGGAAGATCAGTGAGGCTTAGGAAAAACTGCATCCCCACGGGCTAAGCTCTGAGCCTCTAGGTAGAGGGTGCTGAATATACCTCTAGGTAGAGGGTGAAGAATCTGAAAAGCAAATATGCATCCTGTAGTAGACTTGAAAAATAAGGTAGAAATTTTTTTTACAAATGTCATATATATCTTGGAGTAAAGAGCTGTTTGGGCATGACGATTAAAGAAAACATGCCCAGGGTGGAGAATCTCCTCCCATATTATAAAAAATAATGCAGTCTTGTACTTGGTCCCTTAGAGATGACCCCACCTCAGCCCTTGCCAACAGATAAGGGCAGAGGAGGAAGAGCGACTGAAGGTAGCTGTCATGTCTGCTCTCTGCTCACTCTGAAAGAAGGTTGCTTCAGTAGGAAACTCTGCCCTCAAAGCCCCCTTGAGTCCAGGGCTTTAAAGAAGATGTTTTCTGTATTAGTAGAAGCAAAGGGAATGAGCAGGTTCATTCCATAAAACAAACAAAAAGCCCTTCATCCCTCAATGCAGGAAAGAGGCAGAGCAAACAGCAAACATGCTAAACTGGTTTTTGCCATGGTTTGGGAGGGGAACAGAGCAAGAGGGAAATTCAGTGTTTCTTGCCTATGGTTTCCAGGTCCCTAAGTGCTTTCTAGGTGTCTATGGCTACAGTAGCTCAGTAGCCCCTTCCACAGCAGAAAGGCAGCCTTCAAGGTATACATTTCTATAGCCTTTCTGGAAGGGGACATGGTATAGACAGAGATCCTGGCCAGGAACAGGCTCCTGACTGATATTTTTGAAACTGTCTAACTACCTGGCTGTTCAGAGCTCCCTAACTTATCAGAATTTTCCTTTGCAGGAATTTCCTGGGGACAAATGGAAACCAATAACAGGAAACAGGAAGACTAGCCCGTCAGGGAGGTAAGCAACTGCTCAGGGAGTCGGGGTGATTTTGTGCCTCTGGGGTTTCTATAGAAATTGCCATGATCTTTGGTTTGCTTAATTTCCTTTGAGGAAACTGGCCTGGTATCCACACCAAGGACTTGGTGCCATAGATATAATCTAGTGTACCACCCTGCCCTCCCAATTGCTGGGTACAGATCCAATTGATTGTGCGAGTATCTTGGAATAGGCAGTAGTCTGGCATTGTTGTGGGAAGTTGTGATACTGTCTTAGAGGCATGAGGTATCCCTGACTAGGCACACCCAAAGGCATAAAAGATCAGAATGTATTGAAAGGAGTAAGAAGGAATAAACTACCTGCCTTCCCCATGTCCATAGGCAATAGGAGCAAGCGGAGAAGAAAGAGCATGGCCCTGCTACTGCTGTGTCTTTGTTCCATGCTTGTTGGAGGTACCTGTTTCTTAGGATCTGCCAACATTCTATAAGTAGGGCTTGCTGAGTACTTAAGATTTCCCATTAGAACAAATTACAATAACCAGAGGTTACACTTCTTGCAGGAGTTGGCCTAGAATAAAAAGAAAAGGACTACTTTGCCCAGGGTTGAGAATCTACTCCTATAATGAGGGGATCATGGCACCTGAAATTAATGTTTCCTAGAAGTAAGGTGCCATTGGTTGATGGCCCTATATAACTAAGAGATACAAATCACCTTTTCCTAGGTTACTGTCTTTCATCTGGGCTGGACCTTTTTCATGGAACATTTCAGCCATTTTTTCCCTCAGGCCAGATGATAAAAAAAAGACCCCTCAAATATATTGAGTCTTAATTCACACTCCAGAATAAAGAAGTAGACAGAAGAGAAGGTTCCTAGTTGTTCCTCTGTCCTCCAAGGCGGAGGCCCTAAGAGTATGGGTGAGAAGCTTGTTCTGCTGGTCCTTGAAGAGTCCAGAATTCTTTCTGGGTTCTGTATTATGTCCTATGATTTGATGGTATAGACTGGAAGTATTTTGGCTTTTCTTTGACTCCAATATCTTGGGAACTTACTAGTTTTACTATGTAGTATGAAAGATGAGGAGACAAATATTTATTAGCCATCTACTGTCAGTCATTGGACTAGATCTTTTTACACTCAAAATCACATTTATTCTCTCATTTTGCTGCCCATTTTATAGATCAGGTCCAGAGAGGTTATTTAATTCAGCTAAGGTCATGCAGACAACAAATGATAGTCCTAGGCTTCAGACTGTCTGGCTACAAAGTTCATACATTTTTTGCCATTATACATGCTTCAATTATAATCTACAATTAAAGCCTTCAGCAGATCCCTCAACATTTATGTCTAAGGAGTCTAGGCTATGGATGGTGATTCTATGACTCATTTTAATCCTCTGGCTCTGTAATGATTTATATCATGTCCTTTAGAAAAAACATTTCAGTCTAGTTATACTGTCCAGTTTAATATGTTAGACTGAGACCCTCAAAAAGGGAGATCATACCTTGGGCATAGCCTTACTTGCCAAAGGAAGAAACAAAACTTGTCCACCACTAAATGGGTAAAAAGGCACAAAAACAATATTGCTAACTAACATTTCTGGAACAACCCAGTCTTGTGCATGCTAGGCAAGTGCTCCGCCACTAAGCCTCACCCCCCCCCCCGTTACTCTTTTTCAACTCAGTTCTCTGTTCTAGGCACCATTCAAAGCATTCTAGAAGTCTTGATTTTCACCATAAGGTTGTGGGGTAGGTATAATTGGTCTCTCTCTCTCTCTCTCTCTCTCTCTCTCTCTCTCTATCTGACAGAAGAAACAAAGGAACACACAGATACATGTATTTGGCTAAATTTTCTCAGCTAGTAAGTTAACTAGGCTAGGCATTCTGCCTTCAGAGACACTATTCTATACTACAGTGTTCTCCAAAAATGCTTCTCCTACTGACAAGTCAATGAGGAGTCTTATTAAAAACCTTGTTGTATTGCTTTTGCTTGGCGAGGTGGGAAAAGTGGCCATAAGCATGGTTGCTATCTGCCCTGCAGGGAAGAATAGCCCAAAGTTATGCAGAAGTAATAATATATTACCACTTGCCAAACAACCATTTGTCATGAAATGAGTTGTACAGCTTATGGTATGTTTTACCTTCCAACACTTCTGGCAGGTATAAACTGCTAGACGAGGGTATTCCAGTCTTGAGTGTTAAACATCTGGAGAACTTGTTGAAACGTGGGAATGAATTGGGCCTCGCCTACAGAAAGTCTAATTCCATGGGTCTGCAGTAAGGCTCAAAATCTGCATTGATAGCAGGTTCCTTGGGCGATGTGGGTGCAGTTGGTCCTGGGATCACACTTTGAGAACTCCTAACTCATAAAAAAAAAAATCTGAGATTCAGAGAGGCTAAGTTATCCATGCAACATCTCAGAGCTGATAAAAGGAAAAGCCCAGACTTCATGCTAGCTTTTCCTTACATGAGATGTCAGAAGCTGAAACCCCATCAAACACATGGTTTAAACAAGAAATTCTTGGTCTGTGGTATGGGGTCAATACACGATAAGTATTAATTGGGCTTTTTAGCAGTTCTCTGGTAGGATAAGAAAACTGAGTATTTGGAGCTGCAGGAGGGAAGGCACAGACAGGAGACAAAGCAGGATGTATTAAAGGAATCAATTCAACTGCTTATGTTCTGGCCTGCAAAAAGTAAGTCCTGCTTGAGTTCCATTCAAGTTATTCTATTTGTGAACAATGTGGCCTTAATAATTACCTCCCTACTCTCCTCCCTTGCCCCTCTTCCACTCCTTTCTCAGAGCCCCTCCTTCATACCTCTCTCTATGCTCCATCTCATTATATTTATCTCTTCTTTATGAAATAAGAGCATCTACATCAAATGGTTGTTATGAGGACCAAATGAGCTTTACACACACACACAGACACACACACACACACACACACACACACACACACACACACACACACACCGTTCAGAGCAAAACAAAACATCATCAATGCTAGCTATGATTCTGAGGAGGGTGAGGAGCCTCAGTAACAAGTGTAGAGAACAAAGGTGACTGATAAAACCTTGGACCAGGATATAGAGTCCTTGAGAACTAGGTATAATTGCAAACATGGGAGCAAATCGTAATCATTGATGAGCAATAGATACTGAGTTACTATTGGTGAGAAGCTCTGCTGTATGAGTACACAATATGGTGACTACAGATAGCAGTAATAAACTGTATATTTCCAAAAGCTAGAAGAGGCTTTTAAGAGTACCCACCACAAATAAATGATAAAAGTTTGAGGAGATAGATTATTTTACCTGATTTAAACATTATACATTGTAAAGACCAACCCTGTTTGATGTCCTTTTAACAGGTGTAACTTTTAGGATTTTATGTTATCAGTCAAAATGAAATTTAAAAAGTTATCAATTATGTAAGTGACTTAATAAATGTGGCACTATAGGCAACTTGGCAGCATTTTCAAAGTACAGGAGTTTGAGAGAAACCAATGGAGCTGTGATGCAGGAGGACATGGAGGAGCAGTAGAAATGGAGGAGAGAGGATAGATAAATATGTGTGATGTTTTTGAAGACAAAAGTATTTATCCTAAAAATAATTGCAGGAAATTAAAAACAGAAAAAGTAGCCTTATTTCTACTCTCCTAATACCCTTATTGTTTTCATTTCCTTATCAGCTTTATCTATAGGCATGGAGATGGTTTTTGGCATGGTTATAATAACTATGTAGCTATGTTTTGTGTCCTGATTCCACCTTCCCACACACACCAAGCATTGCTTGAGAAATAATTTTTCTGTAACTATTTAGGCTTCCTCAATGGTTATAATTTTAATAGCTGTATAATATTTTATCAGCTTATTGTGCTTTAATTTGCTTATTCATTCATAAATTGTTGGATAACTAGGTCATTTTTTATTTTTTGCATAAAACAATTATCTGGAGTTAGGATTACTAGTTCAAAGAATAGGAATATTCTTATGACTCTTCATATATTTTACTAAACTGCTTTCCCCAGAAGGCATTTTACACTGTCATTTGCAATATATCAGGATACTACTTTCCTCCCAATTTTGCTGCCATGAAAATGTTTTATTTTTTCTCATGTAATAGGTATAGATGGTAGCTATTACCATTTTAATTTTCTATGTTTAATGATTCCAGTTTGAACATTTTTCATGTGTTTATTTAATATTAGCATTGCTTCTCATGTGAATGGTTGATTCAGATTATTTCCTCACAAGTATAGGATACCTTTGAGAGAAAATTTGTGGGCCAGAGGTTTAGAACAAAGGAGATTAAGCAAAAATACCTCCGAGTCCCAGTGACTGGGGAGTGTTGCTGACATAGATGGAGCAGTTGGTAAAGAGAACTGGTTTGGAGGACAAGATGATACGTTGGAATTGAGATATGTTATAGATGAAGTTAGGAAGGTATACAAGCAGATTCTTTGGATGACACTTGGCCAATACTCAGCCAGGGGGTGATATAAAGAGGATACAGTATGGAAAGCTAAATTACCAAGCAGCTGTGGTGGTAAAAGAAGAAATATGCCAATGCACCACCATCATGGAAGATAAGAGGTGACCATTAATGGCTTTGACAGTTTGGAATCACAAATTACCATCAAGAAAGCAAATTTGGTACAGTGGCTACCATAGACATTTCATAGTATAATGGCTTATGAAGAAGAATTCAGAAAGAAAAATGAAAATAGCTTTACACATCATAAATTCACTTGTTTTAAGTGTATGACTTGAAGACTTTTTATAAATTCACAATGATGTGCCCCACTACCATAAACCAGCTGTAGTACAATTCTGTCACTCTACAAAGTTCCCTCATGCCCACTTGTGGTCACCTGTCATTCCCACCATTAATCCTAAGCAATCACTCATCTATGTTTTTGTCTTTGTTGACATGCCTTTTCTTGTATATTTCATTTAAGTGGAATCACACTCAAGTGTGAGCTTTTGTGTTTGACTTCTTTCATTGAGCACAATGTTTAAGCTGTTCATCCAAGTGGTAGCATATTTCAGTACTTTAGCCCTCCTTATTGCCAAATAATATTTGGTTGTATAATTAGACCACATTTTGTCTACCCATCTATCCATTAATAGACATGTAGGTTGGTTCCACTTTCTTTGATGGGTATTACTGTCATAAACATCCAGAGATAGGAAGATCGCTGTGAGTTCAAGGCCAGCCTGAGACTACATAGTGAATTCCAGGTCAGCCTGGGATAGAGTGAGACCCTATCTCGAAAAAAAAAAAAAAAAAAAAAAGCTACCATATGATCAATCTATACTACACCTAGGTATATACATGAAGGATTCTAAGTCAGCATGCCTAAGAGATATACCTGCACATCCATGTCTATTGCATTACTATTCACAATAGATAAGTTATAGAATGAGCCTAGGCAAGCAAAATAAGGAAGACTGAGAAAGACAATTATTGCATGTTTTCTCCCATATGTTATGTGCGCATGCATTTGCACATGCACACACACACGCACACACACATGCCAACTTAAAATTAATTTTAAAGAGAAAAATTATTTCAGACAAGATCAAAAGCACTAAGAGAGATTAATCCAGGATGAATATGATGTTTGTTAGGAACCATACTGATGGGATTTCCTCTCACTTTTTCTCACCATCATACACATGCATTTTCACATTATTGTATCATTTCTATCACAACCTGAATGATGGATGTGGGCAGTAAAACCTCTTCATGCATGTGTGTGTAGTGTGGTGTGTGTGATGGTGTTGTGAAATGTATGCACATGTTTATGTGAATGTGTGTATTGCACACACAGGCATGCAGAGATAGAGGAGAATATTGGCTGTGCTTATCACTCACCTATGTATCTCCCTGAGAGAAGTCTTTTCCTCAACCCAGAGCTGCTGTTGTTCAGCAAGCCACAAAGATTCTCTGATCTCTGTACCCTATGGACTGGGATTACAGATATGTGTGGCCATACTCACCGTTTTTCCTGAGTTCTGGTGCAGTTTCCAGCCCACAAGGCTTTCATACTTAAAGAGGAAAGCACTCTTAATGCTGATCCATCTCTCCAGCCCTCAAAGTATAATCTTGAGCCACACTAACTAGAAGCTCTACAAAGAACTGACAATTGTAGGTAGTTATACTTGTGATTGTTTCTTTCCACTGTTATTTGGTTAGCACACAGAGAATGCAAGCTTATTTTTATACTGGTGAGAGGGAAAACTTGAGAATGGATATATTGGGGGAAAAGTATATGTAATCATAGGTATTTTAAAGTAATAATACATTTTTTTGGAGGTTATCTCTTGGTCTTCTGTGCTTAAAATTGCCTGCTGTTATTCTTTCCATTTTTGTACTTTATAATGTATAGAGTATTTCTGATATACTAAGCCATAGTTAATCCTAACAACATCATAAGATGAAGCTTTATTTTTCCTGTTTTACTGGTGAGGAACCTAAAATTCAGGAAAGCTATCATTATACTATTAAAAGGAAGAAAAATATCATATCTGGGCTGGAGATATGGCTTAGCAGTTAAGGTGTATGCCTGCAAAGCCTAAGGGCCCAGGTTCGATTCTCCAGGTCCCATGTAAGCCAGATGCTCATGGTGGCACATGTGTCTGGAGTTCGTTCGCAGTGGCTGGAAGCCCTGGCATGCCCATTCTCACTCTTTTTCTCTCACTCCCTTTCTCTGTCTCAAATAAATAAGAAAATAGATAAATAAAATGTTAAAAAGAAAAATATGCCGGGCGTGGTGGCACATGCCTTTAATTCCAGCACTCGGGAGGCAGAGGTAGGAGAATCGCCATGAGTTTGAGGCCACCCTGAGACTACAGAGTTAATTCCAGGACAGCCTGAGCTAGAGTGAAACTCTACCTCGAAAAACCAAAAAAAAATATATATATATATATGTGTATATATATATATATATATATATATATATATATGTGTGTGTATATATATATATATATATATATATATATATATACATATATATACACACACACACACACATATATTCTGGCATTTCTTATTTATTATATGTCAAACTCTTATATGCACTTACATTAATCACATTAGTTATTATTCCTAATGACTCCATGAACTAGTTACAATTAATTGACCTAGGTTTCAGATGAATAAACTGGCTCACAAAGTGTCCACAGTTAGGTGCCATCAGACACCAGATTCAAGGGTTTATATCCAGTTTCTCTCAGCTAAAGTGCTCTCTTCCTTTCCTTTGTCCTGCTCCATCATGAGTCAAGTATGGGATATGTAAGATTTAGGAGTGACCAAGACCGTGCAAACCACTCTGAAGAAAGATGAAAGCTTTCATTCAGGAAAAGCATGAGCTGCCAGGGCTGACTCACAAGAGAGGAGCACAGCCAACCTGAGTTTTTGGGTAGTGGGCTTGATACGACTTCTTCAGTTGGGGGAAGGTGAGGAAGAAAAAAGAACTCCTTTGTTAAGTTGAATAGAAAAGTTCCTTTAGGGGAGATCATTACATTAACCATTTAAAATAGCTAGGGTGTGACACTAGAACAGTGACCATATAACTTAGGAGATAAGGGGGCAGGAAACCATGACCTCAGGCATTGTTAGGCAAGGTGGGGATAAAGACTGGGTGGTTTCTTGAGGAATGTGGATAATCTACTTTCCTATGCTACTGTCGCCATTCTGCTGACCATAGTGACTCCATTTTGGGAGCCTATCCTGACCTAATGGGGTATACTTCCTATTTGCATCTGAATAGAAGGAAATGGATAATTCTAAATTGAATCGGATTATATGAAGAAGAGCATATTTATTACATAAGAATGTAACCTTTAAAAGCATGAAGGATTTTTCACAAGTGTGATAAAGTGTGTTTAAACATTGGGTAGTAATGTAACATTAGGAACACAAAGCTTATTTAAGGAAACTTATTCTAATGGGAGAAATAAAGGAAAAAATAAGTATATATCTTTACACTCCTTCAGTTTGGAAAGGCTTTATAAGATAATGCTGCAGTGTTGCCTGAGCTAATATACAAATTCAGTGTGCTACAATTAGAAGCAGCATGGAATACTTTATAGAACTTGTCAAAGTCATAGTGAAATGTATATGTAAGAAGGGAGCCATAATACCAAAAGTAATGATAGTGGACTTACTGTAACTCTCAGATTTTAAAGCTACTTGTAACATGACAGTAATGAAAAACATACGATAGTGGACTAAAAAATGTCAAACAGGGGCTGGGAAAATGGCTCAATGATTAAAAGTGCTTACTTGCAAAGTGTGCCGGCCCAGGTTCAATGCCCCAGCAACCACATAGAGCCACGAAGTCAGATGAAAAGCGGCATGAGATCCTGTCTCAAACGAGGTGGCGCACCATCGAAACTGTCCTCTGACCTCCACACATGCACCATGGCATGCACATCCATAAACACACAAATAAGTGTTTTTAATTGACTTAATTTAAAACATGTCAAATAGTGAAGAAGAAAGAAATTCTAGGAACATGCAATTTGTAAGATATAGACCATGTTTGGGTTACAAATGCACATGACTACACCCAGCTGTTTGTGTGGGTCCTGATGATCTTACACCAGTAGTCTATTGAGCGTGCCCAGACCCTCATGCTTGCACAGGAAGTGCTCTTAACCACTGAAGTATCAACATGGAGAATAACCAACTTCCGTATCACATACCTTCCTTAGATCCATAGCATATAGTATCTAGAAATACCAGTGGAATAGCATATTTATTCCAGTTGTAAGTACAAGAGAAATTTGTATCTATTAAATAGCAGGTATCATTGGAGACAGGATGTATGGGTTCAAGTATTAGAAAAGTTAGAAAAACACTCTTGTACAACAAGATATAATGAAACTATAAACTTCAGAATGAGGGGAAATGTCTATGATCAACATCATCAATATCAGTTGCCTGTCCAAAATATATAAACAATGGATACAGGTATGGAGAATGGGTTTGAAGATTTGGTTTTGTAAGTGGGCAAGAAAAATAAACAACTGCACATTTGGAAGTAAAGATAGTAAAATCATTCCATAGAAAAGTACAATCTTCCAATGAATTAAATAAATACAAATGAAAAGCTGCTTCAAGGCAATGCAATCTTCATATTAAATTATCAACAACAATAGAAATTATAACTATAAATTATAAAACCTTACTTTGACAAGGCTGTATGGAAACAATACTGGAAGCAGTACAAATTAGTTCAGTTACCATAGAGGGCAGTTCTGGAAATATGTGATAAAAATATAATACTTGACATACTCTGATCCAGCATCCCTCTAAGAAAAATTAATTTCTTTAAAGATTTCCATACCAGTGCTACTTATAACCATTGTAAAAGATTACTCATCTATTATTCCATCTTGATAGGGTAGGATAGAATTTCCATTAATAATTACAGATATACAAATATTGAATCTGACACAGAAATGGGTACTTATCCTAACATTAACCCCAAGAAAACTTATTGCTAAACCACATGTAGAATCTAATTGTACCTTTATGCAAAGAAAACTACAGGAAGGACTCAGATAAAATGTAACTAGCTGTACATGAATGCACGTGGTGTTCTTTTGGTACATATCAAAATGTTTGAATTGATAAAAAAATCTGAAGAAGTGGCAAACTACATTAATTTGATTTAGGTCAAGGAAGATAGAGCTCAAAGGCTTTTGGAAAAATCCCTATGTCAATGGCAGACTAGTTCTTTCTAGACATGCTTGATCACACTGCTGCCTAGAATTTGGTTTGCTAGATTTCTCCATCAACCAGCAATCCTGCTATTTAAATCTATGAGAACCTTTGTGTATCTCTGCATATGTCAATACCACTATCACTATTGCATTGCATTTGTATTGTATTATCTGGTTCAGCATCATCAATTTCATGGGAATTTTTCATTCTTTTCACTTCAATCACCAGCACTAGTTTGCATTTCAGCACCCTGCAGACAAAGAAACACCTTCTTTCTACCTCAGTAACTTGTACATGTATGGATACCTTGACCACAAGTAGAGATAAGGGTTCCTTGGGGGTGGGGAATGAACTAAACTTTACTAGTACAGCTCCAACAAAACAAGAGCTCTTGGGGACTGTAAAAGGATCAGGGTGAGTCCTGCCACTTGCATTTGCTGTTGCTGGATTTACTGTTCTTTATTGGAAGTCGAGGGCAAGGAGAGACAACAGCATCAAGCTCTCTGGGTCCTCCGTCCTCCTGGTGTCTCACTTCCTGGATCTTGCAAGTATTTCCTTCAGCAATAACCTGGGAGTGGTTGTTTCTTTTGGAGCAGTCTTATCTTTTGGCTACTGAGGGAAGGGAAAGGGGAGAGGGATTGGCCCTGTGTGCTCACTACTGGGATCCTGGAATGCCAAGCTATTGTGGTGAGCTTAAAAATAAAACTTCCAAGCAAGAAAACTTCAAAAGGGATGAGGAAGAGGCAGGAGAAAATTTTTTGTTTCTGCCAGTAATGGTCTTTATTTTTAATTAAGCCCCCTCAAATTTTTTTAACAAAGGGGAAAATGTATTTGTCAGGAGAAAAGGCAACCTGTGCCAAGAGGAAAAGAGTACAGCCCAAGCTTTGGCAGGCAATTTGCTTTTGTTTTTGAGATGTAGTCTCTTTGCTGGTGTATTAGTCAGGGTTCTCTAGAGGAACAGAACTGCTAGAATGAATTATTTTAAAGGGGGATTTATTGGATCAGCTTACAGTAGTCCAATAGCAGTTGCAGGCCCGAGAATCACCGAACCTGGTAGTTGCTCAGTCCTCGTGGCCAGATGCCTCAGCAGTCCCGACCCGGCACTGCAGATGGTGCAGGAAAGCCTGGAGGCTTCCTGAGGAGCCGCTGGGCTTCAATCCACGGGGGTCTTCAGTTGATGCTGGTCTTTCGTCCGCACTGGTCTTCAATCCACGCTGGAAGGTAGCAAGCAGCTCCGGCAGCCAAAATGGACGGGGGGCAGGAAGGAAGGAAGGGACTCTTTTTTCCCAGAGCTCCCTTGTATCAAGTCCCCCTCTGGGCGGGACCGCCCATTCTGGGGGAAGGGCTCAACCTTGGGGAAAGACTTCCTCCTCTAATTGATCCTTCCTAGAAGCAACCTATGGATTACTAAACAGATCAAGTTGACAACACCTTAACTATCACAGCTGGTATCAACAAAGCCCTTTCCTCTTAATTTAGTTTACATGCTTTCTGTCCTTTCTTCAGTGAGGAAGTAAAGTCCTCATAGATACCTGGAGACAGGTGTAGTGCAAGTCCCTTTTATTCTGGTCTACCTGTGGTGGGACTGTCCCCCAGAGCCAGACAAGGCAAATTCCAGGCTGGACACTGTGCCTTCTTACTTGCCAGACAAAATATTTGTCCTTTCTAAGCCTCGGGGTTTCCATCTACAAACTGGACTATAGTGCCTAGTTCCATGTGTTGTCATGAAGATTAATTGAAATACATACATGAAGTGACTTTCCACTCCTTCCCTTCCACTCCTGTGCCCTCCCCCAACGTAGCCTCCTTTCCATGTTCATACATGTATCCTTTTGTTCTCCCCTCTTTTCTAAACACTTCTTGTTCCAATCACATCTATCTTTCTCTCTCTCTCTCTCTCTCTCTCTCTCTCTCTCTCTATATATATATATATATATATACACACACACACTCAGACAGAATTTAGGATCTAGAACATGTGAATTTTGTCTTCCTGGACCTGAGTTACCTTACTTAGTATATATTTTCCACATCTACTCATTTACCTGAAGATTTCATGGCTTCACTTTTCTTTATAGCAGAGTAAAGTTCCATTGTGTATGTGTATCACATTTTCATTATCAAGTAATGAATTGAATATCTAGGTTGATTCCATTTCCTTGTGAACAGAGCCTCCAATTGGCTTGGCCTGTTTAGAGCCATCCTGAACATCTAAAATCCACTTACATCAGTGAATCTAGAAATGGAAAGAGCTACCCTTAATCATGTCATCTCAGCCAATACATGTATAAGACATCGCTTCAATAGATTCTCACCAAATATTGCATCTGATAATATGGCCCGATCAAAAGAGAATAAAGCCAAACACAGCTTTGGCTTTCCTGGCACTAGTACCTGAAGAAAAAAAAGTATTGAAATGGGACACTTTTGAAGATACTGCTGCATTTCATATGATCTAGATTAGAAAGAAAGGTAGAAAATGGGGAGAGATGCAGGGACAGAAGGTAGGAATGAGCAACTCATTATATGTAGTGAAGAGTGGAGACAGGATTAATAGTTTGGAAACCAGCCTCATTGGAACAAATGGCTGTGTTGCCGAACAACAACCCTTACACCCTTTTACTATGGACATTTGTTTCTGTTATATGGTCCCTGAACTACTTACTTAAAATCTTTTTAGTCAGTTATTTAAAATTCAGATTCCTAAGGCCTATGACAAAGATTTGAAATCCCAGTTTCTTGGATCGGGCCCAGGTGTTTACATTTTAAACAACTTCCCAGGTAATTCAGAATAGGAATCACATTGACTAAGGACTTCTGTCCAAGACCAGTGGTTTTCAAATTTTGGCTCATGCACAATTTTCATAAAGAAGAATCTGAAGTTGGACCTTCAACATGTATCTTATGTGTACTAATGTCTTTCTTTTCTTTTTTCTTTTTTTGGTTTGCATGGTAGGGTCTCACTCTAGCCCAGGCTGACCTGAAATTCACTAGGTAATCTCAGGTGGCCTTACACTCACTGTGATCCTCCTACCTCTGGCCCCCCATGGTGCACCACCATACCCAGCCTAATTTCTTTTAAAAATTATTTATTTATTTATTTGAGAGACAGACAGGCAAAGAGTGAGTATGGGCCCACCAGGGCAGGTGTTTGGATCTTAGTTTGAAGAAGGAATATCATCACATTGTAAAAGCCTAACTACACTGGGAAGATGAATTTTGCTCTGAAGTGGAGGAAAAGAGAGCCACAAAGGTCCCAGTGTTATTGTTAATAACTATCCAATCCTCAGGATTTAGGTAACAAACATTAGAAAATGTATGAGGCTTTATTTTGACTCATAATTTTGAAAGTTTTAGTCTAGGATCAATTAACCCCATTGCTTTGGGCCTTTGGTAGCACAGTACATCATGGTGGGGACACATGATGTAGGAGGCCTGTTCATTTCATCTCGAGTGGAAAAGCAAGAGATGATTATCCCATAGTTTCCTCCGAGGGCACATGCCCAATGACATATGTCTTCTTAGTAAGCCCTACCACTACAAGTTTTCACCTATCTGCAACACGGTGCTTGAAACTAAGTCTTAACACATGGGCCTTTGGGGGACATTCCAGATCCAAACCATAACAACTAGGAAGAGGTGTCTTATGGAAGCAACATATCTTTTGGGAAGTGTAGCTGAGAAAGACCTCCAAAAGGCACCAGCCTTGATCACATCAGTGACACCCAGTGAGCCCATTTGAAGGAATGCAGTGCTGTTTGAGTGCCACATCAGACATCAGCCCAGTTATAAAAATTGAGAAGGTATGATAAAGTTGATCAAAAGAACTGTTTTCTATTACCTTGCATCAGCTTGAAAAATCCAATTTTTATACTTTTTCTACAAACACAGTCAGCCTTGAGCTAAATACCACCCCCTGCACCTCAATTAGGTAGGTTCTAGAGAAGTTGGAAGCTACTGTCTACCTTACCTGCGACTGCAGTTACCTTTTTGTCACAGGGAAAACATCAGCCCAGAAGCAGCTTATGGGAGGAAAGGGTTTATTTCAGGCTTACAGAATCCAGGGGAAGTTCCATCATGGCAGAAGAAGCTGATCCACTTGTGCAGATCTATAGCAAAGAGATAACAGCTAGCCCCCACAAGCACAAACAGCCAGAGCTCAAATTGGCTCTTTACATACCTTAGGTCTGGACTAAAAGATCCACCCCCAGTGACACCTCCTCAGCAGACAGCTGGAGTCTTAAGTTGTAAGCTTAATCAGAAATACCTCAGACTGGGTTGGAGAGATGGTTCAGTGGTTAAAGTGCTTACCTGCAAAGCCCAACAACCAAATTCAGTACCCCAATACTCACAAAATGGAAAGAAAATAACTCATGAAAAGCAGAGAATTCAGCTGGACAGAGATCAGCCTCAAAAACTGAAGCCAAAACAAACAAACAAAAAATCCAGAGGGCTGGAAAGATGGCTTTGAAGTTAAGGTGCTTGCCTGAAAAGTCTAAGGACTCAGGCTTGATTCCCTAGTACCCATATAGATCAGATGAGTAGGGTGGCACATGCACCTGGAGTTTGTTTGCACTGCCTGGAGGGACTGACATGCCCATTCACACACTCTGTCTCTCTTTTGGCTTCTCTTTTGTCTCACTCTACCCCAGGCTGACCTGGAATTCACTATGTAGTCTCAAGGTGGCCTTGAACTCAAGGCAATCCTCCTACCTCTGCCTCCAGAGTGCTGGGATTAAAGGTGTATGCCACCATGCCTGGCTTCTGTCTCTCTCTATCTCTATCTCTATCTGCCTCTCTCTCTCTCTCTCTCTCTCTCTCTCTCAAATAAATAAAAAATTATTAAAAAAAAAACAGAACATTCAAAAGCACAAAAGGCCTGAGGTATAGGAATGATAGAATCTTCAAGAACATTATAAAACCATAAAAGGGGTCTGTATTTTATGAATAATGTAGATTTAGGCAGGGAAATATATAATCAGATTTATGTTTTATTTTATCCCTGAATATTACTAACTTTTTGGATTTCTATGTTTCTTTTTATTGACATATATTTATTTTTTTTCTCAATTTTTTTTTCTTTATTAGTTTTGTATTCAGCAAATACAGTCAGTTTGGTACCATTATTAGGCTCATCCGTGACCTACCCCCTCCCCTTGGCCCCTCCTTGTTGAGGTATACGGGTCATGCATTGTGGAGTTAGCCCACAGTTATGGGTAAGCTAAATGTCTCTGCATATCATGACCCAACAAGTGGCACTGACATTCTTTCGCCCCCTCTTCCGCAAAATTTCCCTGAGCCATGTTGGGTTCATTTTTGGTCTGCTTCAGTGATGAGGTGTTGGGGGCCTCTGTGGCTCTGACTCTCTGATTTGGCAGGAGTTGATTTTTCTCTGTGCTGATCTCCTTCCCCCTTGTGCTGGTATCCGGTTCATCAGGAAAACAGCCCCCTTGCTTGTTTCTCCAAATTTTCTTAGTTTCAGCCGGGGCCCTTTTGAGGTATGATGGGGTGGCTCTCTCCTTAGGATCTACATCTATCTGAAAAAGAGAAGCAGATTCTCCAACGGAGAGTAAGTTAGCATCAGGACAAATGAGATAACCCCTTTTTTTATAGAGAATTTAATAGGTGTAGGCCCTCTTGTAGCCCACAATTGATGGTAGCTTAATATTAGAGAGTGGGCTTATGTTTGGATATGGTTCTGATTTGTTTCCCAGCTCCAGCTATGGGTCCCATACCACTGAGGGGATCAGTTAGCCAAATTGAGAGCAGTTGGTTCCCCACCATGGCTGTGTGCCACCACTGCACTTGTGTGGGCATCACAACAAGTTATTTGCTGCTAAGTAGGTTAGACCATGCGTTGCTTCGACAGATATTGGTCATTTTCCCCCAGTCGCCCATGTAGCACCTTCTGGCACTAGACGCGCTGACTGTCTGGGGACTGACTCTCTTCCAACCTCCAGCCATGCCATTCTAATTTGCATGTCAATCACATAAGGTGTCTTCAGCAGTAGGGTCAAAGGAGTGGGAAACACAAATCTAGACCCAAACGGCAATGGTACCATAATTTTCTACTTACTAAAAGACAGACCAAATGGCTGATCCTTCACCAGGCCCTTACAGGGAACACCTGAACCACAAGACACTGCAGAGGGTAAGATCAAGACTAATCTTAATCTTCTACATATTCCCTCCCTCACTTCCCCTCTCCCTCTCTTTCTCTCTCTTATCTCTAACTCTTGTATATTAGTTATCTTTTTCCTCATTTTCTTAGTGGGCACTGACCTGTAACTCCCAGAACCAGCATGGGGCTATCATCCACAATGAGCTTTTGATCAGAGAGACCTACAAGGTTTCCTAAAAGACAGACAGATTTCTGTCAGAGTACTTGATGACCCACCAAAGGCTAGTGGTAAGACCCTACTGCTGAAGACATATATTTATTATACATAGAGATGAGTTTCATGCAGAAAATTTATTTCAAGTATATTAGGTACTTTGATCTTATTTAACTGAAAAAAATGTATTTGATATAAGCACATGTGCTCTCACACACTAGCTAGAAGAACTTCATCAGTACAAAGTTGTACAGAAAATTTTAGCACATCCTTGTGTGTATTTCCAGAAAATTAATGTATATAAATATGTTTACACATTTTTCTATTCTATATCTTTTTCGGTTTGGTGATTTTTCTATAGGTCACTTCCAGATCTACGTTAATTGAATAGCTCTATATCATTCATATTTAGCTATTTTTAATGTTTTATTTTTATTTATTTGAGAGAAAGAGAAAGAGGCAGACAGAGAGAATGGGCATGCCAGGGCCTCTAGCCACTGCAAACAAACTCCAGATGCAAATGCCACCATGTGCATATGACTTATGTGGGTGCTGGGGAAGAACCTGGGTCCTTAGGCTTCATAGGCAAGCTCCTTAACCCCTAAGCCACCTCTTCAGCCCTTAGTTATTCTTATTTTACTTAATTAGTAACTATAGGAAAGCATTTAGTGTTTTTCCACTCTTGTAATTGCACACAAAGCTACGATAAATTTCTTTATGAACATGTCTTATTTTATCACTTTTCATCTGCTACTGTTCCTGGCAATTCTCTCTTTACTTTTCCCATATGAGATTTAGAATAATGTTATAACATACCATTTGTTGACAATTTTATTGGGTTAGCATTAAGTTTATAGGTGATTAATTTAGGTAGAGTTGGCATCTTTACAATGCCGAGTCATCTGTGCTATGAAAATGTGTATTTTTTCATTCATGTACATCTTGTTTTATGACCCTCAACAGAATTTTAAAGTTTTCTGAATGTATGCCCTGAATATTCCTTGTTTAGATTTATTCCTAGGCAATTTATCTTTTTTACTTGTTGTACCAAATGTGATTCTACCATGCATTATACCTTCTGATTGGTGCATTCATAGGAAAGTTGTTGAATTCTATATATTCATGTTACAACCTGACACCTTATTGAATTTTCCTACTGTTGGTATTAGGTTTGCAATTATTTCTCATGAATTTTCATATAAGTAATATTATCTATTCCTAATACCATCTTCTATCGCTTACATATTTATCATGTCAAATTACATATATACACTTTCTCCAAATAATATTAAATGCTAGCAAGGAAAGTGGGCAGTTTGGCCTTGTTCTCAATTTTCATAGGAATGTCTCCAATGTTTTACCACTAAACAGAATGTTGACTTTACTTTTTAAAAATTATGATGCTGGACTCATTGGCAAACACTTGCCTAGGATACGCAGGTCCTGGATGTAAGTCCTTAGCACTACATTAAAATTAAAAATGTATGATGGTAATGATGATTTTATAGAAACAACCATATTTCCCTACTAGTTGTATTTATTTTAAATATGGAAGTGTTTTAGAATTGTGATTAAATATATTTTTGGAATTAGGGAAATTGTCTTATGGAATTTATCCTTTGATTTATTAATATTGCCAACTATGTGAAAACTAAGCCAATATTTTATTTCTAAGATGACTCTACTTATTTATGGTGCATCAGGTTCACTTTGCCAGTATTGTTCTTAAATTTTTGCGTCAATATTCTTAGATGAACTTGGTCTTTAGCTTTCCTTTGTATATTTCCTAGTTGTTACCTCTTGAAATAATATTAGGCAGGGATCTTTCTTCTCTAAGATTTTAGAGTCTAGAAAGTATAAAAAATATTAATATTTGATGTTCCCTGAAAGTTGATAGTACAACCTAAGGCTATGTGAAGGTGCAGTAATTTGGTTGAATCTGTCAGTATTTTTTCTATGATAACTATTGGGTAGTCTCTTCTCTCACCCATTTTTGTAATTTATATTTGCTTAGAAAACTGTTCTAAGTTTTCAAATTTATATTTATGCTTAAAAGTATCTTCTTTTTATTTACTCTGTCATTGTAGTTATTTCTCCATCTGTAACATAGTATGTTTTTTGTTAATTTTTAAGACTAGCTTTTGGCTTTTATTATTAGGTCTGTTACATATTTGATACTGTATTGTTTCTGTCAATATTTTTTTAACAAAACATAACTTTTAAAGGAAATCTTGGGAAAAAGGCTTTTGAAAAAATATGAAGAGAATCAACTAAGATAAAATATGCATAAGCTGCTGTTTTTTAATATTTTTCTATTTAGGTTAAATTTTAGATTGTTTTAATTTTTTGATTTTATTAATTTACCTATTTTATTTTATTTTTATTTATTTATTTATTTTTGGTTTCTTGAGGTTGGTTCTTTCACTCTCGCCCAGACTGACCTGTAATTCACTCTGTAGTCTCAGGGTGGCCTTGAACTCATGGCGATCCTCCTACCTCTGCCTCCCAAGTGCTGGGATTAAAAGCGTGTGCCACCACACCTGGCTATGAGATATTTTTTTTTGTTTTTAATTTTTTTTTGTTTTTATTTTTTATTTATTTATTAGAGAGAGACAGACAGAGAGAGTGAAAGAGTCAGATAGAAAGAGAGGATGGGCATGCCAGGGCCTTCAGCCACTGCAAACAAACTCTAGATGCAAACACCAGCCTGTGCATCTGGGGAATCAAGCCAAGGTCCTTTGGCTTTGCAGGCAAATGCCTTAACTGCTAAGTCATCTCTCCAGCACCCCCCTCCTTTTTTTTTTCCTTTGGTCCACAATGAGGAGGGAAGGAGAGAGAAAAAGAGGGAGGGAAAAAGAGAGGAAAAATTCAGGATAATTATATCTTCATTATGTATTCTACTTTTTTGTTTCACATATTGTTTTTGCCTTTAATTCAACTTTTTAATAGTATGAGTATCATTACTTGTTTTTTAAAATGTTGACATCAATTCATTTATTATACATTTTTATTGAACACCTGCTACTTACTGAGCCCTGAAGACCAGAGAAATAAGACAGACAAAAACCCTGCCCTCTTGGAGCTTACATTTTAGTTAGAGAGTAGAATGCAAAACAAACAAGTTAAAATAGTTTTGTGACATAATATGTGTTTCAGGGATGTATACAAAGTAGAATAAGTACAACTAAGGATAAGTCATCTGTATTATAGATAAACTAATCAGGAAGGGAGTCTGTACCTGGTATATATTTGTCATCCTTTAACTTTCTACTCACTACTTTCTGTTTATATGTTTTCCTTGAGGGAATAGGCCAAGTTGGACAATTTGTGCACAAGGGTTCTTTAGGTAGGCTAAGGCCCAAATGAGGAGAATAGAGGTGTCTAGCTATAAATTTCTGATCCATGTGGGTAAGGACTTAGCTAGTGTGGGAGGTGAACATGAGGGAAGCACATTTGCTTTCAGTTCAGTCTGAGCTTGGCTAGTATTGTGTATATTGTACTTTTAAAGAAATATTCCCAGTTCATACTGATCATTAAATGGATATTCTGCCTGGTGATCCAGTTGAACCTCTGGAACTTTCTGTCACTGATTTTGACTTAGCATGATGTTGATTGCTTCAGCAGAAAACTAGATCTGTGGCTTATATGGCTTACCTCTTTACACTGGCCATCCAGAATCATTATAGATTTTTGTGATGAGATGTCATTTAACTTTGATAGCTCTTATTAAATAAAAGTTTGACATTTTACATGTATTCATAAACTTGGACTTTTTCTTTGGAAATTTTCTTCAATAACTTAAAAATTATATAATATTATGTTTAAAATGTTTCAGATTCCTCATACTATACATCTATGCATATAATATTTATAGGTATATAGCATACATATAGTATATTAAATATGTATGTGTGTATATATGTACATATATTCCTTAACTCTTGATCATGAACTTACTCTGTTCTTTAATTAATGTAACTCCAAATGGCATGGATATCGGCAGTTATCTCAAAAATACTTACTACATAATCTTTATCTTCTTATTTTATACAAATATATATTTATGTTTTTATAGATAGTCTGTTTTGTTTCTGGGTTTTTTACTTTGTTCTGTTATTCGATAGCATACTTCTAATTACAATTATTTCACAATCTTTAATCCCTTCTTTATCATGCTTCAATTCTTCTGTAGCAGGATACTCTTTAATAGAATAATCTGCCCCGTTTGTAACTTAATTTTCACAAAAATCTATAATGATTCTTGTTAAGTTTCTAATTATAATACATCAGAATGAAATATTTTAAATCCACAGTAGCAGATACTTGTGAGTGGCTCGCTTGATGTTTTTGTCTATTAGAAATGTAAAAACAGAGGCACTGTATGTATCTCGTTCATGATATAGTTTGCATTTAGAGAAACAGTAGGGAAATGGACGTGAAAAATGACACAAACAGGTATTATTTCTTATGAAAAATTCATGAACCTTAGGTAGTAAAGTATTCAAATGTGCTAATTCTGGATGGCCAGTGGGAATGTGTCTAACTGTACTTAAAAATTTTTTTTATTTATTTGAGAGAGAGAAAGAGAGAGAGAATGGGCACACCAGGGCCTCTAGCCATTGAAAACAAACTCCAGTCACATTTGCCACCTTGTGCATTTTCTTATGTGAGTACTGGGGAATTGAGCCTGGGTCCTTAGGTTTCACAGGCAAGTGCCTTAACTGCTAAGCCATTTCTCCAGCCCCTCTGTACTTTTTTAAACAATGGAGATTTGTCATATTGAAAAGGAAAATGAATAGATAGTTATAAGGCAGAATAATCAGTCTTGTAAACACCAGAACAGCATATCCAGTCTGAGTATTATAAACAGACTGGAGGAGTGTGTACATGTGTAGACTTTGGAGATTTATAGCTCTAGCACTTATGAGCTTTATGTCCCCAGGTAAGTTACTTAGCCTGTCTCTGTCTCAGTTTCCCAACTTGTAAAATCTGAACCGTAACAGCCACTTCCTAGTTTTATTGTGAAGATTAAATAAGTGAAGACATGGAAAACACTTCAGATAATGTCTGGCACTTAGTATCTACAAAGTGTGAGTTATCATTATTATATTGTTATTACTAGGTTCATTACATTTTCTACACAAATTAGAGTCTTACATCAATTTTAAATTTTATATAAATGGTGTCATCCAAAATATAGACCTGTCCATTACATACTTGTCTGAGTCAACCCTCATCTGCTGTTTTGCAGGGAAATGGCACATCCCAAAGGCGGCTTTTTGTTGACCAATCCCTTCCATACTTGCCTTGAGAACCCAGCACTGGACTTGTCAAGCCACCGAGCAATTTCTTCTCTTGACCTTCTCGGAGACTTCAAACTTGCCTTTAAAAAAACAGAAGAATCTTCAGTGTATGATGATGCGAGTTCCCTTGCCTCCATGTCTCGTCCACTGCGTAGCCGAGCCTTTTCAGAGAGTCACATCAGCCTAGAGCCTCAGAGCACTCGGGCCTGGGGACAGCATAAAAGGGACCTTTTCACCAAAAGTGATGAGACTCAGTCAGATGTTCTTGGGGCCCGGAAGAAGGCCTTTCCTCCTCCTCGCCCTCCTCCTCCCAACTGGGAAAAATATAGACTCTTCCGTGCAGCCCAACAGCAGCAGCAACAGCAACAGCAACAGCAGCATCCAGAGGAAGAAGAAGAGGAGGGGGAGGAAGGAGGAGAAGAGGAGGAGCGACCACCTCAGTATTTTAGTTCAGAAACCATTGTTTCCTGTGCCCCCCATCCTGAGGAGGGCCTGGAGCAGCCACAATCCCTGATGCAGGGTCCCTTGGAAGTATCAAGTCAGGTCTCACAAAGCCTCCCAGAGCAAGAGTCCTTTGCTTTGCATACCAGTGAATGCCTGCCTCCTATAAGGGGCCACCGAGGATCCCAACCTGAGCAGGTTCAGCCTCCTTGCTATGGAACTCGTGGACTGTGGAGGACCTCAGAGCAGGAAGCTACTGAGTCCCCCAAGTAAGTATTTGTGAAAGACGGGTCTCAGAAAAGATGGGCAGCATGAACTTGAATTTCATCTCTACTATTTGCTAACTGTCTGACCTTGAGCTGGTCAATTAAACTACTTCCAGCCTCAGTCTTCCTAACTGGAAAATTAGTCAGATGATACATGTTCCACTACACCTGGTTGTGACTATTAAAATAATGTGTGTGGGAGCTGGAGAGATATCTCAGTAGTTAACGTGCTTGCCTGCAATGCCTAACCACCTGGGTTTGATTGCCCAGTATCCACATAAAACCACATGCACAAAGTAGTGCATGCATCCAGAGTTCATTTACAGTGGCTAGAGGCCCTGGGACACCCATCCTCTCCCTCTCTCTCTATTTTCCTATCCCTGTCCTTGAACCAGACACTCAGGAGGCAGAGGTAGGAGGATCGCCGTAAGTTCTAGGCCACCCTGAGACTACATAGTGAATTCCAGGTCAGCCTGAGCTAGAGTGATACCCTACCTCCAAAGACCAAAAAAAAAAAAAAAATGAAATGAAAAGATAATGTGTGTGAAAGATTTATATACATGCTTAGTGCATAGTAGGTATTCAGTAAATGGAGACATGATCTTTTTAATCCTTAAATATCATTATTAAAACATGCTATTACTTCTCAATGTGTCTTTAAGATCACTATCTGGCCCTTGATCCTCAAAACATTAAACCTTTCTTGCCTGTACTGGACCTTTCCCATCAACCTAAAACAGTATCTTTTTTTCTCTTGCTATGTCCTCTGAACTCTTAGGCCAACCCCAGTATCAAAGGTGTTCCTGGGGCAGGGCACATATGCCCTGATAATTCCTTATAATTGCTAAAGGCATTGTTTATCTGCTCCACCTCCATCCCCTTGTTTCTCTTTTTCTTTGTATTTGTTTGGCAGCAGTAGGTGGCAGTTGGCAGGGTAAACTGCCTGGGCAGGTAGGTCAAAGCAGGAGTATGGAGTGCTGCGGTCTGTCCACTGTGTGGTGCTCATCTGTGCATCATAGTGCCTACTTGTACTTTTGGCTCCAAAGTAAAGCTCTAGGACCTCGATTGCTCAGTGCTTTGGCTCTCAGCTATTCCTGCCCTCCTTCAGAAAGCTTATCTGTGGGTATGTGTCTCCTAAGTGCTTTCTGTAAATCCCTTTGTAGTAGGATCTTGCCTGGGAGGAGTTGCTATTAGCAGTATTTTTGTCTTTGTGATGTTGACAGGCACATCTTGTTACTTGGTTATCTGGAGCTGATTGAGCAGTTTTCTGAGGTGCTACAGCATAGCCTTTCTAGATCCTGGCCTCTAGGCACTCGTGGAAAAAGCTCTTTTCAGATCCCATGTAGCTGCTTCTCAAGCCATCTGTCTTGTTGCAATTGGATTTTTTGCTTTTCAGAAAGTAACTGAATTGTGATTGCTATGTATCACAGCTAGGAGAATGGAAGGTGACTTAGCACATAGTAGGCGTTGAAAGAATATTTCAGAAGACAAAATAAACAACTATTTATTAACATTTACTATGTGCTAGACACTGCTAGTTATTTTATGTCTATTATTTCAGTTTCTACTTCCAGTGGCCCTGTTGGCCAGTATTATCTCCATTTAACAGATGAAGTAGCTAAAGTTTAGCAGAACAAGGGACTAGCTAATTCAGTATCCCAGCAAAGATTCCAAGCCAGATCTATCCAAGATCAAGGCTTGCTTTGCCTCTTCAACAGCCTCTCTGAGAGAAGCTGTTCTTAAAGAAGGCCAAAACTCTAGGAGACCCTCTTCTCACCTGTAGGGAAGTGTATGCCAAAGGTAGCAGTGACAGGCCCTGGACCACCTTCTTTTTTTTGTTTATTTTTATTTATTTATTTGAGAGTGACAAACAGAGAAAGAGGCAGAGAGAGAGAGAGAGAGAGAGAGAGAGAGAGACAGACAGACAGACAGACAGACAGACAATGGGCGCACCAGGGCCTCCAGCCACTGCAAAAGAAATCCAGATGCGTGCACCCCTTGTGCCTATGGCTAACATGGATCCTGGGGAATCGAGCTTCAAACCGGGGTCCTTAGGCTTCACAGGCAAGCGCTTAACCACTAAGCCATTTCTCCAGCCCTGAACCTTCTTCTTTTATATGCCTCCATCATCTTGGCACCTATTGTAAGTATCATAAATTGAAAATGCAGGTAATATGCCTAACCTGCTGAGAAAGAAAATTGCTATTACTAGACATTTTATTATAACCCACCCCAGAGATCTTTGGGAAACATTGATTTGCATACAACTTTGGCTTCTAGCTATGAAAAAGCAATTATGGATACTTCTTTGGCTGGTGGAGATTTAGGAAACAACACCATCCCCAATATAGCTGGCATTTTTGCCTATTATGTGCCCAGCATTTTTTTTTTTTTGAGGTAAGGTCTCGCTCTAGGCCAGGCTGACCTGGAATTCACTATGTAGTCTCAGGGTGACCTCAAACTCATGGTGATCCTCCTTCCTCTGCCTCCTGAGTGCTGGGACTAAAAGTGTATGCCACCATGCCTGGCTGTGCCTGGCATCTTTAAGCATGTACACACATTTCCTGATTTATGATAATGATTCTACTTCCTTTTTTTTGTTCACAATGGTGTAAAATCACATTCATCCAGGAGAAAGCATACTTTATATTTTGGATTTTCATTTTCTCCTGAGCTAGTAGGGATAGGCAATACAATACACTTTCAAGATGCCAGGCAGTGTCAGCAGCTCCAAGTCAGTACCTTGATCACGAGGGGAAACACTAGATGCTTTACAATGTGCTGTGTTGCTAAACTGAGAGGTTTAGCAGATAGGTATATTGCATGCATTTTCAATTTATGATATGTTCAATTTAAAATGGGATTATTGGGACATAACCCCACTTTAAGTTAAAGACCATCTATATTGTTGATTTATTCTATTTAACAACCATATGAAATAGTTGCAGTTGTTCTCCTCCATTTTTAGAGGAAAAAAAAGTAAAGCCCAGGGAACTAATGTAACTTTATCACAAGACCACAGGTAACCAGAACCCAGGACTTCTGTCTAACTATGCCTACAGCATTATCTCAGGACTTCTGGGATCGGGGAAGATTTCATTCCAGGCTCTAGAAGAGCAAAGAATCCTAAACAAAAGAAAATGGTGATTTTTAAGGGAGAATATTAGCGCAAGGAGACATGTAATGTTTTTACTCTAAAATACAAACAAAGGCATCCAAATTTCATCCAAGGTAAACCAAAGTATCTCTACAATCCATGTATTATTCATTTTAAATTCTGGAATAGACATAAAAGAAAGCCATTAGAACTAACAAATTTGGCCAAGTCTAATAACTCTGATTCCTATGTAGGCTGAGCTCGCTTTATACATTCTGAGAACTTCTTCTCAGTGCTCTGAGGAAGGACTTCTAATCTTTGCTTTAATAATTCTGTTCAAATCCAGAGATTACATTCTTTTTTATGCAATAGTGAGTAAGTGTGTGTGTGAGAGAGAGAGAGAGAGGGAGAGAGAGAGAGAATTGGCATGCCAGGGCCTCCAGCCACTGCAATAGAACTCCAGATGTGTGTGCCTCTTTGTGTGCATGTGTGACATTGTGCATTTGAGTCACTATGCATTGGCTTATGTGGGACCTAAGGAGTCAAACATGAGCCCTTAGGCTTCACAGGCAAGTGCCTTAAACGCTAAGCCATCTCTCCAGCCCAAGATTACATTCTTGTAGATCTCCTATAATCTCCCTTTTCTGTTCATGGGGCCAATGAGGGAAAGAACCCTAAGGCTACATCTGCTGAGGAACTTAATTTCCATGTAGCATATCCTTTTTTATTCTTTACCATTTGTGAGTCAGAACTTCAATACATGCCCTAAAAGTTTTCTTATGCATAAGAATTCCCTGTGTTCTTACTTTCATATTCCCTACAGAATATTTTCTCTTCTCTTCTGCTAACATAAACATACACCATACAGACAGTTCCTTACACATAGGAGTTTGTAGGATATCAAGTGGCCCCTTTGTAGTATCACATAATATAACAGCTCAGAGCACAGATTATGGAGTCAGTTTGCTCAGGTAGAAATCACAGGTTTGAAATTTACTGGCTGGTGGTGACCTTGGGAATATCACTTTAACTCTTGTTGTCTCATGTTTCTCATCTGTAAAGTGATTATTTTGCACATGCAGTTGTATGTGTGTATAAATGGGCATGTCCTGTACACATGTATATTATCCATCCTAGGACAATTTGGGGGGAATGGTATGTATATACTGTGTGAATATTAATATTATTACAGTTCTGAGGTTGAATACATACATGTAAAATAAATTTTTCAAGGGTGAGGAATACTGTCATGCCCAGGCTTCTTTTGTGGGATAAATTAGGAGACAGTGTAACATGGATCAGTAAATAGCTATGAAGCCTTTTTAGCCATTATGTTTAACCTTTATCTAAGAGCTGCAAATAGCTGCAAAAATGACTAATGAGTTTCTTCTATTTTCCCTTTCAAATAGCTAGAGGTTAGCAAAGAGCTAGTGACACAGACAGGTAGAGATTTAGAGTGGTTGGTAGGCAAAAAGAATATTGTCAATCAGGGTGGATTTGCCCTTGCATAAACCTTGAGTTGAATTATTTACCCCTCCATTACTAAAACCTGACATCATAGCATTTCTTTCTTCCTTCTTCCAGACCAGAAGCTTCTATGACAGAAGAGTCCAAAACCAAGCCAGTATGGAGCCAGAACTACTTCTTTCCTGAGGAGAAATTACCTTTCATGGGATGGGGCTCAGAGAAGCAACACCTTAGCCCCACAGGCTTTGGTGAACCCAAGACTACAGGGTCTGCTGCTATACTTATCAAGCCCCTGGGTGTCACTAGTTCCATCCCCCCCTCCCATTTCATTCTGCAACCATGAAGGAGGTTGGGACTATTGGGGATGATAACAGAATTGGAGAGATGTGATCCCCTCTTGGGCCAAAGGGCTGCCTTATAAGAGACAGTGTCAGAAGAGCTCATGAGAGATGTGATAGGCCATGACAAGTCCTTGGCAGGGGGGCTGATCCCAGCCTCCAATATGGTAGCCATGGATGAGGTCATGGGTGACCTCTTTGTTGTGGGACATCTGCAGTGGAGGGATCATGTCAAGCAGGGGTGCCATCAGAAAAGAAAAGATGAGAGTATTCAGGAAAGTCACAGGGTACCTTTGTAAAGCAAGTAGATTACATAGAGCTTGGCTGGGTGGGGGTCTGTGCATGGATAAGAGGGAAGGCAATAGGCCTGAAGCACCAATAGCTAGGGTCCCAGATAATTCTCTGCTACCTAGCACCTCCCTAGGGACCATGAACCAAGGGGAATCATTTATCATCAGAAGCCAAGAGCTTTGAAAGACTATTAGTTTTTCTGGATTTTAATAGTGTATTAATGACCAAACTAAGTGATTGCTAAAATATCCTCACCAGCTATCAAAGTCAGGGGCATAGAAATAGCCTTCTACGTTTTTAAAGTTTGCTTTTCTTTACTTGGCTTCTAGAAAGCCTTCATGTGACCTATTTGTTTGAGCTGTGCCATCTGGTCCATTTTTAAATAACTTCTTGGTAACATAGGATCACATTTTATAGGTAGAGAAATTAAGGAATCAGAAGTATTCATATGGCCACTCTTTGTTTCCACAGACAAGAGTTTCAGCACTTTTCACCTCCTCCAGGAGCCCCAGGAATTCCTACCTCTTACTCAGCATATTACAATATTTCTGTGGCCAAGGCTGAGCTGCTGAATAAATTAAAAGACCAGCCTGATATGGCAGAGATTGGCCTGGGTGAGGAGGAAGTTGACCATGAACTGGCTCATAAGAAGGTAAGGTTTTGGTATATCCTAGATATTTTCAGCATTTAGCTAAATATGTCTGCAGGGCAACCAGCCTCTATGCCTCTAACATACCTTTCATTCCTATATTTTATTATGTAAATCAAACATCCTGTGTTTATTTATTTATGTTCTTATTCTCTCTGTCTCCCCCCCCTCTCTCTCTCTCTCTCTCTCTCTCTCTCTCTCTCTCTCTCTCACTAATCCTTTGAATAACCCAACAAAGTAGAATTTTTTGTGGTGCTAGGAATTGAACTCATGGCCTTATTCATGCTAAGGAAATGCTTGGCCACTGATCTACATCCTCAACCTGAAAGACTCACAGTAGAACATTTTGTAGCATTCAAGACCAAACTCAGAGCCTTACATGTATCACAAAATGTGTTGAGACTGAGTTACACCATTTATTCCTTTTTCTTTCCCTTCCTTCTCCTTCTTTTCCTTTCCTTTCCTTCCCTTTCCTTCCTTTCCCTTCTCTTCCCTTCCCTTCCCTTCCTTCCTTCTTTCCTTCCTTCCCTCCTTCATTCCTTCTTCTCTCCTTCTCTCCCTTCCGTTCCTTGATTTCATTTTTTTTGTGTGTGTTAAGGTTTGAACAAAAATGTTGCATATACCAGGCACATGCTTTAACACTGAGCTATATATCCTGCCCCAGAAAGTAGGTATTACTATCCCCCCTCCTTTTTTTAACCAGGTGTGGTAGCTCAAGCCTATAATCCTAGCACTTGGGAGGCTGAGGTAGGAGGATCACTATGAAATTGAAGCCAGTCTGGACTACAGAGTGAGCTCTAGGTTATCCTGGGCTACATCAAGACCCTGACCTCAATTTAAAAAAAAAAAGAAATTATTATTCCTGCTTTTACCAGTTGAAGGAACTAATTTCCTCAAGGATTATAAACTAACTGATAGGCCCCAACCTTGATGTTAAGACACTGAATTTCTTTAATTTACCATGTTGTTCCTCTGACCTAAGCAAGCCTTGTAGTAAACTTACTGCTCAGAGTACATCAGACTTTCTGCCACTGAGCTCTAGCCAACATCAGTATCATTAATTGTATTCTCTGTAACTTTTGGGGAGAGAGAACAGACTGGCTAAGGGAAATAGGGACAAATTACAGGCTGGCAGACTTTATCATTTATTTGCAATGGTGGTCAATTATCTCTTAAAAATACAAAATAGGTAAATGGAGATGTTATTGTTGTTGTTCCAAGCCTCTCTTCCTCTAACTACCAGTAGCCTAGTTTTCTAATCAAGTTCCTGGAATCATTTTCCCCTCCCTGCACTTACCTATTTTATTTCATAAGCAAATAGGATTACTATGGCAACATCAAAGGTCCAATTTTTCATTTTGTGGACATGTAAGCTCCATGTGAATTGCTCTTGTACACATATTTCTTGCTCAGGACATGACCTGTAGGAAACCATAAGCTCTTTTGCAGAAGCGCTTCCTCCAATTTCCCATCTGAAGCAAAAATGTCAGGGAAGGATATGGAAGCATGGAGGTTCTGACATTTTACTGACCCAGATGCTCTTCTTTGGATTCTGTGTTCCTTGAGCATGAACCTTACTTACTCCAGGCCTGGCCTTTCCAGGGACAAACACAATAAACATCTGGGCAAGAGGAGAGAGGTGATTAGAAATGGCAACTGACAGAATAACAGAGAGTGATTTAAACTGACTATGGGTGGTGTAGGACAGTTTTTGTGTTTGAGGGGAATAAAAATAAGGAAGAGCACCAATTTGCAATATTCCAGAAAAACAGCTTAGCTGAGTCTGGGATGACTCCCCAGCTGTAAATATGCTACACCTTCCTCAGGGCTGAAATTCAAGTTGTAGAGCCAAGGTGGTGAGAAATAAAGGGTTTTCTCCATTTCTATCCTTTCATCAACCCCCGAGCCTTTGATCTTTGATGGGTAGGTGATAATCCAAGTGGCTCATCCCTTAACCCTGACATTGAATTTTATTTTGGAGAGTAGAAGGTGGCAATGTGACTGGGAATGTCTTGCCATCTAATTACATTTCCTCATTTATATCACTGAGCTGCAATTCCTAGTAGGTTTTAAAATGTTCCCCACATGAACATCTGTTATACTTCAGACCACAATCATGATTATCTCCTGATTCTCCAATAGTTCTAAATTGTTACTACAGGCCTTGAAACCCAGAGGATGCTTTCTGAGTCTTGATCACCTTGGACATTTCTAAATAAACTACTGCAGAGCAACACATTCTAGAAAACTGCAACGCTATTATTCCATAGTGTCTAGGCTAGCATAATAATAAATCAAACACAGAAGCAAACTTCCTATGTATGAGTACTATTCTAAGCATGTAATATGTACTAGCTCATTTAATTCTCATAACTACTCTATGAAATTGGTACTTTTTTCTTTTAGTAATATAGGACTTTTCTTTATTCACATCCTTGGTGTATGGACTTTTAAATGAGTAACTATAACAAATTACTAAGAAGAAAGTATCAAAATTATGTAATGAATACCAATAATAAATCCAACAAACTTTCTACTAAGTGTGATATTACTATAACAGACCTTATGAAAATGGTTTAAATATAGTTTCACATATTTAAATTAAAAAAACAGAAGAGATCATTGAAAGTTCCTAAGTTTTACTTTAGCTGTGACAGAGAACAATCATTTGATTCTAAAAGTAACTTTTCTACAATTAATGGTTAGAAGGTAAAACATTTTCCTTTTGCACTATTCCCTCTTGACAATGTTTTCAAGCAATTGTTTTTATATATTATGTTTAACAAAATTCAAATTATTTTTTTCTTTATTAGTCAGTTTTGTATTCAGCAAATACAGTCAGTTTGGTACCATTATTAGGCTCATCCGTGACCTACTCCCTCCCCTTGGTCCCTCCTTGTTGAGGTATATGGGTCATGCATTGTGGAGTTAGCCCACAGTTATGGGTAAGATAAATGTCTCTGCATATCATGACCCAACATGTGGCTCTGACATTCTTTCTGCCCCCTCTTCCGCAAAATTTCCCTGAGCCATGTTGGGTTCATTTTTGGTCTGCTTCAGTGATGAGGTGTTGGGGGCCTCTGTGGCTCTGGCTCTCTGATTTGGTAGGAGTTGATTTTTCTCTGTGCTGATCTCCTTCCCTCTTGTGCTGGTATCCGGTTCATCAGGAAAACAGCCCCCTTGCTTGTTTCTCCAATTTTTCTTAGTTTCAGCCGGGGCCCTTTTGAGGTATGATGGGGTGGCTCTCTCCTTAGGATCTACATCTATCTGAAAAAGAGAAGCAGATTCTCCAACGGAGAGTAAGTTAGCACCAGGACAAATGAGATAACCCTTACTTTTTTTTTTTCAAATTGTTTTTAGTGTATTCAACAAAACCATTCACACAAATAATACACATCAGTCCTGTCATCATCATTTAAGAACTGAAAGCCATGCATGTTGTTGGCAAACAGATGTAAACAAACTTACATGTACATTTTCATGCATGCATGTTATTTGCAGAAATATTTATTTGTATTGGTTGGAATATTACATTATTATATTATATTATATTAGAAGACAGATGCATAATATTCACATTAAACACCAAAAATTACTTTTCATTTTATTAAATTTTTTGTTTGTTTTTATTTATTTATTTGAGAATGACAGACAAAGAGAGAAAGAGGCAGATAGAGAGAGAGAATGGGCGCACCAGGGCTTCCAGCCACTGCAAATGAACTCGAGATGCGTGCACCCCCTTGTGCATCTGGCTAACATGGGTCCTGGGGAATTGAGCCTCAAACCTGGGTCCTCAGGCTTCACAGGCAAGCACTTAACCACTAAGCCATCTCTCCAGGCCTTACTTTTCATTTTATGGAGAACTTTAATATATAAGCATATTACAAATTGTTCATATTTCCACTGGGTTATATTCTTATGTTCCCTCACTTTCTCCTAATTTTTCCTTATGCTACAAGAGAACCATGTACCACTACTTTGGACACAAGCTCACTGCAGATTCAGTACTTTTTATCTTATCCAGATGTGTGTGTGTGTGTGTGTGTGTGTGTGTGTTGAATCTGGTTCATTTATGTTGTGCTATCCCTCATTAGAATCACTGTCCAACACATTTTCAGCCCATGACTGTCACAGGAGAGCTTTTGCAGACCCTTTAAAAACTTACTGACAACCTCCATACACATACACAATATGCCATGACCATAACCCCCTCCCACCACCCTCCTCTGCCCCCCAATTGAATTCCTTCATTCCAACTATTCTCTCTTCCATTTTTTTTAATATTTTATTTTATTTTATTTTTATTTATTTTTTGACAGAGAAAGAGGGAGAGAGAGGAAGAGAAAGAGAATGGGCATGCCAGGACCTCCAGCCACTGCAAATGAACTCCAGATGCATGTGCCCCCTTGTGCATCTGGCTAACGTGGGTCCTAGGGAAATCAAACCTGGGTCCTTTGGCATTGCAGGCAAATTCCTTAACCACTAAGCCATCCCTCCAGCCCCTCTCTTCTATTTTGATGTCATCATTTTCCCCTCTTCTTATGCTGGTCTTTAATTTTTTACACCATTTTCAAATCCAATTTGTCTACAGTAATAGCTCTTTTTCTGTTGGAGTAGGATAATAAAAAATGATTCTTGTCTCCAAGTACTCCATAGTAATTTCAAATATGTGATTAGCTATTAAAACTTTTGGACTATTCATCTTCACAAAAATCCCGAGGGAGCTGTGCATGTTCAAGTCCATAATTTTATGCTTGTTTATGCTGTTGCATTTTTAAAAAGGTGGCTTAGTCAATAGGTAGCACTTACTTAATGCCAAAAACTTTTTTGGTGACATGGAGATGCCTGCCACATAGGTGGATAAGGTACCTACCCAGAAAACTAGAATTGTTCCTGCATTTCCCAGGTTTCCTATTTCCAGTGACCAAAGTATAGCCTAAAATCTGTTACTTGGATCCCAAAACAGAGATTACAACCAAAGATTAATTTTTCCTTCCCTCCTCTTTTTCTCCCACTCTCCCTTCTCTCCCTCCCTCTCCTTTCTCTTTATTCCTTTTTAATTTATTTTTGAAAAGGTCTCACTGTATATCCCAGGTTGGCTAGAAACTTGCAACCATTTTACCTCTTCCTTCTCAGTACTGGAACTACAGGCATGTACCACCATTCCCAACTAGGCTCACATTGTTTGTGTGGGTGCCCATGCTCATCTTTTGTTTCCTCTTCTCTTTAATGACCCTAGGTTAAACTTATTGAAAGCATTGGCCGTAAACTTTCCGTCCTGCGGGAGGCTCAACGAGGGCTGCTGGAAGACATCAATGCCAATTTTGCCCTTGGAGAAGAGGTGGAGGCCAACTTAAAAGCTTCTTGCAAATCTAATGAATTTGAAAAGTACCGTTTGTTTATTGGGGACCTGGACAAAGTAGTCAACCTGTTGCTGTCCCTCTCTGGACGATTGGCCCGAGTGGAAAATGCTCTCAATAGCATCGATTCAGAGGCCAACCAGGAGAAGGTAGAGTTGGGGTCCCTGAGGTTATAGATGGAAAAATATGTCATCTACCTATTGGAACTTCCTCTTTGAAGTTGAGCTGTTAAGAGATGCAGAGAAGCAGTGTGAACACTGGCATTTAAATACCCTGAAATTCTGCTTTTACTGCTTATTATCTGTGTGATTATAGTCAATTCACTTAAACTCACTCTGTCTTAACTGCTTCCTCTGTAAGATGAGATGAATATACTACCTACCTCATGGGGGTTGCTATGAGGATTTAGATAATTCAAGTTAATGACTTAAAACAAGGCCTAAAGCAAGGCAAATGTGGAATCAGTGCAAGGTGCCAGTGGCAGCAAGAGTAGGAAAGGAAGCAACAGCAGCAGCAGTTTTGCCTCTGGTCTCCCTAGAGTTGGAAGAAGGCATTCAGTTTCACAAATTGGTTCATTTTATGACCATATCCTGAAGTAAATTGCCTTACTTTTCCCTATATAAGTGGTTTTGAATCCACCCTAAGAATGTATGTGTGTGCATGCACATGTGCACACACATACACACACACACCTTTACTCATATCCACTCATGCAGAGACACACACCATATAGAAAGAATCAGCACAGTGTTCAGTAGATGGAAGGGACACAGGCTGACTTTATTGGAGCCTTCCATAATGCCAAACCCAGTGGAGGTCCACAGATTAGATAGTCTTGGAGATGGAAAGCGGTGATTGTTTATCCCTGTCCAAGATCACTGTCATGCTAATCTTCCAACTACTGGGTTTTGCATGTAGGTGGACTTCGGAGCAGAAAAGCTAGGGTTGATCAGTGAACAAAAGGGATAGCTGCTCTGTGGCTACCTCTCTGATGAAGCACTATGGGACATATGGCTTGTGATTGACACAGCCCTTAATTGGATCTTTTTTTCCCCAGTTGATGCTGATGGAGAAGAAACAACAGCTGACAGGCCAGTTGGCAGATGCCAAGGAGCTGAAGGAGCACGTGGACCGTAGAGAGAAGCTGGTGTTCAGCATGGTCTCCCGCTACCTGCCTCCAGACCAGCTCCAAGATTACCAGCACTTTGTGAAGATGAAATCTGCTCTCATCATTGAACAGAGAGAACTGGAGGAGAAGATCAAGCTTGGGGAAGAGCAGCTCAAATGCCTCAGGGAGAGCCTACTCTTGGGGCCCAGCAATTTCTGATTCTACCAACAGTCTGCCATTGAACCCCTGCCTAGCCTCAATGGGAAGTGCTTTCAGTCTTCAGTAGCAGTTTGTAAGCAAGCAGATAACAATTAGCAGATTGCTCCAGCCTCTACCCTGGTCAGTCAGCTAGTATAGCCTGAAGAGATCACAAACTTCCATGCTAGGGAGCCATAGCAAAGTGTGGACCAACTATGTTCTTTCCTAGAGTGTGCAGGAAGCACTTGATGCTCACAGAACCAACAAAAGCACCTTCATCTCTGTACTAAGACACCAAAGACTTCACAAACCTCCAAGCCATAACTGCCCTGGAAGCTCAGAACAAAGCTGCCTGTGCATCTTCCTCTTACCCAGGGCTCAGGGCTCAGGTATTTCTCATAAAGATCTGGCTGACTTGAGCACATTCATCTGCCCCCTATTTCAGGGCCTCACCCAAGCTTTGCGGTGAAAGACACAGGAGGGGTTACATGTAATAGGGTGAGAACAAAGTTTTAGTGTCACCATGTACTACCAAGAAAAGCCAGGTTTAAACAAAGTGGCTCCATTTGTACCTTCTCCAGCAGGTAGGTTAAAGGGAAGAAGCCACACTCAGCTTTAGCTAGCACAGCCTTCTTCCCATCCTAAGATTTTTGGGCCTGCCACTTTATATTGCTTGTGACCTCTACGAGTCACAAACCAGAGTTTAATATGATAAGCCTTTCATAGCTCCATTACAGCTGACGTCTGGATATAGTTTCATTATTGAGGGCTCTTATTTTTGTATATTTATATATATATTTTTCTTTTTTAACTAATGAGGTAAGAAGGTGGAAATGAAGAGGGAAAAGTTAGCCCAGAAGGAAAAATTTTCAGTTGATCAGCATGAATCTACCCTGCCTAGATATGCGAATGCCAAGGCACTGAATTCTTCCCACCATAGATACAATTTAAAAAAAGAGCTCTCCCCTTGATATCATAGCCTCCCTACCATGACCTGGCTCTGGGCTTCCCTGAAGGTTTGGATGGCCATGTCCTAGCATTCCTGAGTAGTATTTACCTTTTTCATAATATTTCTGAAACCAAAGAAGTTTCCTAAATCTGACAAGGGTCATTCATTTTTTTCTACTATCTCCAAACCATGTGGGATAAATGAAAATGAGCTCAGGAGGTACTCCTTTGCCTCTTCAACTGCTTCCTCAGCCTGTTGCCAGGCTCAGGGAACCCAAACTATGGCAGCTGGCATCTGCAGCTAGAGCCAGGCCCCAGAGCAAATCATTATCTAGCCAGGAGCTTAGACACACAGTAGCCCTCTTTATCCTTGGTGCAGAAGAGAGTAATGTTCTAAGACACCCCCTTACCTGGTGGATACCTTAAACCATAGATAATACCAAACCATATTTTTGTATACGTAGATATGTATGTAGACATATAGATATCTCCGTATATTTCACAACAGTTAATCTGATAAGTGAGAAAGCGGTTAAATGACTAAAGAGAGAATAACTACACAACCTGGATACACTGGACAAATGGATAATTCATACTCCATGTGTGACAGAGCATTATGGAGCAAAATTTTATCACTTCTCAGAATGACATGCAATATAAAATGTACCAATTGTTTATTTCTATAATACTCCTGTAATATTGTCAAACCATGATTGTCCAGATGTAACTGAAGCTACAGAAAGTGAAAACACACACATAATGGGGGACTAATGTACAAAGAACTAAGGCTTCTACTACTGCTAAGACCCTGACACCAGCTTCTCTCCTGGAAAAGCATTCAGGTGGACAATGACAAGAAGGGGATTATAACAAAACTGCCCTGTTACCTCCCTCAATTCTCTCATCCTTGTTAACTTGGATCAGTCCTTGGCGTTATCCCCTAATATCATCCAAGTTCAGTACATCTCATCACTTCTCTTTACTGCTGAGTTCCTCAGGGTCCATGGAGGTTCACTGTAGCAGCAGGGGAACCTCACTCAACCAAAGAATTTGCCAAAGAACTTTGCTGCTGCTACTACAAATACTGCTTATTAGCTTCTACTTCCTCTCTACTTGCCTGAAAAGTATGAGAAAGTAGTTTTGGCCAGACGGGTGTCCTGGAGGGATGGTAACCCTCTCTGTGGGGCCCTGGGTATGCTTTTAGTATTGCTGCCACTACCAGAACCACTGTTAGTATGTCAAACATTCTCCCTTCCAGTGGAAGATTCCAACATAATTAAAATATAACCTCAAAACTCTTCTGAGCAGTTAAGCTCAGTGGCTTCTATTCTATTATATTCAGCAACACTGAGAGCTTATAAAAGGCTAGGTTTATCCAAAGGAATATTGAAGGAGGTGGAAGAATGCTTTGAGTGAAGACCACAGTCGCCTTACCTTCTTTTATTAACAGGTCCTAGGACAAACAATAAGCATACTGTATTTAGGGTGAGAAGAGTAGATTTGGGGGGAATATTGGTCTAGGAAAAGGATGGTCACCTAACTGAACACCATGGCAATTGTCTGGATATTGCTTAGCCATTGTTAGGTTAAATATACTTTAAGTTTATGGTAACAAAATACTATTACTTAAGCCATTTTTGTTTGTTCTTGGTTTGGGATGTACTATGGGTAGGACCCAAGGCCTTGTACATGCATATTGGGCAAGTATTGTATGACTGGACTAGTCCTATACCCAGCCTTAATTCTCACATTTTCACTCATTGCACCTCAAATGAGTTTCTAGAGTTGGATTCAGAATACAAGGATACTCAGTTTCCAAAGTATTTAAAGCATAACCTCAAGACTATTGTGAGCAATGAAGCTCAATAGACAAGGTGATTTACTAAACATAGAATGACATGCTACGCTCCTGCTGTGGAAGTCCCATTGACAGTGCCAGTGCTACAAAGTTGCCAGTATTACTTGAGCTGAAATAACCCTCCCTTATGTTGGTTTTTGGGCTCAGCCCTCTTCCAAAGCCTCCACGTGAATTCAGTATGCAAGGTAAGCCAAAGGATTTGCCAAAGTCTTCTACTCTTTCTCTTCAAATACTTACATAAACCCCATCGAATAATAGGTAAGTGGGGTGATGGTTAAATAGAAGGGAATAAGTGAAAGATTGCTATCATATGTCCCCTATTACGTTCCCCTATCCCCAGATAATTGAGTCTTCTTGAGTCTCATCACTAGAGATTCAGATAAGATATACAAGTCAATGCCCAACTGGAGTCCAAAAGAATGAAACACAAACACTGAAATTAAAGCCATAGAAAGGGAGAGTTTGGAAGCAGAAGAAAGGAGAGAGGGTTAAAAGATTAAAAACCTCTTTCAAAATCTGGTTCACATTCAGATTTCCATTTAAACTCATGGGCTAAAAGACTACTTACAGGGTACCAGAGCCACATCCCTAACACTAGCCTCCATAAAGAATCTGTTCTGCTAGTAGCAAGCCTCAGATGGAGGAAGTTGCACACGTTTCTGGTCACTTTCACCAATCTGGAGCTGGGCAGCTCCCTATGATTCTGTCAGGGGAGTTTTCTATGACAATAATATTTCTGTGAGCAGCATATTATATTATTTGAAGATTAGTAGATCTTTAGAGGGGATAGGGCATGGGACAGTTTGTATAGATAAAGATCCAGTGCTTTGTACAACATTAGAGGTTTAGCTATCCCATATGATATTTTTCTGAATTTTATTGTTTTACCATTTGGCTCCTCCACCACTTCCTTCTTGGCTGACATTAATATGCCTACCAGATTGTCATCAGGAATCATATTTCAATAAAAGGTGCTAAGGACGAAAATAATTGTCTCATGTATTTTGACTTAGGGACTAGAGATCCCCTAATATTCTGCTAAAAAAGCATGAGTGGAATTTGGTCACATAACCACAGTCCTTCACAGATAGCTATATGATCAGAGCCTTATCTGCGTTCCTAAACTTCTACCCTGACCCCTTAGGAATGATACTAATACTATGCTATTCATTATCTCCAGCAAAATAGTAAGGTCTGTGTGATAGCTATCTCAATTATCAATTTGGTTGTAATAGGAATCAACTAACTCTGGGCTGGTCTGTGAGAGTATTTCTAGGAAGAATAAACACAGGAGAGGCAGACCCTCCTCCAGAGTGTGCAGCACCTTCTGGAGGCAGCAGAGATGTTAAGAGATCTGAGGGAAAAATAGTAGTGATTTTGCCTCTTTGCCTTCATTCCTTGCTGGTGAATACACCTACCGTGTTCCTGCCTTCTTTTACTGACATCAGGACCCACCTTCTTTGTCCTTCAATTGTGGACTGAAGAACAGCAGCTTGCCAGAAATCCCCCAGGCCTCGATGCCAAGTTGGGACTGTTGAGACATCCAGCCCATGGACTAAGCAGCTACCAGATTCTCAGACACTCTAACATGCAGACTGCTCAACCCATATTGTGTGATCCAATCTAATAAGTCTCCTTTGGAATGTGTATTTATTCTATCAGTTCTGTCCCTCTAAAGAAATCTGACTAATACAGAGTGTAGCACCTGAGGTGGGGCTCTAGAGAAATAGAATTGTAATGATGAATTCCTCTAGTGGGCTCGGTAGTACCTAAAGCTGACACCCCAACTAAATCTACAGTTACTAAAGAGTACTTATAATCCACAGTGGGCACTATTTTTAAAAGTATGCAAGAAAAATGCATTTAATATTCCTGATTCACCTCTTTGGAAGAGCAAATGATTTAGTGACTATATAAAATTTTTGAATATCTGTGGAAAAGAAGAAACAATGATGTACGGTTGCTTCTAGCATCTCTGGATAAAATACCAAAGGAAAAGAATGAGCTCTGAGATGAAATTTCCCATTTCCAGACGCACACAAGAATCTAAAGATATCTCCATATGCCTTAAAAAAAAATCTTTTCTCCAGCAGCCGTAAGGAAAAGAAAACCAAAAACAAACAAACCAACAACAAAAATAAAAACCAATCCCTCATCATATGAATGTCTGACTTACAACACAAGTGCAAATCCCAACCTTGAACCATGTCCACAGTTAACATGAGGATACTGATTAGAAGAATGTGGGATCCTATAATTTGGGATGGAGATGTATAGGAGAACCCTGATGAGGCAGAAAACACAGATTCTAATGGGTTTATTTTGCCAGAGGAATTAGTTTCTCCATCTTTTTTAAAGGTTTTATTTTTATTTATTAGAGACAGGGAGAGAGAGAGTGTGTGAGAATGGGCACTCCAGGGCCTCTAGCCACCACAAACGAACTCCAGGTGCATGGACCACCTTGTGCATCTGGCTTACATGGGTACTGGGGAATTGAACCTGGGTCCTTAGGCTTTGCAGGCATGCACCTTAACTGCTAAGCCATCTCTCCAGCCCTAGTTCCCTCACCTTTAACAGAAGATATATCCCCACCGCCATCCCTGCAATATTGCCCTCTCTGCCATTCCTGAGGGAATTAATTCTGCATTGTTTATGGAAACAGCAATGGCCTTCCCTAAAAGTGATATCATGCAGGGCAGTGCTGATACTTCTTATTGCCCACCCATCCTTTCCTAGAGACCTATGGAGCAGTTGCCTTCTAGCTCCTGGGACAAAACCCACAATCAGAAGCGGCTCATGGGAGGAAAATGTGTACTCAACTTACAGTTTTGAGAGTAAGTTTTGTAATGGTAGGGAAAAGCATGGCGGAGCAAAGACTGAGCATCCTGTTTCACAGCAGCTGGGTGGGTACAGCAAAAATGAGTTAGATCTGGTCAGGAAGACTTGGGTTATAAACACCAAAAGGCCAATCCCAAGTGACACATCTTCTCCAGCATGTCTCCACATTTCAAATTGCCACCAGCTGGAGATTGACTATGAAGCTTAATCACAAACACATGAGAGTATGGGGGATATTTTACATTCAAACTGCCACATTCCACTCCTAATCCCACAGACTCACAGCCATCAGTCCAACTTTAAAAGTCCCTACAGATTTACCAATTCCAGTACTATTCAAAAGTTGAAAGACTCACCTGAGACAAAACAGTCTTTTGACTTATCTGTATAAAATCAAAACAAAAGTCACCTACTTCAAACACACAATAGCACAGACTAAACATTCCTATTGAAGAAAGATAGTATAGCAAGGAAATATGGCACGATATAAAACCAGCAGGGCAGACATCAAATCCTGCAGCTCCATGTCCAATAACTGCTACAATGAAACCTCTAGGCACCAAATTCTGCCCCTCTAGCTTTGGGTGCTTGCTTTCTCAGCAGATGCACCTGATCCACAGTAAGAAGCTTTCCTCATTGCCAAGCCCATAGTCCTGGCATCTCCAAAGTCCTATACTCTCCACTGTACTCCGTGGTTCTTCAAGGCTCCATGTCATGGCCTCATAAGGCCTCCATGCAGACAATTCAGCCTTGTCCCACATTGCCCACTGGCCATCTCCAGAACCATATGCACCTCCTGATCCTTCTTTCCTACATTTGTCATACTTCCAGAATAAATACCAGGTGAGCTACCAATCTTGTTAATACAGTGAGAAATAAAGATGTCTTTGAGAAGCAGGAAAATCCTTAAGCATTCTTTAATAAGGCCCCTCCTTTTGGTAGAATAAGCACTCCTCCTGTTGTCCCAGTGCAGAACAGCTGACCCATCCTCAATGGTGATAATCTACCAAACAATTGCACCTGAATCAGCTACCATTTCCATCCCAAGATTTTCATCTGTTTATGTGCTAAGCGTAACCCCCAGCACTGTTCAAAAGTTCACTGTTCAAAAGTTCAATGTCCAAAATCTCATCTGAGACTCAAGACAATCTCTTCACTATGATCCCTATAATATTGAAACAAGTTACACATTTCCAACACAATGACACACAGTGAGCATGACCATGCCAAAAAGGAGAAATGGGGGAACAGCAAAGAAAGATGGACCAATGCAAGATAGAAAATCAGTAGGGCAATAAAATCCTGAAGCTCCACATCCATTACCTTGTGCTTGTGATGAAATCCTCTGGAAACTAAAAGGTTTGGGCAACTCCATCACTCCAGTTGTGCTGCTTGCAGCTCAAACAGAGCCTGCATATTTCCTTGGCAGCTGTTTTGTATTCCTGGCATCTCTAAAATCCTGACACCTTCACCACAACCTATAGTTTATTTTCACAGCTTCACACAATGGCCTCGCAGGGCCTTCCTGAAGGAACGTTGACCCTGCCTCACACTGTCCAGGTTAAGCAGCTTCCAGGAATCACAGATGCATGACCCTCTATTTCCTGAACTTGTCATACTTCTAAAACCAGCACAAGGCAGAAACACTGTAGACTTGTTAATCCAGTGGTGATTAGCCTGATTTTTGAGGAGTGGGAAACCCCTTCAGCATTCTTTCTGCAGGCCTGCTCCTTTGTAAAGAATCAGCATTCCTTATATTCTCCCAATCCAAAAATGAATCCAGTCCTCATTTTCCTTGTGGTAAACTTTATATCTTCCATCCTTCTGACCACAAACTCTAACCTTTAGCTTAGAAATACATTTCTTCTTTGAATAGTTGCAGTGATCTACCTTTCTTTCACTGTAGCACAAAACCAAAGTCTGAGATAAACTACCCCCACACTTCAGCCAAGCTACAGCTGAAACTACAGAATAATAGTGGGAGATGAGCATGAGTGCCACTTCCATGGCGAACCTGATAATCAGTGCCAGAATGAAGGAGACAGACCCTGAGGATACTCAACACTTATCAAAGCAGAGATACAGAGGCTTGTAAGAGCTTATCACTGAAGTAGACTTAAACTCTTCCACCATGACTCAGGGAATTTTGCAGAAGAGGGGGCAAAGAGACTGTAAGAGCCTCAGGTTGAAGCATCATGCCCAGAGGCATTTGCTTCCCCCCAAAAATAACTGGAGCTCCCACAATGCATAAACCACAACCCCATGGGGAATACCTGCAACCTCACTGAGGAGCATCCCCAATGGGATGGCAGCAGAGATGAGGGAAAAGAGTACCAACACATGATGAATCCATATGAAACATGTTGGTAATAATAATAACAAACATTTAAAAAAAGAAATGAAGTTTATTTAGTTCATAGTTCTGACATTTTATAGACATGGGGCTGCCATCAGGTCATCACATGGTGAGAGTATGTATAAGGAGGAAGGACCATATGATTAATATAGAAAACCAAAGAATAATGCAAGGGTCTCATGAAAACTACTTTAATAACTTCTGAGAGCATTTACCAATGAACCAAGGGCCTCCACCTAGGCTCCATGTTTCAGTGCTTCCATGCTTAGGATCAAGCTACAAAGACATTATAACCTTTAGGAGGCAAACTCACACCATATTTGAAATATAGCATTTGTCAATGGCAACAACTCAGTCTCCCCCACAATTTAGAATTCAAAAGATGCAGCAATAGGGGTGATCTCAGATATAGACCTTAGCAGTACACAAAATCCAGTTTTGGATCAAACCGCATCAGAAGTAAGACATCTAGACCTTCTATGTTGATTCTATATACTCATATTGCCTTTTCTCTAGCTAATACTTAAGTGTCATACCTTCAGCTCCAAGAAAAGCAAAGGATTTGCTGACCAACACTCCAGGACAGCCTCCAAATTTAGACTCAAATATATTCTAGGCACCAATTATATGGTTAAGCTTGCTTTTTCTGTGACTTATGTCTGGCTTATGCCTGGAATCCCCTCCTCTTACTACAGATATCTGGTGTTGTAGAGTGGGAAGAGCTCAGCTTTGTTATTTGAGTTATCTATATTTAAGTTATTCTCCTGCATATTCTATGAAGCTGTATATTAGTTATCTTTCTTGTCACTGTGACCAAATACCTGACAAAGGGAGGAACAGTTCATAGTAGTTCATCATGGTGGGGAAGACAGGCAGACCTGGTAGCAGGAGCATCTTGATCTTTGCCACCAACAAGGAAGCAAAGAAGGGAATACCAGCCTTCAGCTGGCTTCCTCGTTTTTCCCTTTTTATTCTATCCTGGTTCCAAGTCCATGGGATAGAGTCACCCACATTCAGGGTTAGTCTTTCCTCCTTAGATAAACCTCTCTGGAAATATCCTTACTGACACACCTAGAGGTGTGTCTCCCAGGTTATTCTAAACCCAGTAAAGTTAGCAATGAAGATTAACCATAAAACTATTGTTACTTGCTCCATTTTCTTATCTCTAAAATGGAAATAATAATATTTTTCAGAGTTGTAACTTGAAAATAATAAATAAAAGCTTCTAGCTATTTACTGAGGTCTTGTTAGAAAGGTAGAATACCACCCTCCCAAAAGCTGGTAATAACACTCTTAATCTTAACTATATTTCTGGGAGATTCACATGCATATTAAAATTTAAAATTTGGAAAGCACTGACATGTTACAAACATACTTAGTGAAGGGTAGCTAAAGTTACAGTCTTTATTCTGCCCTTACTTATTTTTCTCATATTTCTCATAGCTGTCTGCTGAGATGAATTATGTAATATTGCAAGATGTAAGGTTACTGTATTTCTGAGTCCATTTTGTGATGCTATAACAAAGTATCTGGGATTGGATAATTTATAACAAACAAAACTGTACAATCCTGTGGTGGTTTGATTCAGGTGTGCCCCATAAACTTAGATGTTCTGAATGCTAGGTCTCTAGCTGGTAGCAATTTGGGAACTGAAGCCTCCTGGACGCAGAGTACTGTTGGGGTAGAGCTTATGGGTGTTAAAGCCAACTTCTTCTTGCCTGTGTTTGGCACACTCTCCTATTACTATTGTCCATCTGATATTTGTCAGAGGGTGATGTCCACCCTCTGCTCATGCCATCATTTTCCCCTGCCACCATAGAGCCTCCTTGAGTCTGCAAGCCAAAATAAACCCTTTCATTACCTCAAGCTGCTCTTGGTCAGGTTCTTGTGCCAGCAACATGAAGCTGACTGCAGCAAACCCAAAATCAAGGATCACTGCAGTGCTGGTGAGTTATTTTCTGTACCATCCCCTGACGGAAGCACTGAAAGAGAAAACAAAAGATCAAACTCAGAGCCATAAGTCCTTTAATAATCAATATTAATATAGCCATGAGGACAGAACCCTCATGACCTAAATGCTTCATATTAGGTTCCACCTCTCATTACCACTGCAATAGAGATTGAGTTTTAAAAACATATTAAACCATAGCAATACACAAAATTTAATGAGCAATCGGAAAGTGAAATAAAATAACTCTTTGTTGTTCCCATTCATTCACTAAAGATATCAAGTATTGTCTTATACTCCAGGAATTTAGCAATGGACAAGATAGACCAAGTACCTATTCTTGTGGAATTTCCATCCTATCAGAGAGATAAATAAATATAAAGAAGTCAATCTACAATTGTGCATTCATTATATAAAGCTGTACATACATACATAATTATTTTTTATTCTATTACAGCAACAAAAACACATTCTTAATTTTCACAGCTATTAGCACTTGGCTAAACCCATGAATCTTTTTGTTATAAAATAACTAAGAATATTTTATATTAATTTTCAACACAGAATGATACAAAGAACATGGGCATATAGATATTTCTTCAAGATACTAATTTAATTTCCTTGGGTTACCTAATTACAACAATTTCTGGGTCATATTTTTTATTTTTAATGTTTTAAAGAACTTTCCTACTGCTTTCTAAAATGGCTGTATTAATGTACATTCTCACCAATGATATGTAAGGATTCCCTTTTCTGTATACCTTCACCAACATTGTTTAAATATTTTAGGTAAATTCATGCCACTTCTGACAACATGAATAAACCTGAAGAACATTATCACCAATAAAATGAATTAGACATGGAATGAAAAATTCTGCATGATCTCATTTATATGCAGACTTTAGTTTAATATATAACAACAGAGTATAGAATGGTGGCTACCAGAAGCAGGAAGGTGGAAGATGTTAGTCAAAGAACACAAAGTTGCGTATATATAGGATTAACTAGTCTATAGATTTAATATCCATTAGGAGGACTATAATTAGCAATGCTGTATTATGTACTGTGCATTTGATTTTTTTTCATTTTTATTTTATTTTATTTTATTTTATTTTTACAGTCAGTTTGGTACCATTATTAGGCTCATCCGTGACCTACCCCCTCCCCTTGGCCCCTCCTTGTTGAGGTATGTGGGTCATGCATTGTGGAGTTAGCCCACAGTTATGGGTAAGATAAATGTCTCTGCATATCATGACCCAACATGTGGCTCTGACATTCTTTCCGCTGCATTTGATTTTTTAAAATATATTTTATTTATTTATTTGGGAGAGAGAGAGAGAGAGAGAAAGAGAGAGAGAGAATGTGTGTGCCAGGGCCTCCAGCCACTGCAAATGAACTCCAGATGCATGGGCCCCTTGTGCATCTGGCTTATGTGGGTCCTGGAGAGTCGAACCAGGATCCTTTGGCTGTGCAGGCAAGTGCCTTAACCACTAAGCCATCTCTCCAGCCCTGGGCATTTGATTTTTAAAAAGTAGCTTTCATGGGGCTGGAGAGATAGCTAAGCATTTAAAAGTGCTTGCATGTGAAGCCTCATGACCCAAGTTCAAAACCCATTTTCCATGTAAAGCCAGATGCACAAAGTGGTGCATAGATCTGGAGTTTATTTGTAGTGGCAGGAAATTCTGGTGTGCTTATATTCTCTTTTCCCATCTCTCTCTCTCTCTGTCTCTCTCTCTGTCTGCCCCTTTGTCTCTCTCAAATAAAGATATAAAATATATTTTTAAAAATAGTTTTCAGGGCTGGGGAAATGGCTTAGTGGTTAAGGTGCTTGCCTGCGAAGCCTAAGGACCCCGATTCGATTCCCCAGGACCCACATAAGCCAGATGCACATGTGTCTGGAGTGCATGTGTCTGGAGTCCATTTGCAATGGCTGGAAGCCCTAATGTGCCCATTCTCTCTCTCTCACTCTGCCTCTTTCTCTCTGTGTATGTCACTAACAAATAAATAAATAAAAATAAACCAAAAATTAAAAATAAAAGTAGTTTTCAGTGGCTTGAATGATGGCTTAGCAGTTCAGGCTCTTGCCTGCAAAACCAAAGGACCCAAGTTCTGTTCCCTAGTACCCACATAAAGCCAGATGCACAAGGTGGCACATGCATCTGGAGTTCATTTGCAGGGGTTAGTGGCCCTGGCATGCCCATTTTCTCTCTCTCTCCGTCTCCAATAAATAAATAATAAATAAAATACCAAAAAATTAAGGGCTGGAGAGATGGCTTAGCATCTAAGGCACTTGCCTGCAAAGCCTAAGGACCCTTGTTCGGCATCTCTCCAGATCCCATGTAAGCCAGACGCACAAAGGTGAGGCAAGCTCAAGGTCACGCATGCTCACTCAGCAATGCGAGCATCTAGAATTTGATTGCAGTGACTAAGGCCCTGGCGTGCCAATTCTCTCCCCCCCACCTCTCTCGTATGCACACTCTGCATAAAAATATAAAAATTATAAAAGTAGTTTTCAGATGCTCCTAAAATAACAGTTAAAAAATAACTTTATTGGCTTGGAGATAGTTCAGTTGGTAAAGTGCTTGCCACACAAGTGTGAGGACTCATGTTTGGATCCTCATCACACATGAAAAAGCCAGAGTTACATGTGCCTGTAATCCCAGTGCTGGGGAGACCGAGACAAGGGGTGTCTTGGGATCACTGGTTAGCTAGTCTAGCCAAATCAGTGAGCTCTAGGTGTAATGAAAGGCCCTGTCTTAGAAGGGAGACTGGCTGTGAGGAGGAAGGGGGTTAGCAAGAATGGAAAATATATGAGAATTTAATAGGTGATGAACATGATCAGAATACATTATATCCAAATTTGAAATGGCCAAAAAATTAAAAAGTGAAATACAGTGAAGAATGATTGAGGAAGAAAATGTCAGTTTATGTCCTCGATATGCATGTTCATACATGTATATGTACTCCTGTACATATGTGTGCCCACACATGTACACACATGCACACCACACACATGCATACACCCCAAAAGGTAACTGTGATAAAATGGATATTTAATCTATGTGACTATTCATATGTAATCATTATGTATATTGAAACATGTTGCTCTTAAATACATATAATTTTTCACCAGATGCATTATTTCCTCACTAAGTGGAATTTGTAATGAAAAATGACTAGCAAAAGGATAACAAACTGTCACTGAGGAAATCAAATTTGAAGACAGTTTAGCAAAAAAGGTTGAATTCCACTACTAAAAAAGCAAACTAGCTTATATCACATGGAAATCTTGCTATTCTGTACATGATTCAAACGTGGCCAAAAGCTTCAAGTTCTGGTCAAAACAGCTCTCCTACTAAGCAGTGTAAACTGTAGAGACCATGCTGTGTTTAAAAAATGTGTGGTTAAATTTCATAAATATGTCCTTTCATTCTGGAGTAGCTTACTGTTTTTAGCTGAACAAAATAACATGGGTTTGAATTTTCATCCCCCCTCCCAGCTATTCATTTGCTATAAAAGTACAATTAATGGAACACACCTCTTTAGGTGCTGAGTAGATTCTATTTTTGTTAAGAAAATAATTTGGAAAAGGTCATAAATGGAGACTCCTTCAAACTTGCAAATGCCTTAAGTCAAACATGAATAAATCAAAGTGATAAAAAAAAACTCAGTTTGTGCATTGAATTCTCCTAATTTATCAGTTTGATAAATGTAAAATTAAAAAACTGAACTCATTAGTATCTGGAATGAATGATAACTTCTAATTGAGGAAAACCTTTGTTTGGTCTAAGAATCACCAGCTACTTTTTAGAAGTTTCATAAGTGAGTATATATTTAAACACCTTTTACAAATATGGAACCAAAGTCCTTTCCATTGCCTACAAGGTCATTTATGTTTAATAATGCACCAACTTTAGTTTCAACTTCATTACCTGGAAAAATCTGTTTGTCAGGTTCACCTAAACATGGGCTTTGATATTTGAAGGCCAAATGGCCATATATTTTCTTCAGCATTGAATTAATTAGCTTTTCCTAAAGCAAAAAAAAAAAAAAAAAAAAAAAAAAAAAAAACCTCAGATTTCAGTGGTTCATAGCAAGCATTCCTGCTCACCTCACATGGAATCTAATGGTTACTTACATCTGCGCTGCACTTGGCTAGATTCAGGTGGCTCCATGAATCTTCTTCCTGGCCCCAAGCTAAAGGAACTGCCACTTCCTTGGGTACACTAATCTCTTGTTGGAACTTAGAGCCAAACTATAAACATATATTTAGCGTCTTCCCTGGTTTGGGATATATCATGCCCACTGTATTGCTACATTATAAATTCTCAGAAACTTAGTGACTCACAACAAAAACATATTTCGTATCTCACAGTTTCTATGGGCCAAGAATCTGAGTATGTATTAACTAAGTCCTCTGTTTAATGGTTTTACAAGGCTGCAAATGAGGTATCAGCCAGGCAGTGCTTCCATCTGGATGATTAACTGGGGAAAATTGTTTTGGGGTAGCTATAGAATGGAGGGTACTGACTATTTGTGGACTGGCAGATGATGCCTTCTTTGAATCCTCAAGGCCTCTGTCAATGCTTAACACTGGCCAAAAGTTCTTAGATGCTTCTTGTATTTCCTATAGGCCTCCCCAAGAGTACTTAGAATTGTGGTAACAGCTGCTTATTTCATCTGGCTATCAAAGAGAGTGTTAAAAACAAATCTGCTGGGAAGCCTTTATCTTATATGATATAATGTAGCTAATATAATATAATCTTGGAAGTAATATTTCATCACCTTGGCCATATTTTATTAGTCAAAAGCATGTTATAGGTCCCATCCACACTCAAGGGGCGGGGATTGTACAAAGGAATGAACCCTAGAAGGTGAGGATCATGAAAGTCATTCTACATTCTATATATTACATCTATTTACATTTTATTAATCTAATCAATTTGCTGACTGGCCAATCTTAATGGAGCCGTGATTATACTCTGTCTACATAATAAACTAAAAATAAATAATTTTAGGCTGGGCATGGTGGTGCATGCCTTTAATCCCAGCACTCGGGAGGCAGAGGTAGGAGGATCGCCATGAGTTCAAGGCCACCCTGAGACTACATAGTGACTTCTAGGTCAGCCTGGACCAGAGTGTGACCCTACCTCGAAAAACCAAAATAAATAAATAAAAATAATAATTTTTAACAAATTAAATAATATATCAAATATGCCATCAATGATCATATGGTCATCTAGACTGCTATCATATTTATTAGCATAACAAGAAGAGTATATGAACAATGGAAGTTATTTGGACTTTGAGTTCCTATCATTTTCATGTGTAGTTAAGTGTGTGGTATGCATGTATGTGTTTGTGTGTAGGGGCACACATGTGTGTGCAAGTGTTTCTGCATGTGTGTGGGGGCCAGAAGTTGACATCATATGTCTTATTCAATCATGTTGCACTTTATTTTTTGAGACAGTGCCTTTCACTGAACTTGGAGCTCACTGATTTGGTAAACTAGCTAGCCAGTTTATCCCAGGAATCTTGTCTGTTTCCTCAGTGCTAGGATTACAAGTATGCACTGCTATAGCCAGCTTTTATATGGCTACTGAGGATCGAGAGTCAGGTCCTCATGTTTGTGTGGCAGCAGTGTACTGACTGAACCAACTCCCCAGCCCCTATAGTCACTATCTTTTTGTTGTCGTTTTTTGAGGTAGGGTTTTGCTCTAGCCCAGGCTGACATATAATTCACTATGTAGTCTCAGGCTGGCCTCAAACTCATGGCAATCCTCCTACCTCTGCCTTCTAAGTGCTGGGATTAAAGGTATGTGCCACCACACCTGCCTATAGTCGCTATCTTAACATTAAACTCCAAATATAGATGGGAGTTGGAGAGGTAGGTCACTTTTGAACACTTTCTTAACGTGTTTAAAGCCCTGTATTTGATGTTTGGCACTGAAAGAAAAATTTAAATACTTTCCAGATACAACATGGAAAAATCTCATATGTTTTAATTGATCAACCAATTGAAAAATAAATATACCTCTTCTTGTAAGACTAAAAGAATCAATAATTAATGCTGTTTGTAAGAACTATTCTCATTACTATGAGGAACTCCTGATTCTGAAATGTTTTATATACAAGTCCAAAAGGAAATCTTTGTCTGGTACACAGTGCAGAATGGGTGAGGAAAGAAATTGTCATGTGCTAAAGATCTACAAAATGTCCAGCTCTACCAAGGACCTCATTTACTTCCTATTTTATCTTTATAATAGTGAGTACTTACTTTGCTAAGTCCTTATATGAGTACTTTACATGGATTAACACAATAATTTCTCACACCAACCCTAGAAAACTAAATATATATATATACCTAGACAAATATATATATAGAGAGAGAGAGACAAATTATATATATACATATATATATATTTAGAGAGAGAGAGAGAATTGGCATGCCAGGGCTTCAGGCACTGCATTCGAACTCCAGACACTTCCACCACCTAGTGGACATGTGTGACCTTGCACTTGCATAACCTTTGTGTGTCTGGCTTACATGGGATTTGGAGAGAAATAGAGCATGGGTCCTTAGGCTTCACAGGCAAGTGCCTTAACCTCTAAGCCATCTCTCCATCCCCTAAAGGTATTTTTATACTTATCTGAATAAGTATCACTTTAGCACCACTGTGAAGTTGAAAAAAGTCAAAACACTATCAAGATGGATATGTAATTCTATATTCTATAATTCTAAATTGTTGACTTGTTTGAGATATAGCATTAACAACATCAAAATCACCTTTCAATACGCCTTGAGAGATGGTTTAGCAGTTAAAGCACTTTTCTGTGAATCCTAAGGACCCAGGTTCGATTCCCTAGCCCCCATTTAAGCCAGCTGTACAACGTGGTGCATGTATCATGTTCATTTGCAGTGGCTGGAGGCCCTGGTGCACCCATTATCTCTCTCTATATATCTGCCTCTTTTACCTCATAAATAAATAAATAAATAAATAAATAAATAAATATAACCTTTCAATATATATTTTGTTTTTAGTTAATATTCCCATGTTTCTTTCAAGAAAAATATGTCTTAGTTGCAAATATTTTACATCTCAAAAAAATGGCTTCAACCCAGTATGTCACCTTGAATTTTTCAAGCAAGAAAAACATCTAAAATGGAAGTTAAAAGGCTCTTTCCAGAGGAGGTGACAATGTAGCAAAAACCCAGAGGAGTCAGCTTAGCAAAAGTGTAACAGCACAGAGGCAAAACCTTATGGGGAGAAGGGGTGGCATGTAAAAGAATGATACTGAACACAAATGAGAGGCTTAAGTGCTGAGGGGAGTGTATATCTGTTTACTATGCCACAATGACTGGATGAGATTAAAATATACATTTTTTTAATCTCACAGTTTCCGTGACTGAATAGATAGGAATAGATTGTCTGGGTCCTCAGTAATGATGCCATCAAGGTCTTGTCCAGGGTTGATCCTCATATAGAGTTTTAAAGAGCCCGCAAGCTAGCTCTAGTTGTTGGATAAAATCATTGCTTTGTGTTTTAGGAATTATGATAATATTTTACTTTTGCCAAGCCAGCAATGGAGGGAAGTAGGAAGAGAAGGAGGGGAGGGAGGGAGGGAGTGGAGTCTGGAAAGTTTATGAGTAAGAGACAGTCTTCTATAGTATAATCATGAATGCCTTTGCCCTAGTCTGTTGGTTAAAATCTTGCCTTAAGTCTCACTTTCACTCAAGATTACACAGAAGTGTGAACATCAGGAGATGAAAAACATAAAGGTAACCTCAAAATTTGTCCTTCACAAAGAGGCATGATGGTACAACGTAGGTGGTAAAGGTTCACCTAATCTCCAACCTAACCAAATACTGCTTGGCCAGGCTTCAAAATTAATATTCAATCAAAGCTGAAACCAAGTCCCAAAGTCCTCATTATACATTAAATTTGTGGTATGCAGACATAAATTTGAAATTACATCAAAATATTAATCATGGAAAAATTATTTTAAAGTTTAACATTACAATCTGGAAACTATTTCTAAATACTGCCATACCAGTTACCATAGTTTTTCAGTTTTCAGCCATAGCATTTTTTACAAACACAAAGGCACATTTATTCATACGACTACCTTGTTAATATTTCAATCTTGTGCTAAATTGTAATTTGCAAGGGAACAGGAGCCTATGTCCAGTTTTGTTCATAGCGCTACTGTTTGTAGAACAGGGTTCTTGACTCCCATATCCTATTCTCTACTGCCCATATCACCCCTCATGGGAGGGGGATTTTTAGCATCAAGGAAAAAAGATTTCATTAAACCTATTCTCTCAGAGGTCATCAACAAACAACAAAGGAATTAGCTTTACAAACAAAGGAACTAATTTTACAATTCCTAATAATTGTGAAAACCAAGATGCAACCTACATGACCAACAGGAAAAGGAAATATTCCAGTTAATGCATCATGGTACATCCACCCCATGTAAAAAGCATGGATGCCACTCTTTCTACTATTTAAGTGTTTACCACTAGGGACATAGAAACAAATGAGCTGTTGTCGAAACAGTAACATTTTTATTTCCAAGTAACAATGCAGTAAAATCTTAATTTACTTATATCTAGGTTCAAACTCTAACAATTGTCCACTCAGAGTAGTTTGTCTAAAGCGATGCTTTTCAAAGTCTGATCCTTGAGGCAGTAACATTAGTATCACATGAGAACATGTTAGAAATGTGAATTTTTGAGTCTCAACCCGGGCCTACTAAATCAGAAACTATGGGAGAAAAGTCCATCACTGGTGTTCAACAAGATCTCTTTGCAATTGTAATGTGCATTCAAATCTGAGATTCTAAATTCAATACGCATCATTTTTTCACCCGACTCATCTTGGCTAATTTTTCTCCAACCACAAGGTGGCGACCATTGACTTAAGTCCCTAGAGTTGACCAATGGTTACATTGAGTATCTGATGGTCTAGCCACCTAACTGTCCCAAGTAGAGATGTGATATGAGATGTGAGGGAGAAGGAAGAGGTGGAGAGGAATAAAAGAGACAGAACAAGGAAGGGGATAACAAGGGACTCTATCTATGCTTTGAACACAGCAAGCTTTCTAGGAATTGGAAGCTTCCCAGTATTAGTAGCAGGTTGATTACTACCTAACAATTCCGTTTATTTTGGATACAAAACAAAATGAAGCAATGTTTGGGCATTCATGAGAAGCCAATAGCATCTGTGAATTTCATACTTGTAATCCCCAGGAATCACTCAAAGACAAGTATCTCTCATACCATGGCCTATCATCTTTCTAACCTCATAAACTAATCATGAATTGTTTACCTAATTATCTTCCATTATCAGTTTCCCTTTCTTTCAACTTTTCCACAGTTATTGTAGGAAATATTTCACAGAAAAAAATTTCTAGCCATGAAAATGTGCATAAAAGTTCTTGTGGCCCCTCTTATTTGAACATTTTGTCCATATCCTTCCTTAACCTAGATTTAGTAATTACCTTGAATAATATACTTTCAATGCAGACTTCTCTGATAAAAAATTGTTCATTTTCTCATTTTTCATAAAGTATGGTATTTTTAAAAAGATAGAAAAACCCAGAGATGGAAGTCTTAAAGGAAGTTATTTTTTTTTCATTTCTGACAATGAAACTATGCAAATGTCACCACCTTCTTACAGTCTCAGTTCCATTGAATGCCTAACTTCTACTTCCCTTCAGACAGTGACATCCATGATGTTTTCACCACTTAGAGAAGAAAATATTGCAAATAACTTTTGACTCATTTATCTTTTTATTTTTCCCTAATTTCTACAGGATAGATTAAATTTTCTTCTCCTGGTATATAAGTTATACTTTTGACTTTTGTTCTTATGGTGGTTGTTCTTAATATCAATATTTAATTTACTATATTAGTTCATTAAAATAGTTAACAAGTTAAAGTAATAATTAATATGTTTTCTGCTTCATACAAGTACTTAGAAATTTTCTAATATCTTTTAGCTCCCACCATATCTTTTGCATTGAATGGCATTTTGTTCAATCTATGAATATATATATTTCTTCTTTTCCTCTTTGTGTTTTTAATTTTTTAAGTCAGGATAATATGTATACATTCTCGTTACTTTCCATATGTCTTGTGGCATCTCATATATTGTCTAATTTGTTGACTTTCTTCAATATTGTATTCAGTGAGGGTTTTATGTGGCAAACATTCTGAGACATTGAAAATTAATTTTCATTAATCTTATATATTTAAAACAAAAAATAGGGATGGGAAGATGGCTTAGCAGTTAAAGGTGCTTGATTGCAAAGTCTGCTGGCCTAGGTTTTATTCCTAGTACCCACATAAAACCAGATTCACAAAGTGGTACCTGGGCTTCATTTGCAGTGACAAGTAGATCTGAGGTGCCTATTCTTCCTCTATCTCAAGTAAGTAAATAAAATAAAAAAATTAAAAATTAAAGGAAAATAGATGAACATAAAATTATTGGCTTAAAGTCATTGAATAACATAAGTTTGCTTCTTTAAAAATACTACTCATTGTATTGTTGTATTCAGTATTGCTCATAAGAAGCCAGATATAAGTTTAATTTTTTCCATTGTAGGAGATTTGATTTTTCCACCTTGAAAGTTTGAGAAATTTATTTTTGTAATTTATTTTGATATAATCTAGATTAGTGTTTGTGTATTAAATTTCTTTCTTGTGTGTGCTCATTTTTTGATCCATGTTTTTTGACTTTTTATTGAAAACTTCCATAAGTATAGACAATATACCATGATCATAATCCCCTCCAAATGACCTTCATATCCACTTCCCAAATGCCCTCCTCCACTGAACCCCTTCTACTTTCCAATTAGACTCCTTTCTATTTTTATTTTAATGTCATTGCTATATATGTCTTGTGGATAGTATCAGCCACTGTGAGGTCATGAATATCAAGGCCACTATGTATCTGGAAGACAGTATTGTAAGGACTCCTCCTCTTCCTCTGACTCTTGCATTCTTTCCACCACCTCTTCTGCAATTGTCTGTGACTCCTGAAGGGTGTGATGGAAATGTCTCACGTAGAGCTCAACACTCCACTGTCACTTTTTCTTGGCACTATGGTGAGTTTTGCATCACTCACGTCACCACCATCTGAAAAATAAAGCTTCTCTGACCAAAACTGAGGTGAGAGTAGCATTAATATACGGGCATAAACATTAATGTTTAGAGCACAGTTTGTTAGGTAATATATATACATATATATTGTCTAGCAAAGTATATATACATACATACATACATATATATATATATATATATATATATATATATATAGCCTAAACAAATGAATATATATATATATTCATATATTCATTTAGCCAGACAACAGTAGTAGGTTTCCCCCTAGGTCTTATGACCTCCCAGCCATAGGCTTTTGAGTAGATTTTCAGTACCAGGTATAAATTCCCTACCATGGAGCGGACCTTCAGTCCAGTCAGAGAGCCACTGGTTTCCCCCAAATCAGACATGCCACCATTGCACCAGTTGGTGCATTTGGCCTGTCTGGCCAGCTGTAAGGTCTTCAGGGTCCACTACTGGTTAAGACCATTTCTGCCTTTTCTCCCCCAACAGGCTGCATATGCATAGCTCTTCCCAGCATCCTGGCAGCTAGTCAACAGGGAGGAGGCTTCCAGCTCAGCTCCAGCTTGGCTTCTCAGTGACCTACAGCCCAAGCATGTGTGGAATCATGATTTTATTATGCAGCCCAGTCTGTCTGGGTAACCCTTTTGCTTCTATCTTCCAACTGCTGGGAATATAAGAATATGCTACCAGGACCTTCTCTCTCTTCACCTGTGTCAGCCTCAGTGTGTTTAAAGAATGGAAAAAAAAACAAACCAATCATTCCCAATTGCTAATAATCTATAAGCAACTGCTGGGATCAAGGCTTCATCCTGACACTCTGTGACCAAAGCAGCACTGTGAAAAGTCATTGTCCCCAGGTTGTAATAAACACATTTAGAGATTTGGACAGAGGAGTGAATATCTAACAATCAAGGGGATCCTTACCTGTTTTTTGTTTTGTTTTGCTTGTTTTTTTGAGGCAAGTTCTTATTCTGTAGCTCAGGCTGGCCTGGACTCAGTATGTAACCAAGGCTGGCCTCAAAGTTTTGATCCTCCCTCAGCCGTGAAAGTGTTGGGGTTACAGGAAAGCACCATTGTCTTCATCTCTTTTTAACACCCTCCCATTTAACCAAGCATAGATTTTGAGGCCCTAATATACTCCGATATGTCCATAGACACTGATAGCTATGGTTTGGGATGTTTCTCCTTATTTTTGTAATGAAACAGTAGATAATGTAGGTAGGTAAGTAACAGGAGAAAAGACAAGAACAAAACATTAAAAGTTTTTAATAAATTTATCCTCTCAGTGCTGCATTCAAATGCCCTTATTCCGAGCTGCTAAAAACAAAACAAAACAAAATTTAAAAAAACAAGCTGGGTTTGATGGCACACACCTTTAATCCCAGCACTTTGGAGGCAGAGGGAGGAGGATCACTGTGAGTTCGAGGCCATTCTGAGCTAGGGTGAGACCTTTCCTCAAAAAAACAAACAAAAAATCACTCACCTATGCAGATTGATGCTAATACAAAGAATGGCTTCTTTCTCAACACTGCTGAGCCATCCTTTTACTTTTTAGATTCCCTTTCCATTCTGTTAGTGCATTTTCAGCTCACAATTTCTTTAAACGGTTGATGAGTTGTATCGACTCTTCACTGAGAAGAGGGAGATCCCACCACAACAAGTGACTGAATCCAAAAGCATGAGCATTAATCATCCAGGGAAAGATAATATACTAGGAAAGGAAACAAGTTGCCTGGGACTGGGGATTCAGAGAACCATGAGTGAAACCTCCTCTAGTTGCCTTGCATATGTTAGGCAAATGTTCTACCATTTAGCTATACAGCCAGCCCAATAAAGTTATTTTTCAAAATACTTCACAGCTAAGTGGGAGCATAAGGAACTTCCTTAGCCCAATAATATATATAAAATAGTTAATACTCTGCATGATTAAATACCTTCCCCTTATGACCACAAAGTAATAAGCATCCCTGTTCTCACTACTCCTATTTATATATTGAAAATTCTACTTAGTCAATATCACAAGAAAGAGACCTAAAAGAAATATCAAATGCAAAGAAAGAAATAAACTATCTTTATTTAAAGAGCATAATTGTCAATGTTAAAAATTTATGGAATAATTGCTAGAACTAATAAAATGAGTTTTTGTAAGCTCTTTGAATAAAATATGGATATATGTGTATATATGTATATATCATATTTCTATATACTAGTAAACAAAATTTTACAAAGTACAATTTATAATGTCAAAAAAATAAAATAGGTAAAATGACAAAATAAGAGTATGTATAATGAAAGCTATATATTTCGGAAACATATCAGAAAAATGAACCATGTTTATGGGTTGGAACATCTAATATTATTAAGATGTAAATTCTCCCAGAATTGATCTATAGATCCAATGCAAATCCAATTAAAATGTCAACATAGTTTTCTAGATATTATCAAGTTGATTCTTATGATCATATTGAAAGGTAAGGGACCAAAATAACCAAATTAATTTTGAAAAAAAATTAAAAACTCACAATATCTTAGTTCACTATGGTGACATTTGTAGGAATTGCTCTGTTGAATATTAATCACCTATAGCTACAAAAATCAAGGTAATTATTTTCTTGACAAATATATTAACAAACACATAGATGGAACAAAATGGAAAACCCAGAATACCTTAACACAAATGGAGCCAACTGAATTTTGGCAAAAATGCAAAGGGCAATTAATAGTGTTTTCATTTCAACAAATAGTGCTAGAAAATTTTCACACCTATATATTTAAAATGAACCCTTGTAATTTTATACAAAAATAAACTAAAGGACTGGAGAGATGACTTAGCAGTTAAGCCGCTTGCCTGCAAAGTCTAAGGAACCATGTTTGACTCTCCAGATCCCAAGTAAGCCAGACAGACAAAGATGAGGCAAATGTGAGGCTGCACATGCCCACTAGGTGGCACAAGCATCTGGAATTCGAACGCAGTGGCTGAGGCCCTGGCACTCCAATTCTCTCTCTGTCTCTCACCCTCTTTAAAAAAAAAAAACAAAAAACTAAAGGCAACCAAGATCTCCTTCAAAGTGAATGACTAAATAAAACTTTCATAAAGCCATACTATGGAATACTATTCAGCAATTAAATGTAATGCACTATTAATCAATGTAGTGATTTGGATGGCTCTGAACTGATTATTTCTAAACGAGGCAAAGAGCTAGACAAATATACATATTACATACCACTTACATGTCATTCTGGAATAAGAACAACTGTAAAGTCTGAAAACAGAGGCCAAGGGAGGAGAAAAGGTTAACTAGGTCAATCATAGGGGATATTTAGGGTAATGAACCTATAAAGTACTAAATTAGTGGTACATGACACTACCCTCTTAACAGAGTAAACAGAGCTTTACAAAATAACAAATAAACATTAATGTACTGAAAATGTTTAAGTCAACAAGAAAATTACGGACCTTAGAATAGAATTCATACATTGACAGTGTTTAATTGTATTATAAATGTATTATTAGGGCTTGGAGCAACAACAGCTAATTTGGTAAAGTGCAAACATAAGGACCAGAGTCAGATCTCCAGAACTCATGTGAAAAAGCTGAGCATGGTAGTGTGCACTTGGAATCTGAAGGACTTGTTACCTATACAGTCTATCCTATTTTGTAAGTTCCGGGCAGGTGACAGACCCTGTCTAAAACAACAAGGTGGACAGTGCCTGAGAAACAACACATGAGATTATCACATGATCTACACACATGCTCACACAGTTGCACATTCACCCTGCACACACATGAACACACACACACACACACACACACAAAAGCATATGTATGATAAAATCTAACTGTACAGGGTGGGAATTAAAAAGTGCTAACTTAAGTAACTTGGAAAATGGTTGGAAATTTAAGACTAGAGACAATAAGAGTTGTGCATCAACATTTCACTATAAGTTTGTAATGTCCCAAGATTACTTATGAAACCACTATACAAAAATGCTTAGATTGAACAAATAAAGAAGTGGAGTGGGAAATTATAGCTAAATAAACAAGAAAGAATGAGCCGTATGATACTGTGCTGGTGTTAGAGAATTAAGTATGAGTTAATGTTTAGCTCAGCTATATGATATAGAAATAATTCCATGTTAGTATACTCATATATATTGTGCAGCTCTCTTCCCTCAGAGAATCTAGAAATAATAGGACAATCATAGCAACAAACACAACTAGCACCCAGATCTTGGTTTTTAATAAAGGTAAGGATCCTTGAAGAAATGCCTTAGTCTAGGACTGGGAAAGAAAACATAGAATGTGACCCTAGAGCATCTTGTAGTAGAAATAAGGAAGGAAGGAAATGCTTTAAAAGCCACAATGATAGAAATACGTAAAAAAAAAAAAAGACACAGCAGCCTGTTGAAAGAGCTCCCAATTCTCAGACAAGGAACAATTTGAGCAAGAAAGTGCAGTGGTATTAGATTATAAACCAATGTATAAAATAGTGACATAAATAAGTGTTGAAAAGTAGAAGGAAGACAAATATTCCTCACATGAGAACTCAAAATAATTTCTGTAAGTGCTCTACCACCACCAAGATGGAACATCACTCTTCCACTCTTTAATTATAGCCTATGAATAGTGACTTCCCACCAAAGAGTATTACATAGAAAGCAGTCCTTAAAAGAGTACTATTACAGTGGAGGAACCTGGCAAACACTACTTCAGCTATGTAATCAAAGTTAACATCAACTGAAGTCATGTCAACAGTATCTATTAGGCCTTTGTGCCCTCTTTAATTATCTCCAAAAATCAATAACTCTGATACAATTATTACAATAGCTTCAGAAAATCCAAATTACATTTATAATACATACATGTATGATTTACATGCTATTATTATAGTATGACTCATTCATCCACTTTGTTAAATATTTCTTACAACTATAATTTTTGAGTCAGGGCTTCACTAGCCCAGGCTGGCCTTAAACTCATGGTGATCCTGGGGCTTCAGCTTCTAAAGTGTTGATATTAAAGTTATGTATCACCATACTTGGCTTACAATTACAATTTTAATACCTACTTGATATTTCTTCCTAGAATAATGTTTGAAGAGAGAAAAAGATTAAATAAGTTTTAGCTTTATTTCTTATATTTTTTAAAGTACTTTTAAAAATCCCAATTGGAAAAAAAAAACAAAAACATCCCAATTGAGGAACATTCTATAAAGACTCTATCATTACAGAGAAAATGGCAGATTAAACACAAGTACTGCTCTCACTGCTAGCCTGAGAACGTTCTCCAGGGAGCCAGCAGCAGACACTGAGGAGACTCAAAACTCATCAAAGCATAAAATTAGAGGATGAAGAGAGCACAACACTAAAGGGAACCTATAAGCCACCGTCCAAGTCTCAGGGAACTTTGTGGAAGAGGGGACTGAAAGGTTATAAGAGCCACATGGTGGGAAGGAATATCCTGAGGCACCATCCCCCCAACAGAGTTGTATATTCATGACCCCAAAGTGAATCCTGATAACCCCACTGAGGAGGGACCTCATTAGAATGTGGGCAGGGGAGAGGAAACATAACCTGATGGAATATGACCAATATGTAGTATGTTCATGCAGCAAAGTTTACAATCAATGAAAAATTAAAAATCCTAACCAGCATTCTTCAAAACTCTCAATATATAAACAAGGAACATGTAAGAAACCATTAGGGATGGAGAGATGGCTTAGCCAGTTAAGGAACTTTCCTGAAAAGCCAAAGGACCCATGTCTGATTCCCCAGGACCCACATAAAGCCTGATTCATCTAGAGTTCATTTGCAATGGCACTATGGCCTGGTTGTTCCCACTGACTCTCTCTAGCTGCCTCTCTCTCTTTCTTTCTTAAATAAATAAATAAATAAAATACCAAAAATATCAACATTAAAATAAAAGAAACCACCATAGTCAAATAGTAGCCTCCATTGAAATGATAACCAATTGTAATGTAATAGCAGGGATGGAACCATTAATAGGAAGCGGATTTAGGTAAAAGCCAAGAAAATATGAATAAATTAAGGACTTTAATAGTATTCTACTATCATTCAATAATTACAACAAATTTACCTTACTAATATTAGACATTAATCATAGGTAGAAATTGAGTGTGGGAGATATAGGAACTCTCTGTGCTACCTATGCAACTCTTTGCAATAAAAATTCCTCTAAAGATAAAGTTTATTTAAAAAGCACAAATGACTGGCAAAGTAAAAATAGATTTCATTACCATTAGTCATTAAGGAAATGAAAATTAAAACTATAATAAGATACTACTTAAGACCCTATTGCTGAAGACTCCACATGCTTGGGCTGCAGGTCACTCAGCAATCAAGCTGAAGCTGAACTGGAAACCTCCTTCCTGTTGACTAGTTATCAGAATTCTAGAAAGAGCTATACAGCATGCAGCATTTTGGTCATGATCATCAATGGTGTTAAAAACCAGTGGACCCGTTCAAGGCCACCCTGAGACTCCATAGTGAATTCCAGGTCAGTCTGGGCTAGAGTGAGACCCTACCTCAAAAACCAAAAAAAAAAAAAAACCAGTGGACCCTGCAAACCAGCCAAACCAAATATGCCAACTGGTGCAATAATGGCATGTCTATTATATGGGGAACCAAATGCTCTCTAACTCAACTAGAGGCCTGCTCCATGGGAGGAAATGCATACCTGGTACTGAAATTCTAGTTAAAAGTCTAAGGATGGGCACGTCATGAACCCTATGGGAGTAAAGCCTGGTGTTGTCTAAATAAATGTATATATTATGCCCACCAAACTGCCCACTAAGCACTTATTTATGTTTATACCCATATGTTAGTGCTACTCTCATTTTGGTTACAGAACCTTCTCTTTGAAGATGGTGGTGACAACTGGGATGACTCAGAAGTCACCATAGTACTGAGAATAAGTGACAGTGGAATGTTTATCACTGAGACATCTTCATCACACGCTTCAAGGCTCAGGATCTGTTGTGGAAGAGGTGGTAGAGCCAAAGGAAGGATAGGACTGATTATAATGCAATCTTCCAGACACAAAATGGCTTTGATATTCATTACCTTACAGTGCCTGACACTACCTACACATGACCTTTAAACTAAAAGGAAAAGATGATGACATCAAAATAGAAAAGAGGCTAATTGGAAAGAAGAAGGGATTCAGTGGAGGGTAGATTTAAGAGGGGGAGTATGGTTGTGGGTGAGGGAATTATCATGGTTTATTGACTGTACTAGTAAAATAAAAGATACTACTATACTATACTATACTATACTATACTATACTATACTAACTTGACAATTTTTTTTTTTTTTGGTTTTTCAAGTAGGGTCTCACTCTAGCCCAGGCTGACCTGGAATTCACTATGGAGTCTCAGGGTGGCCTTGAACTCACGGCAATCCTCCTACCTCCGCCTCCCAAGTGCTGGGATTATAGGCATGCGCCACCACGCCCGGCGACAATTTTTTTTAATATGTATTTACCTTAAGACCCAATAATCTCACTTATGGATAATTACCAAGTGAAATAAAACTTATGTCCATAGAAAAATATATATGCAAATATTTGTTGTAGATTTATTCATAATTGCTCAAAACTGGAAACAGCCAAATTATCCCTCAGAGGAAGAATGAGCAAACAGGCAATAATAGTACACCCATAGACTGGAATATCACTTACATCAACACAAAGAAGAAATTATTTATACATACAATCTAGATGAATTTCAAATGAATCATGCTAAGTGAAAAGAGCTAGTCAAAATACCATGAACTGCCAGTATGGTGGCACGTACCTTTAATCCAAGTGCTCTGGAGGTAGAGGTAGGAGGATTAGTGTGAGTTCAAGGCCAGCTTGGGACTACATAGTGAATTCCAGTTCAGCATGGGCTACAGCAAGAGTTTAACACAAAAACAATAATAAAAAGACTATGGGACTCGAGAAATGGCTTAGCAGTTAAGGTGCTTGCCTCAAAAGCCTAATGACCCAGGTTCAATTCCTCAGTACTCATGTAAACCAGATGCACATGATGGTGTATGTGTCTGGAGTTTGTTTGCAGTGGCTAGAGGCCCTGGAGTGCCCATTCTCTCATTCTCTCTCTATGCCTCTTCTCTCTCTCTCAAATAAATCAATAAAAATAAAATATTAAAAAGACTATGAATATATTCCTCCCATATCCCACCATCTTTCTCTTTCTTATCATTCCTTGTGGTGGTTTGAAAGTAAAATGTCCCTCATGACCTCATGTATTTATGATTAAGCCTCATATGTGATCCCTACCTGGTGGAGCCTTGGGGAGATGGGGCATTGCTGGCGAAGGTATATTACTGGTTGTATACAGTGGGATTTTATAATCCAGCCCTGACTTTCCAATGCAAGCTAGCTCATTTTATTTCTTCCTTCCTGCTACTGAGATGTGATGCCCACATGACTTTTCTCTTGTCATATTTTCTCTGCCATGATGAAGCTTCCCCTTGAAATTGTCAGCCAAAATGAATCCTTTCTTCCATAAGCTATTTCTAGTCAGGTATGGGTCCCTGCAATGAGACAGTAACCACTATACCCTTCCCATTAGTCCCCTTTGTTTCTGTAGACAGTTTTGCTTCTACTTTTATGCTATCTGTACATATATGATTTTATATAAAGTCTAGAAACCACAAATGTGAGAAAACATGCAATATTTCTTTCAGTCTGACTTAATTCACTTAAGATTATCTCCAGTTTCAACATAACTTCATTCTTCCTTCTAGCTGAAAATAATTAGTATAAATAAAAACATTTTCTCTTTTTTAAACTTTTGATTCTTTTTTTTATGAGAGACAGAGAGAGAGGGTTCTGGGACCCCTCGTTTCTCAGCTTAGATCCAAACAAGAAAACCAAATGCCCACTAAAAAAGAGTAAGCTACAAAGAAAATATTTAGCATTCTCTGGCTTTGGATCCATGACTCACATTTGTATGTTTTAAAACAATTATTGAAAACTGGCCTGGAGAGATGGCTTAGTGGTTAAGGCACTATGGACTCATGTTTGGCTCTCTAGATCCCGCATAAGCCAGATGCACAAGGCCATGCAAGTACTCAAAGTCACACATGTGCACAAGGTGGTGCACATGTCTGGAGTTTGATTGCAGTGGCTGGAGACCCTGGAGCACCAATTCTCTCCCTGTTCTTTCTCATAAAAAATAACAAAACAATTATTGAAAGCAAGTATTTGTATTTCTTTATGGGGTACATTATTATAATGCATACATTTATACAATGTGTAATAACCACATAAGTATAATAAAATTTTCATCTCAACTGTTAAATTTTTTTTGTGTTGTGAATTTTGTATTCTTCTAGTCACTCTGAAATGTATCATACATATTTAGGAGGGGGAGGTTGAGCCAGGGTTTCACTCTAGCCCAAGCTGATCTGGAACTCACTCTGCAGCCTATGCTGGCTTCAAAATAACGGTGATCCTTCTATCTCAACCTCACAAGTGCTGGGATTACAGGTTTGAACCACCACAGCTGGCTGGTACATAACAGATATAATTTCCGTAGTGTGTTATTGAAAACCAATACTAATTCTTTCACTCTGTGTTTTTGTGATGTTTAATGAACTCTTTCCGTCTACCTTACCAATATCCATTCCAGTTTGTAGTTTCCACTCTTTCTACAAAATCAACTAGTTCTGCAGATAAGAAAGAACATGGAAATTTATTCTTCTGGGCTGGAGAGATGGCTTAGTAGTTGGGGCACTTGCCTGCAAAGCCTAGGGACCCATGCTCAACTCTCCAGATCCCATGTAAGCCAGACACACAAAGGTGAGGCAAGCTTAAGGTTACACATGCCCATTAGGTGGGACAACAGTCTAGAGTTCGATTACAGTGACTGAGGCGTGGGCATACCAATTTTCTCTCTTTCTAAAATAATGAAAAGTCCTGCTATTTCTGATGTATTTCATTGAATCTAATGATACCCAGTTCCATCCATGTTGCTTCAAATGAAAACATTTCATTCTTTTTAGAGTTATGTCATATCCTACTGTATGTATTACATTTCATTTCAAATAAATTTTACATATATTGACAGGGTAATATAGTCCTAATTCTTGCCCTTGATATTTTTATGTTTTAATGGAATGCACAAATAAACAACATATAGAATTAGGAGGTTTTGAGTAAGTCTCAGTTTCTAGCACACTTCAGTAAAGCTCCCATGTGATTCTGAAATACGCTGAAGTTTCATTCAAGCTTATCATGAAAATGGAGCTGTATTGTCAAAGGCAGGATGTGCATCTTTCTTATAAACAGTGAATTAGAACCACCAGGTTTCTCATTCTGCCTCTTCTCACACAGAGCTCATCAAGGGTGACAGATAGTCTAAAGGTTTATGTATTAGGTACTATAACCTAAAGAACATACTATTATGTAGTGTAAAGAACATAGTATTGTGCCCCATTGAAGAACTCTGCATGAAGAGAACAACATACCTTATCTTACAGTGAACATCACTGGACTGGAATAGATATAACTAGATCCTTGTTATCTGAGTCTGATAACCAGACCCTTCTCTTATATCCTGGACTATAAAAACACTAACATTCTGATATAATTGAAGGGAAGTGAAAGGGAGACCTGTCAGAGAGATCCACCTCTCCCTGGGACATTGAGATAGGAGCTGGTATTGTTAAGCATTTTAAGTACTGTTAAGTAATGTTAAATGCTATGAAATTATTAGCTCTTTGTTGAATTTTCATTAAATCTGCATTATTAATAACCTTTTAATGCTTTCTGTGAATGAATTAAACTGTTAAGAGCATGCTGCTTGATGGGTGCTTCCCTTATGTCTGACTGCCTTGAGGAGAGAAGTGTCTGCCAAGCCAACTACTCTTTGTCAGCCAGCTGGACTATCCTCTTGTCAGCATAGATGTTTTCATGGATACCTTGAGGAAGCTACATAGCAACTACCTCCAGTTACTACAAACATATAAGTCTGGTTCCAAAAGGCACCATTACAGCAATGATTATTTTAAATCAGTTTCTTTTGCCAGCATACAACTGGTAACTTATATTTGACTCTGTGAGACTACAGTTAAATTCTGTTGTCAACTTAATTGGCCCTAGAATTGCCTATGGGACAATCTCTAGGCATGTCTGTGAGGGAATTTATTTTATTTTATTTTCTTAATTTTTATTAACATTTTCCATGATTATAAAAAATATCCCATGGTACTACCCTCCCTCCCCCCACTTTCCCCTTTGAAATTCCATTCTGTGAGGGAATTTATTGATTATTCAAATGAAGTGGGGCAACCCAATCTAACTGTGGGCCATGATTTGTCAAGGAACAGCCTTTTATTCACATAAAGGCCTATGCTGTAATTGGTGGAAACAGGATTCCTTATTTGCATGAAGGTTTTGCCATGATTGGTCAATGAACAGCTCATTTAGATAAAGGGCTGTGTTGTGATTGGTGGAAGCAGAATTCTTCATTTGCATGAAAGGTTTGCCATGATTGGTCAAAAGACACTTCATTTGCATAATTGAATGTGCTGTGATTGGTGGAAGCAGGATTCTTCATTTGCATGAAGGATTTGCCATGATTGGTCAATTAGCAGCTGATTTACATAAAGGGCTGTGCTGTGATTGGTGGAAACAGGATTCTTCATTTACATGAGAGGTTTGCCATGATTGGTCAAAAGGCACTTCATTTGCATAATTGACTGTGCTGTGATTGGTGGAAGCAGCATTCTTCATTTGCATGAAGGATTTGCCATGATTGGTCAATAAGCAGCTCATTTACATAAAGGGCTGTGCTGTGATTGGTGGAAGCAGGATTCTTCATTTACATGAAGGGTTTGCCATGATTGGTCAAGAAAGACACTTTATTTCCATAAAGGACTGTGTTCTGATTGGAAGAAGCAGGACTTTTCATTTGCATGAAGGGTTTGCCATGATTGGTCAATAAGTAGCACATTTACATAAAGGACTGTGCTGTGATTGGTGGAACCAGGATTCTTCATTTACATGAAAGGTTTGCCATGATTGGTCAAAAGGTACTTCATTTGCATGATTGAATGTGCTGTGATTGGTGGAAGCAGGATTCTTCATTTGCATGAAGGGTTTACCATGATTGGTCAAGAAAGACACTTTATTTGCATAAAGGACTGTTTTCTGATTGGTGGAAGCAGAGTTCTTCATTTGCATGAAGGACTTTCCATGATAGGTGAATAAGCAGCTTATTTACATAAAAGGCTGTCCTGTGATTGGTGGAAGTAGGATTTTTAATTTGCATGAAGGGTTTACCATGATTGGTCAAGAAACGCACTTTATTTGCATAAAGGGCTGTGTTCTAATTGCTGGAAGCAGGATTCTTTATTTGTGTAAAGGGTTTGCCATGATTGGTCAATAAGCAGCTCTTCATTTACATAAAGGGCCGTTCTGTGATTGGTGGAAGTAGGATTCTTCATTTGCATGAAGGGTTGTGCCATGATTGGTCAAAAGGTACTTCATTTGCATGATTGAATGTGCTGTGATTGGTAGAAGCAGGATTCTTCATTTGCATAAACGTTTTGCCATGATTGGTCAAAAAAGGCAACTTATTCACATAAGGGACTGTGTTCTGATTGGGGGAAGCAGGATTCTTCATTTGCATGAAGGGTTTGCCATGATTGGTCAATAAGCAGCTTTTACATAAAAAGCTGTGCTGTGATTGGTGGAAGCAGGATTCTTCATTTGCATAAAGGGTTTGCAATGATTGGTCAACAAGCAGCTTATTTACATAAAAGGCTGTGCTGTGATTGGTGGAAGCAGGATTCTTCATTTGCATAAAAGTTTTGCCATGATTGGTCAAGAAGCAGCTCTTCATTTACATCAAGGTCTGTGCTATGATTGGTGGAAGCAGGATTCTTCATTTGCATGATGGGTTGTGCCACCATTGGTCAGGAAAGACAATTTATTTGTATAAAGGACTGTGCTGTGACTGATGCAAGCAGGATTCTTCATTTGCATGATGAGCTGTGCTATGATATGTGTAGTTATAATGTCCATTTGCATAGAAAGCTGTGCTGTGATTGGTGAAGCAGGATTCTTCATTGCATGATGAGTTGTGCCATGATTGGTACAGTTATAACCTTTTATTTGCATGGAAAGCTGTACTTTAATTGGTGGAAGAGCTATGTATTTCCATGATGAACTGTGCCATAATTGGTACGGTTATAATCTTTCATTTGCATGGAAAGCTGTACTGTGATTGGTGGAAGGGCAATCCTTCATTTGCATGAAAAGCTATATGATTATTATTTTTGACACAATTCTCCACTTGTTTGTGATTGATTGATACAGGCACATTTGTGTGAAGTTTTGGGCCAGAATTTGTAGCAGCACAATCCTTAATTTGCATGGAAGGCTGTACAATGATGGTTGAAAGCACATCCTTCATTTGATTGTACAGCTGTGCCATGATTGAAGAACATTATCATTCACTTCCATGAAGGGTTTTGTTCCCCAATTCATCCAACCACAATCCTTCATTTGCATTAAGGGCTGTTCAGCTCATTTTTCAAGTCAGCCCCAGAGATATCTTCATGTGCCTCTCTCTGGTATTGTGGCATTATTCTTTCTTCTTCTTCTTTTTTTTTGGCTTTTCAAGATAGGCTCTAGCTGTAGCCTAGGCTGACCTAGAATTAGTCTCTGGCTGGCCTCGAACTCACAGCAATCCTCCTACCTCAGCCTCCCATGTGCTGGGATTAAAGGCATGAGACACTGTGCCCAGCACATTATTCTTATTTAAAAGCTTCTCTCCAGTATTTTTTCTTGTGTTTTTAATCTTTATCATTAGTAATAGGTGCCAGTCACTGATAAGATTTCTAGGTAGCTGTCAATCCTTAAGGGACAAGAGTTTCAACACCCTAAACCCACAAAGTGTAACACGAGTCACTTCAAGGGCCAAAGGTCCTGTCACCCGCCGCTGGAAACCTATAACACTAGCTGCTGTAGGAAATGAGGATCCTAAGAACATTCAGGAGATGTAACACAAGTAGGCATTGCCTGCTGCTGCTGCTGCTGCTGCTGCCGTTGATTGTCTCCTGAAGTCAAAGATTACAATAGCTGCCAAGTGACAGGTCAACTGGTAATTCAGTCTTAGAACAATAAGGCTCTAACATGAGTGTCTAAAGCCATGTCTCTGGTTTCTAAAGACTGGAACAATAATCCCCTAGCCTTCAGACTTGGGGTTGTAAGCATCTGGGTCTGCCAGAAGAATATCCTCTACCAAGGATATCTAACTTTTGAAAGTAGGAACACAATGTTGTTCATCTACAAATGTGATTGGTCACATTTCTAACTATATTAGGCCTATCCAGCCTACTCAAGGGCCTAGGAATGTTAACAGTAGAAAATCTTTTCACCAACACACAATTTCTATCCAGGTAGAGTAGAAGGAACCCAGCAAGGTGATCACCAACAAAAGGATTACATAAAACAATTGATATTGAGGTTCTAGACAGCTCTGATGAGTGGAAACTAATGTAAAATGTATATTTTTCTAATTTAATACATATAGATTATTATATCTGAGGAATATATTTATGTATTTATTTATTTATTTGAGAGAAATACAGACAGAGCAAAAGAGGCAGAGAGAAAGAGAGAGAGAGAGAGAATGAGAATGAGAATGAATTTGGGCACACAAGGGCCTCTTGACACTGCAAACAAACTTCAGACACATGTACAGCTTTGTGTATCTGGCTTTATGTGGGTGCTGGGGAATCAAACCGAGGCCATCAGGCAAGCAAGCACCTTCACCAACTGAGCCATCTCTCCAGCCTTATTTTTATTGCATTTTTAAAAGCAAATGCAGATGAAAATATACATATATACCCCACACACATAGAAGATCATTTCTGATCATTGAGTGTTCTGTCTCCTTAGCTCTATATAGTTCAACATATGTGTGTTTATGTGTGTGTGTAGATTTGTATGTCTACCTTGACAGTCAAGCTACAAGACACTACAAGGAATTTTCATGTTGTCCTTTTCTAATCACACCCCATCTCCTTCCCCAGAATAACCTACACCTTGACAACTCTATCCAATTTCAATTATTTTGTCATTTCAAAACTGCTATATAAATGGAGTTATAGAGTACATAACATTTGATATTAGCTTTTTCATTCAGTATAATTATCTGCAGTGTCTTATTTAATTAATGCATCTTTCAGTTTGCATTTTGTTCTTTTTTATAACTTCTATTTCTCTGATGAGATTTTCTATTTTTCATGTATTCCTACCATGTTCTTGATGTGACATTTAGATATTTTATGATGGCTGTTTTAAAATCTTTACCAGATAATTCTAACATGATTCATCTCACTATTAGTGTCATTTGTTTGACTCATTATATTTTCTTAGTCCTTGGTGTGACAAGTGATTTTTAATACATTCTTCAAAATTACCTACATTTTTGCTATTGCTTTAACCTCTTCAGTCCTAATGAAATTTTCCTTGCTTAGGAGAATTCCTTAGCTTACAGTTTCTGGCCTACCATTGGTGCTGTGGTTCCAATAACAGTTTAATTTCCAGAGCCTTTGCTATGTCTTGATCTGTTCGTCTACCTGTGCCTCTGAAGTGCCTATTATCTGTGGAGGAAGATGATGCTTCCAGGGCTGGTGCAGAGGTTGTTAGGTACCTCTAAATGGAGAAAGTGAATCTCCTAGAAGAGGAAAGCTTCTTATAGTTGACCATTATTGTGCATAATTCAATCTCTTCCACAAGCCATTCAGGGCATCCTGGCGTTTGTTGGGGTAGATTCTCAGGCCCATGATCACAAAGATTTTCTTCCAGACTGTGTCACATATTCTGAAAGAAACCCCCTTGCAGGTGATCAAGATGCTTGCAAGATAGCAAGTGTCTCTTGGTTGCACATCCAAGGGAGTTGCACATCCCACAGGAACAAAGGATTATATTTCCATAATGTATAGGTAACTATACATTGTGGAGAAGAGTGAGCAGAAATGAGTCTATATATGCCATCTATGTGATACAGAAGACCTCTTCATTCTTTTTATGCCAGTTAAATTTATTACTATTGAACTAATCTCTTACATCTACTGAATTGCATAGAACATTATAAAATCATTGTTCTTAAGAAACTTTGTGTCATGTCTAATTTTTATAAAGAACTGGATTATTCATCAAAAATTAACTGGTTGAGCCAATGATATTTTATATAACGTTATTGTTGAATAAAGAACTTTTTTGAAGTGTAACATAATTACATAAAAAGTGAATGAATGTAAAAATCTACTAATTATCACAAAATGAACACATTGGTATAATATTACCTTGGGTTTATTTATTTATTTTTTTGGTTTTTCGAGGTAGGGTCTCACTCTAGTCCAGGCTGACCTGGAACTCACTATGTATTCTCAGGGTTGCCTCGAACTCACGGCAATCCTCCTACCTCTGCCTACCAAGTGCTGGGATTAAAGGCATGCGCCACTACGCCCGGCTACCTTGGGTTTAAAAAGTTGAGAATTGGGCCAGAGAGATGTCTTAGCAGTTAAGAAACTTACCTTTAAAGCCAAAGAATCCAGGTTCAATTCCCCAGTACCCACATAAGTCAGATTCAGAAAGTGGTGCATGTGTCTGGAGTTCATCTACAGTGGCTACAGGCCCTGGTGCGCCCATTCTCTATCTTTGTCTCTCTCTCCTCTCTCTCTCTCAAATAAATAAAGAAATAAAGCCGGGCGTGGTGGCGCACGCCTTTAATCCCAGCACTCGGGAGGCAGAAGTAGGAGAATCGCCGTGAGTTCGAGGCCACCCTGAGACTCCATAGTGAGTTCCAGGTCAGCCTGGGCTAGAGTGAGACCCTACCTCGAAAAACCAAAAAAAAAAAAAAAAAAGAAATAAAATATTTTTAAGTGAGACTCTAGAGACCTATTTCGTAACAATGTCAACATGATTCATATTTAACTGTACACATAAAGTCGTTAAGATGTCAAATCTTATACTGGGTTTGTTGTTATGATGAAAAAGAATCTTGGGCTGGAGGGATGGCTTAGTAGTTAAGGCACTTGCCTGCAAAGCCAAAGGACCCAGGTTAGATTTCCCAGTACCCATGTAAGCTAGATGCACAAGGTTTCACATGCATCTGGAATATGTTTGCAGTGGAAGAAGACCCTGGCGTGCCCATTCTCACTCTGTCTCTTTCTGCCTCTTTCTCTCTCTCTCAAATAAATAAATAAACTTAAAAAAAACTTTATAAAAACAGAATTTTACATGATAAAGCAGCTAATTCTGGAAGATGCCAACAGTGTCTTCTGATTCACAGGCTAGCAGAGATACTGGAATTAATTTCTAGCATATTAACTCTTCAGCTACTTTTCTTTTCCGAGAGTCAGAAACAGTGATGTTTCTTCATTTATTAAGAATTAACAGGGGCTGGAGAGATGGCTTAGCAGTTAAGGCATTTGCCTGTAAAGCCAAAGGATTTGGGTTCGATTCTCCAGGACCCACATAAGCCAGATGCACAAGGGGGCATACACATCTGAAGTTCATTTACAGTGGCTGGAGGCCCTGACATGCCCATTCTCTCCCTCTCTCTCTCTTTCTCTCTCTCTCTCCCTCCCTCTTTCTCTTTCTCAAATAAATAAATTAATAAATAAATATAAAAAGAATTAACAAAGAAGTGTGACACCTATTGCACCTTAAGTGTGTGGAAACCAAAGAATCACTGCTCTAGTTGACATCTGAATAATATAGGAGCTATGCCCTTTACGCTGGACTTTTCACCACACAGTCATCCTGTCATCAGAACTCTTGTGCAAATTAAGTAAAATAAAATAGGTAAAAGGTCTTGCTGCACAGCAGATGTTCTTTAATAGCTTGCTGAATATGGAGATGAAATGAGAGAGTCATACAGACAGGCTCATATTGTAAACACCACGCTGCTGACATCTTTAAAGATGAAAACTGCAAAGGATATGTTCTTTTTTTTTTCCACTGTGGAATAACAGACAAGAAATAGGACTGACTTTGTGTGCAAGTACCACAAAAATTATTTATAAATGAGGTATCATTTAGCTCCTATAATTAAGGTTAGGAAAGATGTACTATTGATTTTCCTACTTGGCAGATGAGAAAAACAAAGTTCAGAAACATTAAATAACTTACCCACTGACACAATAAAAATGATACACCCAGGATATGTATATGATTTGCTAGATACCAAGCTAAGTCTTCATGAAAAACAGAACTCAAGCCCCTTTTCTTAGTACAATGATGCAGTCCCAGCAGATCTTTCTAGCCTTTTTTGCTCCTCACATCTCTACACCTCTGTGTTATATTTCTTTGTTCTAGTAATTGAGTTGTTCTTCTATTATCTTCCCCTGAAACTAACCATTATACGTTTACACCCCGCTGCTCCTCACTTCTGTGTTTTGTTCTTACTACCCTCATCATGATAGCTCTCTTCCTTCCTCTCATTTGCATGGCTAAGCTACCCTTTCTTATAAATCTTTCCAAACACCATTAAATCTGTTGTTATTAGCTACCCAACAACATACACCCGCTATACCCTGTGCTTATTCATTCAGAACTGCCTTGAGATATTTTCTCTTCTATGAGATCCTTGAAGGAAGGAAATATTTGTTGTTCTCTATTCATCCCTATATTGTGTCTAACATGCTACCTAATTCACAACTATCATCTAGTAAATATTTATTAAATGAATAAATGATGAGTGAACAAATAAATGGCTCCAGTGTTCCTTCCACTTCAACTATTTATCTGTTCCATTCTGAATTTCAGAGCTATATTCTTGGGTCAACCACCTCGATTATGATTAGTTACTTAATATGTTTCTGTAACATAGCTAACTTGTCAATGTTTTTAACCAGTTTAGCCTTGTTTATTAATGTCTTTTAAATCATGGGCTGTTTGTATTGGAGATAGAAATTTATTTCTAATACATTTCAAGCTGTTAAAGTTAAAAACAATTATTTTACCTCCTAAATCACCACTTGTGGCTCTAACAATAGATATACCATGGTTAAGGAAATAAGATGAAAGAAAGCAAAATAAGGCATCAAAGTAGAAGAGGAACTAGTTGGGAAGAAGAGGTTCAGTGGAAGGGAGATGGGGTGTGGGCAAAAGAAAGCAGTGAGAGGGGATAATAATCAAAATACACTTATGTACATGTATGAAAACTGCTAATAAAACAGTTCTCCCAAACAGCAGAAGTTGTCCATGCTACTACTTCACCAATTTCTAGAATATGGCACTCCAGACTTGAACCTGGGATGCCTATATGATAAAAGTAATCCATCTCAAGCCATATGTGGCCCCATCATGTTTCAGAACATATCAATTTAAGTTCTGACTCCAAGTCCCAATACAGCTTTTTATATATTTCCCACAGTGTGTAATACTGAACAAGAGTCGTGATATCTGGTAATGGTTATTAAAGTAATAATCTGGAGAAACGTTTCTGAACTTCATTTCTCCATACAGTAGTTCTCAAACCTAGCTAAACAATATAATTATCTGAGAAAATTTCAAAAGAACATTTTTTGTCATAAATTCTGATGTAATTGGTACAGTGTTGCTTGGACATTGACATTTCTTGAAGCTTTCCAATGTGTGAATAGAGTTGAGAATTACTAAATTCACTGGAGAATTACATGAATTTAAAACATATAAAGCAGCTGGTACACAACCAATGCACAGGAAGTGTAAAATCATTAATATTCTTATCTTATTAGGATTATTCATTGGTACCTTTTCTAGTTTCCATTCTGGTAACCTCTCCACAACCTGCCTTCCTCTGGCAAGCCTACACATGTATCTCCACCCCAAAGTCCCAGTTGGCTATCTGAATCATGTCTGCTAGTGGTGGCTTTGAACTGCATTCTTTGTTAATCTAGAAGAACCTGTATAATTTTCCACTAACCCTCAGACAAGATGTATTCGACGCTCTCTGGTTAGAGCCACTCATGTCAATCTTATGGGTGATTGTGAAATAAGCCCCTATGCTCTGCTTCTGTACAGATGCTGGGGCACCACGGGTGGCCATGGCAATCACATGTTGCCTTTCTCCCCCTCCCTCTTATCCTAGGGACATCAGGTTACAAGAGAACAAGCTGTTCTTCTGTCCTACTAATGGGTGGGGGAAGAGGGAAGGACAGCTGTATGCATATGACTTGCTTACGAGCTGCATATGAACTTCGGGTGAGATTGTTGTTATGGAGGTTGCTTAGATGTTATTTTCATACCTTTAGCAACTGAAGCTGACTTTGAGTCTAAGGAAGGCTATTTCTTCACGATTACCCTAAAAGCAATAATTAATGTTGATTGAATGCCATGTGCTACATTATTTGCTATATATGGATGATCTTATTTAATCTCCAGAGTAACCGTTTGAGACAGAATCTATTTTTGTCATCTTCATTTTGCATACAAAATCGAGAAGCCCAGAGCGATGAAGTAAGCTGTAAGGTTCCAAATGGAATAGCCCAAGAAATCTGGCTTCAGAAACTATGACTGTAACCAGGATTCCAAATTTAATCCAAGAGATCCATGAGGCCTGAGACATCATCCAATCCAACGTACCTATTTTATCAATGAAGGAAACTGAGATTTAGCTAGGAAAAGGAGCATTTTCCTGAGCCATGGGCATCTTTTGAGAAGATTCATTTAATCCGCATTTATTAAACATCTATGAAAGAAAGCTAGGTCCGGTACTACATGTTGAGGATACCTAATGATCTAGAAAGCAACAATACAAATAATCCTTTCCCTCATAGATTTATATTATAGACAGAGATTATAAATAAATTAATGAAATAAATATAGTATATTAGAAATTGATGAGTACTATAAGACAAATAAAATGGGAAAGAAACCCATATTATGGGTAGTCAGGAAAATCTCACTGAAAAGGGACATAATTTAATTACGATCTAAAGGAGGCAAGGGTGTGAACTATTTGAGTGTTTTTGTTGTTGTTGTTGTTTGGTTTTTCAAAGTAGGGTCTCACTCTAGCTCAGGCTGACCTGGAATTCATCTGTGGTCTCAGGGTGGCCTAGAACTCACAGTGATCCTCCTACCTCTGCCTCCCAAGTGCTGGGATTAAAGGTGTGTGCCACCACGCCCGGCCTATTTGAGTGTTTTGAGGAAGAATATTTCCAGGTAGAAAGAGCATATCTTGTAAAGGCCCTGGAACTGAAGCATGCCTGCCCACTCAAGTGGTCAATACAGTTGAAACAGAGTGAGCATAAAACAGAGAAGGAAGGGCCTTGAGAGATGGCTCAGTGGTTGGAGGCACTTGTGTGCAAAGCCTGATGGCCCAGGTTTGATTCCCCAGTACCCACATAGAGCCAGATGCACGAAGTGACACATGCATATGGAATTCATTTGCAGTGGCAGGAGCATCTGGCATGCCCATTCTCATATGATCTCTCCTTGGAAATATACTAATTAATTAAACAAAGTGGTAAGACATGATATTGCAATAGCTAATGAAGAAACAAACCATGCAGTGATTTGTAAGCCACTGTAAGGGTTTCACTTTTACTGTGAATGAAACATCCAAGGCTTTGGAGCAGAAAAGTGATGTGATTTGACATGAAAATTAGAAGTCCCTCTCTCTCTGGCTGCTTTAAGAGAAGGTACAAACATGAGGATGAATAAGGAGGTTGTAGTAAGTAAATAGTGGCTTGGAACAAAGTGATGGTGGTGGTAAAAAAAAAATTAAAACACGGAAAATACTGAGTATGTTTTCAATATAGACTCAGTCTTGAGAGAAGAATAATTGTGAGGTATTCTAAAAATGAGAAGGTTCAGGATTTTCTAGTTCAGTCTCCTTATGGAACTCAAGAATTGCTTTGATCAAAAAGCATCCATTTTCATTCTCTCTTCCCATGCTTATTTCAGTCCAATTCTGACCACGTGTGTAGCTGGATGCCTATGTGCTTCTAGGCAATTATGGGAAAGAGCTAAAGGCAGCAGTCATTGTGACACTGTGTGAATGTCAGGCAACTTGGCTTGACAATCCGAATCTGATTTCCTGTTCCAAGACTACAGCAAGGAAAGATAAGTTTCAGAAAAATTGAGGCTACATACATTCAGTTACTGCCAAGTAATGCAACCATTGCAGCCTCAACAAAGAATAGTGTGTCTCCCTTGGCCCCTTCTGCACATAATTACCAGAGACCTCCTGTGTAACCTGCAGGTAGGACCCTAGGTAGGGGAACCTGTTGTGGGTTACTTTTTAGAGGTGTCACAGGCCCAAAGGCTGATATTTACAAGCTAGAAGAGAGAAAACACTGGTTTTCTATTTTAGGTGACAGCTGTAGTACATCCAGACATTTGCAGATATGTGAAAAGTCAAGGGTTTGGCTCCTCCCCTTTCCCTGCTTTTTGTGCCCTACCAGGATTTACAGCTTCAAGATTCTTGAGGATAGCAGCTAATCCTGGCTATGCTTTTAATTACATGACTCTAACAATTACATTTCCAGGAAGATATCATGCAGGTTCAGTTTCTTTAGCAGCTCCGTAGGTTAAAAGGAGTGGGGTGTGACATTTCATCTAAAAAAAAAAAAAAAGATATGCTAGGAAATAGGGAAAGTTCAGAGTTGTAGCAGGGTGTTTGGACCATGTGGCCCAGTTATTCAATGTTATCTGTCCAGAACTGGACTGGTATAGATGAAAATGATTGAATATTGTGTGCATCTCCAGAGTCCACCCATGACATATATCTGATAGCAGAAAGAGGACTTGGCGTATAGTTCTTTTGTATTAGTTACTGTTATTGTATTAATTAGTCTCTTTGTTGTGTCAAAATACCTGACAAGAACAAATTAAAGAAGTAAGAGTTTATTTTGGCTTACAGTGTAAGGGGATACAGTCATCCCATGGTGGATGGGGGAATGTAGGGCACATGGCAATAGGAATATGAAGCAGGTCGTCATATTCAATCCACAGCCAGGAAGGAGAGAGCAATGAATGATGGTGCTGAGATAGTTCTCTCCTTCTACTCAGTCCAGGATCCCAACCCATGAAATTGTGCTGCCCACAGTCAGGGTGGGTCTTCGCACCTCAATTTATACCTAATCTAGAAAATCTCTCACAGACACAATCAGGGAATATGGTTTTTAGGTGATTCTAGGTTCTTTCATGTTGATAATATTAACCACCAATGACTATCTCCTTTCTAGCTGTTCCCATCTCAATGTTAGCACCACATGGGGAACATTAGCCATTAGCTTCTTTTTCAAAAAATACTTATTTATTTAGAGACAGAGAAAAAATGGGCATGCCAGGGACTCCAACCACTGCAAACAAACTCCAGATGCATGTGCCACCTTGGGCATCTGGCTTTACATGTGTACTGGGGAATTGAACCTCAGTCCTTTGGCTTTGCAGGCAAGTGCCTTAACCATTAAACCATCTCTCCAGTCCAGGAATAGCTTCTTTAACTCATGTTACCTTTCTTTTATTTTTTAAACATAATTTATTTATTTATTTATTTATTTATTTATTTATTTATTTGAGAGGAAGGTGGAGAGAGAGAGAGAGAGAGAGAGAGAGAGGAGAGGGAGGGAGAGAATGGGCACACCAGGGCCTCCAACCACTGCAAATGAACTCCAGATGCATGTACCTCCTCGCGCATCTGGCTTTCGTGGGTCCTGGAGAGTTGAACTGGGATCCTTTGGCTTTGCAGGCAAGTGCCTTAACTGCTAAGCCATCTCTCCAGCCCCCCCATGTTACCTTTCAATGGTATTTGCTAACAGGAAGGAAAACAGCAAACTTAAGATATAAAATGCCTTATAAATTGATCTACACACCACCATGTGAGAAAGTAACTTTAAATAACAAAGATTAAATAACAAAAATTCACAAAGAATTCCATTTAGATGGGTCTTTGAGGAATCATTGACTGAGAATACTAAGATAATTGTTCTGAGGGCTATGCTGAGAACTCTGTAAGCCATAAAGAAATAATAAATACTGCCTCCTATGTGACTTACTCTGTAAAAATGTACACATTTTTATTCACTTGATCTCTACAACAGTACAAAATTACAGCTGACATATCCATTTGAAAGATGAGGAAAGAAAGGTCACCACTGACTTTGTCTCTCATCACATAACTAATCAACAGGATTAGTATTCCCAATAGAAAGCTGAGCCTGCTATGATTTTTTTTTCTACAATACTTGGTGCAAATGTCTTTAGAATTAAAGTTCCCTTAACTCCGTCCCTACCAATCAAACTCTCCCATCCAATGACTAGCACACTGTATTCCTGTTGGGCCTCTATTTTTACATACTCTCATATAAACACCCTGTGAACTCTAGGTGGTAGATAGGGTATTAGTTAAAATTGTACATTCTAGAGTTTGAGTGCTTAGATGCATAGCACATTTACTATCTCTTAACTATGAGGTGAAATTAGCGTCATAGTAACTACTTCATATTGCTCTTTTTAGGATTAAATGAGATAGTATTCATAATCCTTTTAGGAAAATGTTTCACATATCTTAAGAATTCCTTTTGGTTGTTGTTAAGACAAGGTCTCACCACGTGGCCCGGATCGCCTGAAGCTCACTATGTAAACTGGGCTGGCTATGAGTTCACACTGATCCTCCTGCCTTTGCCTCTCAAGCACTAAAATTATAGCTAGGTACCACCATGCCCATGTCAAGTAATTATTTGAGAGTGACAGACAGGGAGAGACAGAGGGAGAGAGAGAGAGAGAGAGAATGGGCATGCCAGAGCTTCCAGCCACTGCAAACGAACTCCAGATGCGTGCACCCCTTTGTGCATCTGGCTAACGTGGGTCCTGGAGCCTCGAACCAGGGTCCTTAGGCTTCATAGGCAAGCGCTTAACCGCTAAGCCATCTCTCCAGCCCTCAAGTAAGAATTTTTTAAGTGTGAAGCATTATTATTCCTATTTCTTTTCCTACTTAATATACTTCATTTAGAAGATAGTCCTTTCCCTTATCTCTGCACCTAGGTACTTCTTAGCTAACCTTCAACACTTCCCCTCTCCTAAGATATTTCTGATCACCAGACCTCTCCATGCACTCCTCTCCGTACATTAACAAAACTTGTATTTCAGAGGGAAATTTTTTTTTTGCCTCAGAAACTTGCTCATTTCTCACTCTCTCACTGGTTTCTGGGAAGAAAATGAACAATCATTTGTCTTGCCTTCCTGACTAGGTTCCTTAGCAATGTAGAAGGAAAAACCCACCTTTCCATTTGAAAACCAAAATAAAACTAACCCATGTGGCACTGAGAAATTCTTATTTGAAGTTTTGAAGCTTTCTCTTCATAATCCAATACCTGGGACTTCTTCTCATCCTATTTTGTACCCTATCTTGTTAATCACGTTCACTCACAGAGCATCAATTATTGCCTTCCCATTAATGACTTCCATGTGGTAATGTGCTCAAAACTGGTTAACTACTGGCTCTCTCTCATCACTTGATATGAGAGTCAGTTGTTTACATATTTGGTTATTACACATAATACATCTGTAATGTTCTTGTGCACGTTTTGTTTGAATATATGTGATAACTGTATGTTTAATCACTTGAGGAACTGACAGATTTCTAAAGTGGTTGGATCAATTTATAATACTACCTGTAGTGTATTTGGGTTTTAGTTTCTCCATATTCTCATCAATATAAGTTATTATCTTTTTTATTCTAGCCAGCTTAGCTAGTGCGGTTTCAATTTACATTTTCTTTGATGCCTAATAATATGGATCATTTTTGCATATACTTATTGGTCATTTGAGGTTTTTTATTTGCTGGGTTTTATTGAGTGTGTGTGTGTGTGTGTGTGTGTGTGCATGTGTATGTGTGCAGTACATACATGCTTGTATGTGTGTGTGACATATGCTACTATGTATGCATGTGGAGGCTAAAGGATAACCTTGGGTGTCATCTTCAGGAACACTATCCATTACCTTTGAGACAGGGTCTCTCATTTGCCTAGAGCTCACAAATTAGCTAGTCTGATTGGCCAGCAAGCTTCAGGGATCCGCCTGTTTCTGCTTCCCCAATCCTGGGATTATAGGTGCAATCCACCATGCTCGACATTTTATATGAATATAAGGGATTAAATTCAGTTTTTAACAGCTTGTGAGGCAGGTACTTTACCCACTGAGCTATCTCCTAGTCCCTTTTAGAATATATATATATATACATATATATATATATATATATGTGTGTGTGTGTGTGTGTTATAAAAATGTCTATTCAGATCTCTTTCCCATTTTAATGGCACTATTTTGATACTTATTATCAAATTGTCCTTTATATATTCAATATACAAACCATTTAACAATTATGTAATTTGCATTTTTTCTCATTCCATGTATTATGGTTATAATTATATTCTCATTGCTGGGATAAAATACCTGACCAAAAGGAGCGTATGGAAGGAAAGGGTTTGTATATATATATAGTTTTTCAAGGTAGGGTCTTGCTGCAGTCCAGATGACCTGGAATTCACTATGTAGTCTCAGGCTGGCCTTGACCTCAAGGTGATCCTCCTACCTCTGCCTCCCAAGTACTGGGATGAAAGGCAGGTGCCACCATGACTGGCTCAGCTTATATTTTTATGGGGAAGAATCATCAGGGTGGAGAAATTATGGCAGGCAGCTGGCAGGTAGCTGTAAAAATAAGCTGGCTCATATATCTAGGTGGAAGTAGTCTCAGCACTGGGCCCAGAGCTGTACTAATAAACCTTAAGGTCCACCTCCAGTGACATACCTCTTCCACCAAGGCTCTAACCCTCAAATTGTTACCAGCTATATATCAAATACAAGGATTAATCATAAACACATGAGCTATGGGGAACATTTCACATTCAAACTACTGCAGTTATCTTTTAATTATCTTCATGATGCTGCAATAGATTACCAAAATACATGAAGCAAAAACTGAAGAAATGAAGGGAGAGATATACAACTCAGTAATACCCCTATTCAATACCCCTAATCAATAATGAACCAACAACTAAACAGAAGATAATAACAAAATATAAACCAACCTAACATAGCATCTATACAACACCATACTACACAAAACAATATATATTCATCTCAACAGACAAAGGTGAAAAGAGCACAAATGTCTATCACTTGAAGAATGAAGAAAATGTTATAGCCATGAAATCGAATATTATTCGGTCTTTAAAAGAAAAGAAATAATGATACACAGTATAACACAGATGAATATTGAAATCATTATGCCTTATGAAAGAAGTCAGTCACAAAAGATCATGTAATATATGATTGTAATTATATGAATGTAAAAATAGAACTCTATAAGAACAGGAAATATATAATTGTTGCTTAGGCCTCAGGATGTAGGGGGTTTGGGGCAGGCCAGTGATATCTAAAGTGTACAAAGTTTCTTTTAGGTAATAAAATTCTCTAAATGTTCATATACCTGTGAATATGCTATAACATTCAATTTCATACAATAATTGTGGGAATTATTACAAGGGGGCTTGGGTTATAACACCACAAGGCCAAACCCAAGTGACACACCTCCTCTAGCAAAGCTCTGCCTCCCAAATTGCCATGAACTGGGCATTGACTATGAGTCTAAATTACAAACACATGAAGTTATAAGGAGCATTTTATTATATTCAAGTTATCACATACTTTCTCTGACCCCATAGACTCATGATCATCACCCACTACAAAATGCAGTCAGTCCAACTTTGAAAGTCCCCATAGTTTTTACCAATCCTAATACCATTCAAAAGTTCAGTCATCTCAGGGCTGGAGAGATGGCTTAGCAGTTATGGTGCTTGCCTGCAAAGTCAAAGGACCCAGGTTCAATTCCCTAGAATCTATGTAAGCCAGATGCACAAGGAGGCACATGCATAAGAAATTTGATTGCAGAGGCTAGAGGCCCTAGCACGCTCATTCTCTCTCCCTCTCTCTCTATATGTCTCTCTCAAAAAAATAAGTAAAAATAAAATATAAAAAAATCAAAAGTCCAGTCATCTCACCTGAGAATAAGATGGTCTCTTAACTGTTAACTATTAACACAAGTTACATACCTCCAACATATAATGGCACAGAGCAAACATTCCCATTACAACAAGAAGGCATAATAAAGAAAGAATGGGGGTCTGGAGAGATGGCTTAGTGGTTAAGCACTTGCCTGTGAAGCCTAAGGACCCCGGTTCGAGGCTTGATTCCCCAGGACCCACGTTAGCCAGATGCACAAGGGGGCACACGCGTCTGGAGTTCGTTTGCAGTGGCTGGAGGCCCTGGAGCGCCCATTCTCTCTCTTTCTCTGTCTCTCCCTCTTCCTCTCTCTATCTGCCACTCTCAAATAAATAAATAAAAATAAACAAAAAAAAAAAAGAATGGGGTATAAAGAAGGAACCAGACTTCTGGTTAAGATGGCGGCGTATGAACCACGCCAAAGCAGCCTAGGGAAGAAAAAGCCAAAAAAAAAAAAAAAAAAAAAAAAAACAGCAAAAAAAGAAAGCATGGACCAACACAAGATCAATGACCAACAGAGCAAACATCAAATCCTGCAACTCCATGTCTGGAATATGGGACCATTAATGAAGTGTTCTGGCTTCAAAAGGACAAAATATGATGCTCCACTGCACTGCTTGCTTTCCATGCCAATCCACCGCAGTCAGAGCAAACAGGTTTCCTTGGCAATCCCCCCACAGTCCTGACATCTCCAGAATCCCTGGAACTCCATGAATGGATTTCAATTGTGCCTCACATCTTCAAAACTTTATGCAATTTATGACTCTCCTGATTTTTCTCATGCTTCCAAAACCAGTATGTTGGTGGTGACATTGCCAAATTTGTAAATCAAGGGGGGAATACAGCTTTACCTTGAGAAGTATGCCATACTTTTAGCATTTTTTAGAATCATTCTTTCAAAACAATTTGCATTCTTACTAGTTTGAGCTTTCAGTAGGTTAGATTTCAGCCTCAGGGTATCTTTTCCATTATCCTAATGCAGAACAGCTACTCATTTTTAATGGTGCTAATTTCTTTAGCAATTGTAGCTTAAGTGGCCTAAAACTAGTCTCTGTGCCTATGACTTTAGACTTTACATATTTCATATCTTTTGCTCTATAATTTCTTATGTCAAATACAATTCCATTACTTCTAAATTCAACTTTTCTTAAATTCTTAGGACATGGGCATAATGCAACTAGCCTTTTTGCCACTTCCAACAAAATTCTTACATTCCTTTCATAAGCCAAGCAATTACTGTCTACACATCTCTGTGCGTTTAAGATTTTCAAACTCACTGGGCGTGGTGGCACATGTCTTTAATTCCAGCACTTGGGAGGCAGAGGTAGGAGGATCACCATGAGTTCAAGGCCACCCTGAGACTACATAGTGAAATACAGGTCAGCCTGAGCTAGAGTGAGACCTTACCTCGAAAAACTGAAAAAAAATTTCAAACTATCAAATAATGGCACATCAAGCTCTGCTTACAGTGCTGCAAGTCTTCTCTACTATAAAGTTTCATATTCCTCCTGCCAACAAGTTCCAAAAGGCCAAAAAACATAGCCAGATTCATTGTTATAACAACCCCACTTTTTGGTACCAATTATCTGAGGGGTTGTTATAACAATGAATCTGGCTAATGGCTAAGGCAAGTGGAAGGAGGTGGGGCCAGGGTAGATGAAGTTCAGAAGTAATCAGGGACAGGAAGAAGGCATGAGTTAATGTTAGAGTTTAGTATTGTAAGCCAGCATCAGACAGGGAAGCCTATTAGTCTGAATTTTTGTTTATATTGTAGTTATATTTATCTTGCTGGGTGATTAAGACCATGTAGGCTTCCAGAATTAGCTGTATATTTTGGAGGTCAATAATGACACTGTAGAAGAGACTTTTAGGGACCTGTGAGGAGTTCTATGACTTTCAGCATTGTCATCTGCTAGGATAAGTCAAGGCCATGCTGACCAAGTGGCTCTCCCTCATTTGGGAAGCCTAGAGGACTGATTTTCCTCTGATGTGACTTTCCTGTTGCAGATATACTGATTTAGAATTTATGTCTACGTCTCCATATCCTCTCTGATCAAGAAGACAGATAACTTACCAGAGGCTAGAGGTTAGCAAGTGTCCCATCATCTCCTGTGGCCTTCTAACCTGGGAGCAGGAACCAAAATTTTGGTTATCCTTTTAACTCCGATGTCTCCAACTGATTTTGGCTTCTACATATAGTTATTAATCACTCAGAGAGACTGTACATATCTGATTAACAAAACAGATTAGTTTAAAAGGTGTAGAATCTATTTGGTTAGCAAAGCAGATCTGGTTAGAGAATGACACAATAGTTCAAAATCATTATAATTAATATTTAAGTTTAGTTGTCAGGTGACAGTGTAAGTGATATCTGGAACAGTGAAACCGTACACATTTTATTTTTTTAAGTATCTGTCAGTATAAGTTTAGGCAGAACATATTAGTAGCCCTGAAAACATTTTATTAATTATTTTATCAGTAACTTTAAGGCAATTGATTTAATCTAGAAATTGTATGCCAGGAAAAAGACAAGACAGGGCTGGGCATGGTGGTACATGCCTTTAATCCCAGCACTTGGGAGACAGAGGTAGGAGGATAGCCATGAGTTCGAGGCCAACCTGAGACTACATAGTGAATTCCAGGTCAGCTTGAGCTAGAGTGAAACCCTACCCCCCCAAAAAAAAGACAAGTCAGTATAAAAACCTGTCATCTGTGTTTAAAAACAACTTTGGCTATTCTCTATACCAATGTAAGTACCTAATTACTCCCCAAACTGGAAGTAGAACAGCAATTTAAGATTATTTTTCTAGGGCAGAAAACATGTCTTAAGTATCAATATCTCTGTAAGCAATAGACTTAAGATACCAGAAATGAGACAATTAATTAAGTGAAACCTTGAGTGAAACTGATTATGCATAGCTCAAGAATAAAATAAAACTTGGTCATTGTTAAGCAAGCCCCATTTTAACATACATTAGAGACAATATGACAGACACAAAGTAATTTCTTCAATAAGTACCTTTACCATCAAACAATTTTAAGGCTTAACAAAAGAAATATGAGGGCTGGAGAGATGGCTTAGCAGCTAAGCGCTTGCCTGTGAAGCCTAAGGACCCTGGTTCAAGGCTCGATTCCCCAGGACCCACGTTAGCCAGATGCACAAGGGGGCGCACGCGTCTGGAGTTCGTTTGCAGTGGCTGGAAGCCCTGGCGCGCCCATTCTCTCTCTCTCTCTCTCTATCTGCCTCTTTCTCTGTCTGTCACTCTCAAATAAATAAATAAATAAAATAAAAAATAAAAAAAAAGAAATATGAGCTCTATATGAGCTGGGCGTGGTGGCGCATGCCTTTAATCCCAGCACTCGGGAGGCAGAGGTAGGAGGATCGCCATGAGTTCAAGGCCACCCTGAGACGACAGAGTTAATTCCAGGTCAGCCTGGACCAGAGTGAGAACCTACCTCAAAAAACCAAAAAAAAAAAAAAAAAAAGAAAGAAAGAAAGAAAGAAATATGACTGTTATATGAAGCTCAGACAAACTGTATTAATATTGTTTGTATATGGTGGATTTCCCTAAGACATGGGGAGCTTCTTCAGTTTTTTTTTAAGAACAAAATCACAATAAGTCACTTTTTATAAGACTTAGATTATAGCCTCAGTGATAATCACCCAGCAAAGCCAGCATGAACAAGAAAAGAACCATCTTAAAATTACAGAATTTTAGCCATGCATGGTGATGCATGCTTATTGATAGCCAAACATCATGGACTTTGTATAAACCAAATTACAATATTCTGATATCTGGAAAAGTATCATATTAACAAAAAGTACAGTTCACATATTTAAGGCACATGAGGCTATAGAAAGTAAACTATGAACAAAAGATCTGCTAAGAGAATTGAAATCTAATTGAAACCTATATTATGTAGCAACATTTTTGGCTTAAATATGAAGACATGAAAAATTTTACAATTTTTAAAGCTTATCATAATTGGGCTATTTTATATAATATTTATAAATTTTATGAGATTTAGCACTTTTAAAAGCCAAATAAGATGTCTATCCAATCTATAAGTCAGTTTCTGAAATTAACTCAGCTATATCTAACATACCCAAAGAATAGAGGAACTGGACTAAACTATCATGATCTAATGAAAAAAGGAGACAAGTCTCATGGAAAAGAGAGGGAATGAGCATGCCAGGGCCATTTGCCATGGCAAACAATTTCCAAATGTATGCTCCACTTTGTACATCTGGCTTTGCAAATAAGTACCTTTACCTGCTGAGCCAAAAAGAAATATTTTTAATCTCCTCCAAATTAATTTTATAGAACTATATTGAATTCCAAATATACAAAAAATTTCATGACACAATCTATAACTATTTAAACCTTAACCAACTCTATAATTCTGTTTGTGGTACTTTGGCAAACTTGTTCAGTAATGAGGTAAGTTAAATTTAAAACATTAAGACTGATTGTTGGAGGAATTACATCTTAAATCACAACATAACTTTGCTTAGAATTTTCTTTTACTGTTCACCATGAAGTAAATAATTTTCAAGTGTGTGACAGATAAAAACTGTTTAATGTTTCCAAATGTGGTCTATTTACCTTATAAAATAGGGGAAAAGAGTAAATAATTCCTCTGTTAGATTTTGTTTTTTGAGGAAGGGTTTTAGATATAACAACTTTAAGAGATAATCAAATATTAATTAGTCAATTTTAACCTTGAAATTTAGTTAAAAGGTTGACAAATAGAGGAACTTAGCTAACTTGGTTAGGTACTCTAAATTCAGTCTTTTATAACCATTATCATGACTAGATTAACATCAGTAAGTTTAAGTTTTAAGTTTACAGCCCGAATACCATAGTAACCTGCTACCAGCTAGGGCCTTCCTTTGTTAGTAGTCTGTTATAAGTCTTAGGCTAATAATCATTTTATATCTGATGAAATCTGTAATCTGATCAAGTACGTGGTCTTTAACCTTCCGTTTAAGCTTACTCATACCTTCCTCTGTATACTTTACTTATACCTTCATCTACATACTTTTACTCTAAAATCTATGTAACCACTCTGTAACAATCTTTTAAATCAAACAATTAACATCCAACATTTAAAGTTTTTTTTTTCAGTTTATCTCCTTTAGTCAGCTCATCTCATAACTACCAACAAAAACTTTCATTGTTCTTACCATAAGACTTCCAATATGACAATTTAAGTTATTTTTTCCTCAAAGGCCTTTTGAAATAACCTTTTAATAAAAGAGTAGATCAGACTTGACTTACACTATTTACCCAGAATGAACATATAGATTTTTATCATTTATTGATGTTGGAACTTTGTTTCTTATAACTTTCCTGAAACACATTTAAAAAATATGAAAGCAGATTTGAACATTATTAGACATTTTACAAATATTTTTGCAAACTCAGTATTGTGTACTTTTAAATTTAAGCATACATTTTGAGGTTGTTGTCTGTTAGTAGTTTCATAGAAGCATAGAAAGATAAAGTAAATGTAAAACAGTTACAAATTTCTTATAAGAAGTCCCCATCTGTTCACAGTGACTTGGCATTCACCCATCATCATGCTGGGGCCAGGATCCTGAGATTCCCTGTGCTTGCAGCCCCCTAGCTCTGCAAGGCGGGGAAGCTAAGATAGAGCCATGTTTTTCTCCCTAAATTCCAGGGAGAGTGTTGGACTTCCCTCAGGGCTATAAGGCAGCTTTCTGATCCTGCCATTTTGCAACTCTTTAAGAGTAGGAGAATCTTTCACTTTTTTGTTGCCTATGATCTTAATTGCTTTTAATGTTTCTTTTGGGGGACACTCAGCAGTAAAATTGGCTATTCTATCTAGTACAGTGGGCTTTGTGGAAAACATCCCCCACAATGAAATGGCACTGCTCAGAACAGAAATCATTCTCCAGCCTTAGGGCTGTAAGCCACATACATACTCACACACACATTCATTTTAAGTGCACTTTTCATGCAAACGCCAGACAACCATTTTCCCATTTACACATTCATTCATTCATTTATTCATTCAGAAGCTATGCATTCCCATTTTAAATTTCTATTCTACTTACAACTCCAGAGATCAAAACAAAACCTTGTTACCAGGCAGAGGTTCAGGAGAGGCTGAGGGAGCTGGAGGAGCCAGAGGAGCTGTTGGGGTGAGGTCATCTATGGCATCAGGGTCAAAAGCAGAGGGTAAGGACAAGTATGGAGGAGGGATTGAGTGACAGCACATTCCTGAGACCTTGGCTAGAGAGACCTGGTGAGAAGTGCTGGTAGAACAGAGATAAGGCTGTGCATGCAGAGTGAAAAATGTTTGAATATAGTGTATTTTGGACTACCTGCCTGTACATTGGCAGAAATTTTTTTAAATCAGTGAGAATTTGGAAATCAAAAGTACCATGTTCAGACCATTTGGACCCATTGTCCAGCTTATACTGTGGCCAGGCAGAGTTGCAGAGTTGCAGAGAAAGATAAGATGTCGTCCAAGAGTCATAGAGGTTGTAAGTTCTTAAGGATACAGGGAAAGAGCAAAACAAGGGTGAGAGAAAGGAACCAGGGCTTAAGCTAGGTTTACACAGAACACCAATATGACTCCCTGGCCCATTAGGGTGAATGGGGCCTGCACCTCCCACATTGGTAGAGACCATACAGGTCGCAACTGTCAGCTTTTTTTTTTTTTCCCCCTGAGGTAGGGTTTCATTCTAGCCCAAGCTGACCTGGAAATCACTATATAGCCTCAGGGTGGAATCAAACTCATGGTGATCCTCCTACCTCTGCCTCCTGAGTGCTGGGATTCAAGGTGTGTGCCACCATGCCTGGCTGAAATTGTCAGCTTTTTAGCCCATCAGTGGGCAAGGCGGGCCACTGTGCTCCCAATGGCGAAAGTGGCTGGCAGTGAAAGATGAGACCTAATGAGGGAGGGGGAGGGTGTCCTGAGATGGTGCAACTGAACCAAAAGCCGCCCCTTAGGGTACAGTAGACCAGAGAGTGAGAGACCTGAGGTGTCCAGAGTGCATCTTTCTTGAGACCTGGGGTTGGGGTCCAAAAGCAGCTGAGGAGTGTAGCCTTGCATGCCAGCATGGCTTCCATGAGGAGGGATTAAACCCAAGAGCAGGTCAACCCAAGAGGGACACTTACCAAGAAGGAGGGAGGAGATAGAGAAGGGAAGAAGAGTGAGGCCGAATTGTGGTGGGTGTGAAAACTAGTACCAGGTAGAAATGGTCTGAAGCCTTCAGAGGGTCAATGGCAGCTCAGTGGTCTGGTCTAGGGAAAGGAGGTCTGGCTGTCCAAGATGGCAACCAGAAGCCTCCTATCTGAGTCACTGTACCAGATGTAAGGTTTAGGAGTGGCCAAGACCACACAAACCATGCTGAGGCAAAGATGAAAGCTTTTATTCAGGAAAAAACACCATCTGCCAGGGCTGGCTCACAAAAGAGGAGCACAGACCACCTGAGTTCCCAGATAGTGGGCTTTATAGAGCTTCCTCAGTTGGGGGAAGGTGAGGAAGGGAAAAGAACTCCTTTGATTTTTACATTAGTCATTTCAAATAGCTAGGGTATGATATTAGAACAGTAAGCAGGTGACTTACAAGATAAGAGGGCAGGAAACCATGACCTGGGGGCATTGTTAGGCAAGGAAGGGATAATGGGAGGGCAGATTCTTGAGGAATGTGAATAAGTCTCTGTTGCCATCCTGGTGGCCTTGGTGACTCCATTTTGGGAGCCTATCCCGACCTAACAATAACCTTCTTGTTGCTAGGACAAAACACCTGATCAGAAGTAATTTATGGGAGGAAAGAATTTATTTCAGGCTTAAATTTTTAAGGGTAAGCTTCACCATGACTAGGAAAATATGGCAACTGGCTTACATCATACAAAGAATAGTGTGAGCAAGCTAGCTATCCAATAGGATGGGACTTAGCAAACTCAAGGTCTCCCACCAATGATACACTTACTCAAACAAGTCTCCACCAGCTGGGGGCCAACTATGAAACTTAATCACAAACCCTTGAGGTGAGGGCTATTTTACATCCAACCCACCATACAAGCCATATTTAAGAACATGTTAAGAAGATCATACCATGTTATTGTGGTTTAATATATTAAAATCAATACATGTGACTATATCACATACATAGATTTAATGACATAAATATCATGACTATTTCAATAGATATGGGAAATGCCTTTCACAGCATTCAAAACCCCTTCATGATAAAAGTCCTGAAATCAAGTTGGAATAGAAAGAAAATATCACAACATAATAAAGGCTACACATGACAAACCTGTTGTAAAAATTATACAAAATGGAGGGGGGAATTGAAAGCAACTCCTCTAAAATCAAGAAGGAAATAAGTGTACCTAAAAATGAAGATGTTTACCTTCTTCACTCATTTTTAAACTAGTACTTGAAATCTTAGCTAGAGCAATAAGGCACAAAAAAGAAACAAAGTGCATGAAGATAGATAAGGAAAAGTGACTATACATATTTGCTGTTGACATGATCCTATACTTGAAAGACACCAGAAAATTCTTAGACTTGATAAATACATTCAGCAAAGTAGCAGAATAGAAAATCAGCATACAACAATCAGTAATACTTTCTGTGTGCCCAATAAAAATACTTGCTAAGAAATATATATGAAAAAATATCTCATTCATAAGTTTCAAAAAATACATGAGACTTAACCTAGCCAATGAAGAGAAAGATCTCTACAAATAAAACACTAAAAAACTAAAGAGGAAAAAAACAACTAAAGAGGGAAGCCAGGTAGGGTGGTGCATGCCTTTAATACCAGCACTTGGGAGACAGAGGTAGGAGGATCACCTCAAGTTCAAGGCCACCCTGAGACTACATAGTGAATTCCAGGTCAGTCTGAGCTAGAGTGGGAGCCTACCTCATAAAACCAAAAACCAAAAAATATATATATACTAAAGAGGGGACTAGAGAGATAGGTCAGTGGTTGTTGTAGTCAGGTTTGCACTTTTGGCAGAAATCACCCAACCAAAGCAGCTTGTTGGAGGAAAGGGCTTATTTTGGCTTACAGACATGAGGGCAAGGTCCATGATGGCAGGGGAAAACAATGGCATGAGCAGAGGGTGGACATCACATCCTGGCCAACATCAGATGGATAACAGCAACAGGAGACTGTGCCAAATACTGGCAAGGGGAAGCTGGCTGTAACACCCATAAACCTATCTCTACCAAATACACTGCATCCAGGAGGATTCAATTCCAAAACTGCTACCAGCTGGGGACTTAAGCATTCAGAACACATATGTTTATGGGGGACACTTGAATCCAACCACCACAGAAGTTAATGGGCTTGCCTACAAGGCATAACAATCCCAGTTTAATTCCCCAGCACACACGTAAGCCAGAGGCACAAGGTGGTGCATGCATCTGCAGTTCATTTGCAGTGGCTGGAGGCTCCATACGCACATGCATATGTGAACATGAAGACACACACACACACAGAGAGAGAGAGAGAGAGAGAGAGAGAGACCACATACACACATTATCTCTCTGCTTGCAAATAAATAAATAAAATATTTTTAAAAACTAAAGAGAAAAGGAATATGGAAAGACCTGCACTCATAAATTCACAGAATAAATACCATTAAAATGCATAAATTATCAAAAGCAGTTTACAAAATCAATGCATTACTACATAAAAGTCTTAATGACATTTTTCATAGAATATAAAAAACAATTTGAAAATTCGTATAGAACCACAAAAGACCCTAGATAGTCAAAGAAATTCTAAGCCGAAATATCAATGTTGGAGGTGTCACAACACATGATCTCAAATTATATTACATCATTATAATAACAAAAACATCATGGTATTGATAAGAAATATATGTGTAGACCAATGTAATAGAATACAGGATACAGAAATAAATGATATACCTTTTCAAAGTTGTCAAAAACATACATTGGAGAAAAGAAAGCCCCTTCAACAAACAGTGCTGTGAAAATAAGCTATCCACGTGTAAAAGAGTAGATCCTCATCTCCCAGTGTTAATGAAAATCAAATCAAAATGGATTAGAGTTCATAATATAAAACTTTAAACTCTAAAACTACTAGAGGAAAACATAAATAATAGACTTAAATATAGATAATAGGTAAAAACTTTCTTAAATGGCTCAGGAAATAATGAGTATTGAGAAATGTAAATGTGTGAAATTATAAAACTTGTGTACAGCAAAGCAATCATTAGAGTGAAGAGACAACATACAAAAATGGGAGAAAACCTTTGCCACCTATACATCTTCCAACAGGAAATTAATATCTATAATCTATAAAGAACTCTAAAAATTAATATCTCCAAACAAATCATCCAGTTAATAACATTGAAAATAAGTTGCAAAACACCCGAAATGCAGATGGCCAGTAGAAATTGAAAACTGTTAAACATCCTTAGTTATCATGGAAATACAAATTAAAACTACATTTTAATTTGATCCTACTCCATTAAGATGACCATTAAGAAAAGAATCGTCAGCAAATGTTGCCAAGGATTAGGTAAAAGAGGAGTTAAACTGAATGAAAAATATAGCTGCTTTGGACATCAGTGTGGAGGTTCTTCAAACAAAAACTAGCGCTATCATGTGATCTAACTATGGCATTTCTGGGTATATACCCGAAGTCAGTGTACCACAAAGATCCAACTTTATTGCCACACTATTTACCAGAGCCAAGATAGGGACCCAGCCTCCATGCTCATCACCAGATGAATGGACAATGAAAATGTGCTATATACATGTAATAGAATTTCATTCAGCCATAAAAAATGAGATCATGACATTTGCAGGAAAATGAATGAAACTGAAGATCATCATGTTAAGACTAAGCCAGACTCAGAAAGACAAATACCACATGTTTTCTCTTATATATGGAATCTACATTTAAATACAAATACATATTATATATTTTATGTATATTACATATATATTGCATCAAAGTAGAAGGGTCACTGTAAAGAAAAAGAAAATCTATAAGGGGTGAAAGGTCAAGTGTGGTGGTGCACGCCTTTAATTCCAGCACTCTCGAGGCTGAGGTATGAAGATTGCCGTAAGTTCAAGGCCACCCTGAGACAATATAGTAAAGTCCATGTCAGCCTGGGCTAGAGTAAGACTCTACCTTGAAAATCCAAAAGAAAAAAAAAAGAAAGAAAAATGAATAAATAAAAGGAGTAAGGAAAAGAGAAGTTAATGGAGGAAGAGAAAAACACATATCATTTTCTTTCATATGTACAGTCAAATATATATGATATATATAACATGACATACGTCATATGTACATTATACATATCACATATATGTACACACACATATATATTAAATATTTTATTTGTTTATTTGAGATAGAGGAGAGAGAGTGAGAGAGAGAGAGAGAGAGAGAGAATGGGAGCAGCAGGGCTTCCAGCCTCTGCAAATGAACTCCAGATGCATACGCCACCTTGTGCATCTGGCTTATGTGGGTCCTGAGAAATCAAACCTAGGTCCTTTGGCTTTGCAGACAAGGGCCTTAACCACTAAGCCATCTCCCCAGCCCACATTTTTTAATAGGAAAGTAGAAGGGGAATTATTGGGGGAAAGGAAGGAAGAGCATCAATGAAAAGAGAAAAGAAGGAATAAGGGAAAGGCAATGGGGGGTTGAATGTGGGCAATGTACAATGATATATGTGTATGAAAATGCCATAATGAAGCACATTATGCTGTATGCTAACTAGAATGATAAAATAATAACAATATAGAATTCCAATTCTTCCTGATAATTGTATATGACTATAGACAAGTCATTTTTATGAACCGCATTTTTCTCATCCATAAAATGTGAGTAATTATACCTACTTTGTTTGGATTTTTAGGGACTATAACTGTGATGAAATATTTGTAGCTTATAGAATAGTTTGTCTCATTAAAAAGACTAGGTATTTAGTGAACATTAACTTCATATATTGTGTTAGCTTTTGTAGGAAGGGAAGCATTCAATAATATATAACTAGGTCTTTTAATTGTCCTTTACTCCTATAGGTTCAGACTGGCTTTTTTTCCTAATTTAAGTGATCCTATAAGAATATAGGGGGCTGCAACTGTCTAATTACCTTTCTTTCATATGAGATAAAGCTCTAGTAAAGATGTTCCCCTTTAGGAAAGTCATTTGTTATGGAAGATATAACATTTTGGACTTATTTAAAATTGTTACTTAAAATGAGTTGAATTATATTTCCCATGTCTATTTCATATATTGAAGTTTTAACTTCAATATCTTAGATGTGAATTTATTTTGAGATAGGTTATTTTTAACACATTTGACAATTTTCATACATGTACATAATTTGTTTTGATCATAACCCCTTCCCGTTATTTTCTTTTGTCCCTTCCCCCCATACTTCTTCTACTGAATCCCTTCTTTCCAACTAGCCCCTCTTTTATTTTGATGTATATTTTTGCTTTCCTCCATCAAGCATAATGACATGCTGATGGCCCAAATATTGAGTAGGTAATTATAGCAGCTATGAGGTCATGAATACAATGGCTACTTTGTATAAAGAAGTCAGTGTTCTGAAGTACTTTTCCCTACCTTTTGTTTCTTACATTCTTTCTGCCATTTATTCCATCATGTTTCCTGAGCCTTGGAGTGTGTGATAAAAGTGTCTAATTTAGTGCTGAGCACTCAATTGTCACTCCTTCTCCACACTTTTGACAACTTTTGAATCTATTTGTCACCACCATATTCAAAAAAATGCTTCTCTGATCAAAAGTGAGAGCAGCATTAATATATGGTCATAAACATAGAGGACATTTAAAATTAATTAATTATTATTACCAACATATTTTGTATGGGTACATCATGTGTTGGTACACTCTTTTCCCTCATCCCTGCCCCCATTCCACTTGGGACCCTCCTCAGTGGGGTTGCAGGTATTCCCCATGGGGTTTTGTGCTATGTGTTGTGGGAGCAGCAGTCCATTTTTTTTGGGGGGGGTAATGCCTCTGGACATGATGTCTCACCCTGTGGCTCTTACATTCTTCCCACCACTCTTCCACGAAATTCCCTGAGCTGTGGGAGGTGTTTTAAGTCTACTTCAGTGAGGAGCTCTTAGGAGGCTCTGGATATCTGCTTTGATAGGTGTTGAGTATCCTCAAGGTCTGTCTCCTTCACCTTGGTGCTGGTTGCTCACCATGAAAGCAGCATTGTTGCTCTTCTCCCCAATTCCTCTGTTTTTTCAGCTGTGGCTTGGTTGAAGTGGGAGGGGTAGTTTATCTACTCCGGTCTCACTACCTTCTGAAAAAGAACAGATTCTCCAACAGAGAGCGAAGTCAGCATAGTTTAAATGGGAAAAGCATTATTAAATTAGGGAGATTTGATGTATGTAACCCCTCTTTTAGCCAAAGACTAGTGAGAGCTTGACACTGGAGGCATACTCTTTGTCCCCATAGGATTCTGATCTGGTTCCCAATTCCAGATATGGGTTCCTTTACACTAAACAGATCTCTTAGCCAATCAGAAAGCTATTTGTTACTCACCAAGGCTGTGTGCCACTATTATACTGGTGTACACATCTTGTCGGAGTGTTTGCTTCTGGGTAGCCTGGACCTCTGGTTGCTCAGACTGTTGTTAGCCACTTTCCCCCAGTAGCTCATATAGCACTTTCCAGCACTAAATGGGCTGTCTGGATTCTGGCTCTTTTCCAGGTTCCAGCCAGGTCTTTAGAGGACAATATTTTAGAAGGCACAACATATCCATTTAGTCAAACAATAGCCCATTCCACACTAGGGCTTTCGACTAGCTTTCCAGTACTAGGAATGAACTCCCTCCTGTGGAGCAGGCCTCAAATCCAACCAAAGAGCAATTGGTTAACTGCATAATCGTTATACCACTAATGCACCAATATCTTGTCTGGATGGCTGGTGGGATACCACCCAGTGAACTCCTGGTCATCATATCTCATAAGGCTCACAAAACAATAAAAGCTATGGCCAATGCTCTTGGTTACCTACTGTAACTATACAGTAAGACACTTCTGATAAAGACATCACATGCATAGGTTGCAGGACACTGAGAAATCAAACTAGAAGTGATCACCAGTCTCCTTCCTGCTGGCTAGCTGTGTTGGGGAAGAAAAGTCATCAGCAATGTACCCTGGGAGCTACACAATTGGCAAGCCAGGTGAGATAGGGACTTTAAAGAGATAAGCCAGAACTACATGGTAAGACCCTATTGCTGAAAACTCCACATGCTTGGGCTGCAGGTCATTGAGAAATCAAGCTGGAGCTGAGCTGGAAAACTTCTCCCTACTGACTAGCTGTCAGCTTGAAACAGCTATGCTGCATGCACCCTATGGAGGAGAAAACTCATCAACGATGCTAAACAGCAGTGGAACCTACAAGCCTTAAGACTGGCCAGCCAGGCCAAATGTGCCAGCTGATGCAATAGGGCATGTTTGTTATGGAGGAAATCAACTGCTCTTTAATTGGACTGGGGCCCTGCTCCATGGGAGGCAATGCATGCCTGGTACTGAAACCCTAGACAAAAGCCTATGGCTAGGGTGGTCATGAGCCCTAGGGGAGTAACGCCTATTGTTGTCTGGCTAAATGCATGTTTTGCCCACTGAACTACCCTCTAAGCACTTTTTAAAATGTTTATACCCATATATTAATGCTACTCTCTCTTTTGGTTAGAGAAGCTTCTCTTTTCAGATGGTGGTAATCACAGGGGTGGTGCAAAAGTCACCATGGTTCTAAGAAGAAATGACAGTCGAGTGTTCAGAAATCTCTATCACACCCTTCAAACATCAGGGTCCATTGCTGATGATGTGGGAGAAAGAATGTAGAGCCAAAGGAAGGGCAGGACTGCTTACCATGTAGTCATCCAGACACATAATGCCCTTAATATCCATGACCTCGCAGTGCCTGACCCAACCTCCACAATACCTTCATAACAGGAGGAAAAGATGATGATATCAGAGCAAGAGTGCTGCTTCCATGGTGAGCCTGACAATCAGTGCCAGGGTGTAGAAGACACACCCTGAGGATATTCAACACCTACCAAAGCAGAGATCCAGAAGTTCCTAAGAGCTAATCACTGAAGTAGACTTAAAACTCACCTACCATGGCTCAGGGAATTTTGCAGAAGAGGGGGTAGAAAGACTCTACGAGCCACATGTTGGGATGTCATGCCCAGAAGCATTCCTCCCCCTCTCAGAGAAATTGACTGCTGCTCCCATAATGCATAAACCACAATCCCATGGGGAATACCTGCAACCCCACTGAGGAGGGTATGTTGTTAATAACAAAAAAAAGATGATGACATCAAAACAAAAGACAGGCTAATTGGAAGGGGGAGGATATTTCGTGGAGGGGGATTTGAGAGTGGGAATAGGAGTAGAGGGAGGGAATTGTCATGGTTTCATTGTCTATACTTACAGACGCTATCAATAAGAAGTGTTTTTTTTTTTTAAGAGAAGGGCTGGAGAGATGGCTGAGTGGTTAAATTGCTTACCTGCAAAAACAGAGGACCCAGGTTCAATTCTCCAGGACCCACATAAGGTGGTACATGTGTCTGGAGTTCCTTTGCAGCAGCTGAAGGCCCTGATGTGCTCATTTATTCTCTCTCTCTCTCTCTCTTTCACACACACACACAAACACAAATAAATAAAAAAAGAGAAATCAGTAGACTGGGCCCTTATCTAATATGAATGGTATCCTTATTCATTTGAATTCAGAAACATGCACTGAGGAAGGATGTGACAATTCAAGGGAAATGTTATAAGACTATGAAGAATGAAATCTACATGTTAAAGAACATCATGGAATGGATCCTCCTCTTACAATTCTCAGAAAGAACCAAACTTACCAACACCTTGATTTCAGACTTCTAGCTTCCACTATTTAAACCACCTAATATGTAATAGTTTGTTAGGTCAACCCTAGCATACCAGTACATTGCATTTCTCTTCTATCTGGCCAAAATAAGGTAGACATTCTTTCACAGTGAGAGGATTAAGGATTTTGTAATTAAAACCCAGAACATATGTAGTCATCTTTTGTGCCCTGGACATTTTTTGACTCTCAAGATAGTCCATACCATTCTTCTAATAATTATTGCTTAGTACTCAAGTTTTTGGTGACAATTTGCCCTTATAACTTCAATGTTCTCATGGATCTAAGAACAATCATTGATTTTCAGTCAGTTTCAGCTATTTTTTTATTATGAAGGAGTCAAAACTTCTGAGTGTTTTATATGTTAACGTTAACTCAGAAATCCTCCATTCAGAGCCAGGCGTGGTGGTGCACGACTTTAATAACATCACTAGCGAGGCAAAGGCAGGAGAATTGCCATGAGTTCAAGGCCACCCTGAGACTACATAGTGAATTACAGGTCAGCCTGGACTAGAGTGAGACCTTACCACAAAAAAAAAAAAAAAAAAAAAAAAAACTAAAAAAAAAGACGGGTATGGTGGTGCACGCCTTAATCCCAGCACTTGGGAGGCAGAGGTAGGAGGATTGTCATGAGTTTGAGGCCACCCTGAGACTACATAGATAATTCCAGGTCAGCCTGGACCAGAGTGAGACCCTACATCGAAAAACCAAAAAAAAAAGTCCTCCATTCAAATGTTATATGGCTATTTTAAGCCACTGTCATCATTTCCAACACCTGTGCTAATTTGTTTCACTCTTGTGCAAGTTGAGATTTTGAGATGATTCTTTAAAGTCAGTTTTTTCAGGGTATAAACTAGACACTCTGAATACTATTTTATAGACCTCTGGCTCTTTTTAAATTCTATTTTGCTTATTAGTGACATTTTGAGCCAGGCGTGGTAGTGTACACTTAATCCCAGCACTGTGGAGGCAGAGGTAAGAGGATCACCATGAGTTCAAGGCCACCCTGAGACTAATTCCAGGTCAGCCTGGGCTAGAGTGAGACCCTACCTCAAAAAACAAAAACAAACAAAAAACAGAACTGATATTATGTCTTTGTTGGCATTTGACCTTCTTTAGTTCAAGTAATTTCAGGGGACCTTATCTATTGATAGCAATTTCTTAATTTTCCTTCCTATGAGAATGTGTTGATTTTTTTTCCTACACTCTTGAAGGACATTTTTGGTGGATATATAATTTTATTTTATTTTTTTAAATTTTTGTTCATTTTTTATTTATTTATTTGAGAGTGACAGACAGAGCGAGAAAGGCAGGTAGAGAGAGAGAAAGAGAGAGAGAATGGGCATGCCAGGGCCTCCAGTCACTGCAAACGAACTCCAGATGCGTGCGCCCCCTTGTGCATCTGACTAACATGGGTCCTGGGGAATCAAGCCTCGAACTGGGGTCCTTAGGTTTCACAGGCAAGCGCTTAACCGCTAAGCCAGCTCTCCAGCCTGGATATATAATTTTAAGTTAAGAGTTTTTCCTTTCAACTCTTCAAAAAATATTGTACATGTTCTTTCTGACCACTATAACTTTTCAGCTCTTCACCCTTTGGCACTGGCCAGATTAAAGTGTTAGTTCTATTGTTATAGTTCTATGGGTCCTAAGGTTATTAACTTTTCCCAATTTTTTCCTTATTTTTTTACACTGGAGTTTTTTTATTATTCTATATTTGAGTTCTTTCTGTTTTATCATTTCCTCTGTTGAGGCAAAGTTTGAGATTTTAATTTTGGTTGTCAGCTTTATAATTTGAATTTTCCTATTTCATTTCTAAGGCTTTCTTTTCTTTGTTGGGCCTTTCTACTTGTTCATGTTTTTCAAGTGTATTAATGATTGCTTATTGAAATGTTTTCATGATAGTGGTTTCAATTTTTTGTCATATAATTCTAACATTTCTGTTAGCATGCACTGATTGATTTTGTTATTCAAATATAAATCTTCAGCCGGGCATGGTGGCGCACGCCTTAAAGGTAGGAGGATTACCGTGAGTTCAAGGCCACCCTGAGACTACATAGTGAATTCCAGGTCAGCCTGGGCCAGAGTGAGACCCTACCTCGAGAAACAAAACAAAACAAAACAAAAAAACAACAAATATAAATCTTCATGAATTTTGTTATATCAATAACTTCAGTGACAATCTGGTCATTCACTTATGTTATAAAAGTCTGGATTCTTTAAATCTTGTGTTTTATTATTCACCTCTAACACCATTCTGGAGGTGAATGAGGAGGCTTTATAGCTTCCAGGCAGATAGGGAAATCAGGTTCTCCATTTGGCTTCTGTTGATCCACTGTGGGAAAGAACCCATTGTTACTTCTGGGTATTTTGTATGTGTGTGTGGGGTTGGGGGGGGTAAGTGGCATTTGGGCTACTCATTGGGTCTCAATATCCCTAATACTTCTGTCATCTTTTATTCACTCTTTAGATACTTTTAGATTTGTGTTACATATTATGCCCACCATTTTTATCTGCTTATAATTGGAAGTGTAAAGAAATGTATGTCTTCATATTTTCAAAAGCATGAACCCAGGACATTTCATTGTGGAGGGTGGTAAAAATACTTTAAGCTTAAATATTATTGATCGTTTATAAGTCTTGATTTATATTACTCTCCATCAAATTGTGAACTTTTAGTAGGTGATATTATTGTATGTGGATTACACCCCTACTGAACTATTAAAACTGAAAAATGCCCAAAATGTGTAAAGGTAGTTCTATAGGTAGAAAATTAACTTAAGTGGTTTAGTTTGTTCTAAGTTAAATGTCATGAAAGACATTGCCTCTATTTTTACCTTCTAATATTCCCTATTTGTCAGTGACAAGCTCCATTTTCACAATCTCTACGCCATCTTTTCAACAAATTTTTTTCCTTGGCAACCTAACTTTTTTGAGTGCTACCTCAGTATTATGGTAGGCTTTAAGATAGGCATTACTACATTTAACCCTTCCAAAGATCCCACATGGTAAGTACTTTTATCCTCATTTCAAGATTCAAGAAACAAGGGTTATACAGTATTAAGTAACTTGCCCAAAGTCAAGCAAATGACAAGGAAGCTAGGAATTCTACCCTGTCGTCTTGTATTGTGTATAATGTTCGTTATTTCTTCTATGCATTGTATATATTTAAAATTATATCATTATCTATACTAGGCTGCAAGCTTTTTGAATAGATAAATGATATATTATGCACATTTGAATGTTTTACACTGCCCCGAATTAATAATAATTAATATTGAAATGTGTATTGATCAAATGAGGATATGTATAATTATAGTAAAGACCATTAAATAAAACCTATTCTACTAAGGAGTCTGTTATTTTCCCTTGCTATGTAAACAGGAAGCCTCATCTGTGAGGCTTCAGATGAGTTAAGAATGAAATAATTTCCTCTATTCTGGGCTTCCACAACTCCTTGGACTCAATTCCATCATGTAAATCTACTCTTAGTAGACTAGAAATTCCCTTTGATATGTCTGTCTCCCACTAAACTCTGAGATCCTCAAAGGCAAGAATTGTGTATGAGTCATCTTTCTCGCCTAGTAATTTCTAGGCCTTTAACCTTCTGGACAGAACCTGAAAAAGATAAGTTACTTAGTGACAGATACTAAATGAAAAACTGAAGTCAATTGATTTCTAAAATAAAGTTCAAAGGAAAGAATAAATGAAAGTGTACTTATCATCAACACATCAAATCAACTATCTAGTCCTTTGGTTCTATCTCCAAAATATGTCACAAATTCAACCACCTTTCACTTAGATGTCCACTGTTATTACCTTAGTAGAGGTTATCAGCATTTTTAGACTGCTCCCCTACTGTTGCACTTTATGCCTTTATTCAAACCTTCAAAAGCATCTATAAGAACTGGGGTAATCTTTTTAAGAGGTAGTTTAGGTTTTTCCTTATTTTATTAAAAATCAGTTATCATATTCTATTGTTTGAATTTCCCCTTTAAAGCTCATTTAAATTTAGAAGTGTCATCTTTGGGAGACTAGGTCACAAGAGTTGTACCCTCATGAATAGATTAACATCATTATCATAAGAATGGATTCATTATCCAAAAAATGAGTTTGTTATAAATTAGGCCTCCTTTTGCCCCCTCTCTGTGTCTCATACATGCTCTCTTGCCCTTCTGTCATGCCATGATATGATATGAAGGACCTTGTCAGGCTTCGCTAATATGCTATTAAACCTCCCAGCCTCCAGAACTGTGTGCCAAATAAACTTCTGTTGTTTATAAACATAAAAATTCTGTCTGGTTTGTGACATTTATCACCAGTTAGTAAATTGATAATGAGTATTAGGATGATTTGTGTAACAAATATGGAAATAACTTTGGAATTGGGTGATGAGTAGGGGCTGTTAGAATTTAGAGTACCAGGCCAGATAAAGCTTGTGTTGTCATGAACACAGCATTAGGGGTGATTCTGGTGAGGACTCAGAAGAGGAGATCTGTAGTAAATATCTGTAACCTCTTAACTAGAATTTAAGTACTTATGATGAAACTATTGATAGAAATATGAATGGTAAAGGCAATATTGACAAGGTTTCAGATAGAAATGAGGAACAAACTATGTGAATCTGGAATAAAGACCATTCTTGCTTGAAGGCAACAGAGAATTTGTTTGAATTGTGTCTTTCCTGATGATGTTAATGAAGTTGAATTTGAAACAAAATTAGGGATTAGGGCATCTGATGGAAGAAATCTCTAAGCAAAACAATACTAAAGTAGTAACATGGCTAGCTTTAAATTCTTATATTGAAATGAGGAAAGACATGATTTAAAGACAGACTAGGGCTGGAGAGATGGCTTAGCGGTTCAGCGCTTGCCTGTGAAGCCTAAGGACCCCGGTTCGAGGCTCGATTTTCCAGGACCCACGTTAGCCAGATGCACAAGGGGGCGCATGCGTCTGGAGTTCGTTTGCAGTGGCTGGAAGCCCTGGCGCACCCATTCTCTCTCTCTCTATCTGCCTCTTTCTCTCTCTGTTACTCTCAAATAAATAAATAAAAATGAACAAAAAGTTAAAAAAATAAACACAGACTATAGAAGAGCAAAAAAGACAGACTTGAAAAATTCCCCACCTGACTATATAAATAAGAAGAAAACGTGTTTGGGAGACAATATAAGGATGTGGCCAAGTGACTAAAAAGTATGGTTTCATTCATGCTTGTCCTTCTGTTATGATGCAGCTGCAAGGCCCTCAGCAGATGCCAGTGCCATGGTTTTGTACTTACAAGCTTCTAGACCCATAAGCCAAATAAACTTTTATTTTTAATGTTTTAAATTGGGGCTGGAGAGATGGCTTAGCGGTTAAGCACTTGCCTGTGAAGCCTAAGGACCTCGGTTCGAGGCTTGATTCTCCAGGTCCCACGTTAGCCAGATGCACAAGGGGGCGCACGCGTCTGGAGTTCGTTTGCAGTGGCTGGAGGCCCTGGCGCGCCCATTCTCTCTCTCTCTATCTGTCTCTTTCTCTCTCTGTCACTCTCAAATAAATAAATAAATAAAATATTTAAAAAAAATGTTTTAAATTGTTTGACACTTTCATACATGCATTTTGATCCAATCCACCCAATTACCCTCTCATTTCCCCCATTTCAGCACAACCATTCCTTCCCCCATCTAATCTCCATCCTACTTTCATGCCAAATTTTCATTCACTAAGTTAAATTAGGGTCATTTGCATGATTATGGGTGGTAGGCTATTTACTGGAGTATGGGCAACTCACTAGTGGCTATCTCACTGAAAGACTTCCCCTCTCCCAGCAATCAACAGTTGTCACTAGCTACTCTGGGAGGTGTAGGGTCTCATGAGTCCATTTCCCACATATGTTGGAATATTAACAGGTTTAATATTATGTAAGAAAACACATCTGCTGTTAGTTCATGAGTGTGAAAACCATATTGCATTCTGGTATAGCAGCAGGGAGATTGAAGTCAACCTTATTCTGTTACTTCTAAGAAATGTGTCTATATATCTGCACCACAATGTAAGATACTAGTTCACCACAAAAAATATGTCTAGTCTATCTCTTTATACAAACACACACACACACATGTGCAAACTTCACATACTATACACACACATACTTCTAACTCCTGGGAACCATTACACTGCTAATCACCATTATACTTACATTTTTAAACATATTTTATACATGGATTACTACCATATGTAACCTTTTTTGTTTATTTTTATTTATTTGAGAGCAATAGACAGAGAGAGAAAGAGGGAGGGAGGGAGGGAGGGAGGGATGGAGGGAGAGAGAGAGAATGGGTGCACCAGGGCCTCCAGCCACTGTAAAAGAAATCCAGATGCATGTGCCTCCTTGTGCATCTGGCTTATGTGGGTACTGGGGAAACAAGCCTCAAACAGGGTTCCTTAGGCTTCACAGGCAAGAGGTTAACCACTAAGCCATCTCTCTAGCCACCATATATAACCTTTTGAGACTAGGTTTCTTTCACTTAGCACTTCTTTAAAATTAATCCATATTGTTGCATGTTTCAATAGTTAGCTCATTTATTATTGTTATTGTTGTTATTCATCAAAGAGAGAGAGAGAGAGAGAATTGACACATCAGGGGCTCCACCCACTGTAATCAAACTCCAGATACATGCACCTTCTTGTGTGCGTGTGTGACCTTGTACACTTGCATCATATTGTGTGTCTGGCTTAGATGGGACCTGGAGAGTCTAACATGGGTGCTTAGGCTTCATATGCAAGCACCTTAACTGCTAAGCCATCTCTCCAGCCCAGTTAACTCAGTTTTTGAGATAAAGTCTATGTATCCCAGGATGGTTGTTTTTTTACTACTGAGTAATATTTCATTGTCTGCATGTATAATGATTTGTCTGTTTACCTGTGAGCAGTCATCTGAATTATTCGAAGTTTGGAATATTATGAATAGAACTCCAGTGAATGGCTGTGTACTGGTCTTTGCATGAACAAAGTTTGGGAAGGTTTTTTTTTTTTTTTTTTTTTTTTTTGTCTGCTTGTTTTTATTTTCCAGGGAAATTAAGTTGCTTTTGTCAGGTATTTTGTCAGAGCAATGCAAAAAGTAACTAATACAGTATTGTACTTTTCTCTGGTAGTCATCTAACAGGTGTGTAATGGTATGTCATTGTGGTTTTTAACTTGAAACTCCCTTAATAATGGCTAATGATGTTGAACATTTCTGTGCTAATTAATTGGACTTCTTTATATCCCTTTGGTGAAGTGTTTGTTCAAGTATTTCCCCCTTTAGTTAAGAGTTTTTTTGATTCATTACTGAGTATGAGAGTCCTTTATAAATTTTGAATCCAAGTCTTTGGTTGGATATGTGATTTTCAAAGATATTTCCACAATCTGAAGTTTCTGTTTTCATAATCAAAAGGATGGGCTTTTTTTTGGGGGGGGGGTTGAGGTAGGGTCTCACTCTAGTTCAGGCTGACCTGGAATTTACTATGTAGTCACAGGGTGGCCTCTAACTCATGGTGATCCTCCTACCTCTGCCTCCGGAGTGCTGAGATTAAAGGTGTGCACTACCATGCCCGGCTTCAAAAGGATGTTTTTAAGAGAGTGAAAGTTTTTAACTTTGGTGCATTCCAAGTTATCTATGTTCTCTTATTGATAGTACCTTTGGTATCATGTCTAGGCATTTGCCACCTAATCTGAGGTCACCAAAGTTCTTATCTGTTATTCTATTTTAAAATTTTGTAGAAGTTCTATGCTCTTCTTTAGTTGAACTTTTGTATATGGCTTAGGTAAACGTTCATTCATTTTATGTTTGAATACACAAAGGCCCAAGCACTATTTGTTGAGAAGATTATCATTCATTTCCCTATTGGATTGCTTTTATGCATTTGTCAAAAAAAAACCCAACAACAACAAATAGTCATATTTCAGTGGAGCAGGCCTCAAATCCAATCAGAGAACAGTTGGTTTCCCTCATAACAGACATGCCACCATTGCACCAGTTGATATATTTGGCTTGGCTGGCCAGCAGTAGAGATTTCAGGGTCCTCTGCTGGTTAGGACTATTGATGACTTTTCTCCCCCAACAATCTTCACAGCTCTTTCCAGCATCCTGACAACTAGACAATAGGAAGGAGGCTTCCACCTCAGTTCCAACTTGATTATTCAGTGAACTGCAGCCCAAGCATGTAGAGTCTTCAGTAGTAGGGTCTAACCATCTACTTATGATGGGCAATCAACAGCCTTGGTGATAGCCTGAAATTAAACACAGCTTTTAATGTATCCTTCTACATGTTATAACAAGTTTTATTTTCAATTTAAATCCAGTTCTAGGTCTAGAGAGGTGGCTTAGCAGTTAAGGTGCTCAGCGACAAAGCCGAAGGACCCAGGTTCAATTCTCCAGTGCCCACATAAAGCCAGATGCACAAGGAGGCAGGTGTCTGGAGTTCGTCTGCAGTAGCTGGAAACCCTGGTGTGCCCATTCTCCATCCCTCCTCTCGAATATATAATAAATAAAATTCTTCTTTAAAAAAACATCCAGTTCCAAATATTTTAAAATTTCTCTTAGAACTCTCTTTGATCAATGATTTGTTTATAAGCATGTTGCTTGATCTCCAAATACTTTTCATGTTTTTTTCTGTTATCTTATGGTTTTTGATTTCTAGTATAACTCCAATGTGGACTGAAAGCATAGTTTGTAAGGATTTCCAAATTTAAGATGTGTTCTATAGACTAGAATATTCCCTCTCTTAGTACTGTTCCATGTAAAATTGAGTAAAAAAATGCTTTTTGCTATTTTTGGATGAAGTATTCTATATATGTCAACTAGATCTAGTTGATTGATGGTGCTTTTGAATTAAACTATATTTTTATTGGCTTTCTGCCAACTGAAACTGTCAATTACTGGTAAAGAGTTGCTTAAGTCTCCAGTTATCATAATGAATCCATCTATTACTCCTTTTAGGCCTGTCTGTTTAATACTAAGGTATTATGATCCTTTGTATGTACATATACATTCAGTAATGTTTTATCTTCTTATAGAATTTACTCCTTTATAATTATAGGATAACAATCCTTGCCCCTGAAACAATTCTTTGCTAAGAACTTTGCTTTCTGAAATTAGTGTTAATAACTTAGCTTTCTTTTATTTGTAATTAGCATGACATATCTTCCTCTACCACTTTATTTTTAATGGGAAATTTATATTTAAAGATATCTTATAAAACATATAGCTATAACATTTTTAAAATATTTTATTTATTTATTTATTTGAGAGTGAGAGACAGGCAGATAGAGAAAGAATGGATGTGCCAGAACCTCTAGCCACTGCAGTCAAACTCCAGACACATGCACCACCTTGTGCATCTGGGTTTATGTGGCTACTGGAGAACTGAACCTGGGTCATTAGGCTTTGCAGGTAAGTGCCTTAACCACTGAACAATCTCTCCAGTCCCAGCTATAACATTTTTAATCTCTCTTAGTCTCTGTCTTTTAATTTATATAGTTATGCCATGCATGTTTAAGGTGATTATTGATACAATTAGCATACTGCTAGGTCCTTTATATTTGTTGTACTTATTTTGTAAATGTTTTAATAATCCCTTGTTTTTTGACTTCTCCAATTTTTTATTGTGAGATACAGTCTTATTATATTGAACTCACTTTGTAGCCCATACTGACATCTATTTCAAGAACTTTCTGACTCAGCGTTTTAAATGCTGGTATTACAGTCATGTATCACCATGCCAAGTAGTCACTTCTCTAATTTCAATCAAATGAATTACAAAATTCTATTTTCTCTCATATTTGCATATCAATTGTCTATAAATTTTAGTAATGTGCTTGATACATTTCCAATTTAATATAATTTACAGTGAAGTCAACTTTCAAATAACAGTATAAGGGCTCGAGAGATGGCTCAGAGATTAAGGTGCTTGTCTTCAAATAACAGTATACTATTGACAGCAGTATAGCTATTTTAAAACAGACTAATTTCAATTCCTCCTTTTCATCCCTTATAACATTGCTGTCACTCATAAGCTACAGTCACCAAATACATTGCTACTATTATTATTTTGAACAGTAACCTCTAGGATAAACTAGGAATAGTAAAAATAAGAAATAGAAAAGTAAATTTATGTCACCTTTATTTAATAATTCTCTAATATTCTTTATGCAAATCTGAGTTTCTAACCTACATAATTTTCCTCATTTAAAACATTTTAAATTTGTTTATGTACTTGCAAAAAAAAAAAAAAAAGAGAGAGGAGAGCAAGGAAAGGAGAAGAGAGGAAGAGGGATTATGAGCATAACAGGGCCTCTTGCTGCTGCAAAGGAAATACATACACTTTGTGCATTTGGCTTTATGTAGGTACTAGGGAATCAAATCCAGACCAGCAGGCTATGCAAGCAAGTACCTTTAACCACTGATTTATTTCCCTAGACCTGTTAATTTTTTGAAACATTTATTATAACATTTCTTGCAAGGTGGGTCTATTAGTAACAAGCTCCTATAATTTCTTAAAATATTTTATTTATTTATTTGTGAAAGAGGCAGAGAGGGAGAGAGATAGAGATAGAGAGAGAGAGAGAGAGAGAGACAGACAGACAGAGAGAGCGCACGTGCAAGAATGGGTGTGTGCCACTAACTCTAGCCTCTGCAAACAAACTCCAGATGCATGTGCCACCTCATGCATCTGGCTTACATGGGTCCTGGGGAATCAAACCTGGGCCCCTGCAGGCAAGCACCTTAATCACTAAGCCATTTCTCCAGCCTGCTCCTGTAATTTTAATTGGTCAGATAAGGTCTTTATTTCTCTTTTATTTATTGTTTTTTTTAAATATATATATTTATTTATTAGAGTCAGAGAGAAGGAGAGAGAGAGTGAGAGAGAATGGGCACACCAGGGCCTATAGCCACTACAAATGAACTCCAGATGCATGCACCATTGTGTTCATCTGGCTTACCTGGGAACTGGAGAATCGAACCTAGGTCCTTAGGCTTCACAGGCAAGTGCCTTAACTGCTAAGTCATCTCCTCAACCCATCTCTTTTTTTTTTTTTGAAGAATGCACAAGTCTAGGCTTTAAATTTAAATATCCACCCTATGTCTCTTCTAAATTAAAACTTTATTAAATAATGAATACTCTCTAGAACTCATGATCTGGTAAACTCTATATTAAATGCAGTAAAGCTAAATATAACAGTAATTTAACATGCAATGTCAAACAAATTTATAATTTTCATTGTCCATAGCTATTTTAAACTCTTCTCTAGGAAGGGAAGAACTAGGTGATTCTTATTTCTACTCCATCTATAGGTATGACATTTTGTTTTTTTCTGACTTACATCTTTCATTTTCTGAAGTTTGATTATGATATAACTTCAAGTTCATTGATTCCTTCCTTGACTCTGTCCAGTCTCCCAGTGAGCTTATTAAAGGTACTCTTCATTTCACTTAGTGTTTTTGAATTCTAGAATTTATTTTTTTCTTATTAGAATTCATTATTAGATTCTCATTCTCCACTTACATTTTCTATTTTTCTTTTTTTTTTTGTTTGTGTCAATTTTTTTCCATTAAAGACCCTGGCAAATTGCACATGGCTATTTCAAATTTCCAGTTTGATAATTCTAAACTTTCTACCATATCTGAGTCTAGTTTTGATGATTATTTTGTGCATTAGTTTTTATTTTTCCTCGTAATTTTTCATTCAAAAAACAATAGGAGCAGAAGTAATTGTGTCTTTAGTATTACATTTTATGTTTATCAGATGAGGAACTAGGCTGTGCCTGACATTTTCTGTAGTTGTAGGTGTCATGAGCTTTAGTTTCTTCTGTTGTTCTCCTTGAACTCCATTATACCAAGAGTCTGTAAATTCTTTGTCTTATACCTCACTATAGTATAATAAGACACCATTGTTGCTGTGATTAGGCATAAAGGGAAGGAGAAGAATTCCATGATTTTAAGATTAAGGTACTTTTTGCAAGTCTGTTTGTAATATAATATGATAATCTTTTTTTCTTTCTTTTTTGATTTTCAACATAGGGTCTCACTCTAGCCCAGGCTGTCCTGGAATTCACTACGTAGTCTCAGGGTGGCCTTGAATGCACAGCGATCCTCCTACCTCTGCCTCCCAAGTGCTGGGATTAAAGGCGTGTGCCACTACGCCCTGCTCAATGATCTTACTTTTTATTGAACTCTTGAATCCATTAACACTGAATGATTGTAGAAAGAGGTTGGATTTATATTGGCCATTTTGCTTTTTGCTTACTGTATGTCTTAGATCTTTTCTGTTCCTTGTACTTCACTTTTATATTTTTATCCCTCTTTTAATATTGTTTTCATTGAGTATTACTAAGGCAACAGTTTAATTGTGCATATAATTATGTTATAAATGTATATTTACATATACAGCTATTTTCTTGTGTTTTCTCTAGGGCTTACCATATACACCTTAGGCCAGGCATGGCTACATTACCACAATCTGCTCTGCTTCAGATTTGTTCAAATTTAATTTCAGTATGTTATATAAAGTTTATTAGGATAGGTTTATATATATCCCTGTTTTGTATCATACCTATTTCATCTATATATTAAAAATAAAAAGATTATTATAACTATTTCATTATTTTATTGTACATTTGAAAGAAATTGAAAGGACAGCAAATATATACATATTTGTATAGTTTAATATTATAGCTCTATTCATTTCTTGTCTCCAATTGTGTATTCAAATACTATCTGATTATCTGGTTGTGTTTGCTTACTCCAAATCAGGGCTTGTTCTACTTGCATTCTCCCTCTTTTTATTATGGAATAGAGTACTTTCTGTATTTTGTAAGTACAAAATACAATCATAATGTTTTCTACAACTTATATAAATCAGCTATACTGCTCTGTTTAATTACCCACTCAATTAATTTTAGTCATAGTGCTTACTTCTCCTGTGGATCTGAATTACTGTCTGGTGACACTTGCTTCCAGCTTGAAGAACTTTATCCAGTAATACAAATTCTCTATGGTTTTGTTAATCTGAGGATGTTTTTATTTCCTCTTGTTTGATAGGTTTGTTTGTCAGCAGTTCGAAGATATCCCCACTGTCTGTTGTCCATCTTTGTTTCTGATGAGAAGTCATGTGTCGATTATATTGTTTATCCCTTGTCCATAATGAGTACATTTTCTCACTAATTTCAAAATTTTCTCATCTTTAGCTTCACTATTTTAATTATGTTGTTTGTGTTCATGCTTTTATTTTTTTGCAGTTCTTTGAACTTTTGCATGTGTAGATTAATGTTTTTCATCAAAATTATGAAACTTGCAGTCATTACTTTTTAACATTTTTGTTTATTTCTATATATTTTGTCTCCCTACTATATACAGGATGCTATAGTTAAGTCCTACATTTATCTGAATCTCTTCTCTCTTATTATTTTTCCTTTATGTTCAGATTGTATAATACTTATTAACTTATCTTCAAATTCACTAATTGTCAACTCAAATTTATTGTTGAATAATTTTCATTTTGATCACAGGAGTTTTCAAATGCATAAATTAAATTTCATCCCTCCAACATCTTTTAAATGACTTCTCTATTTTGTGAGATACTGTCATCATACCTTCTTTTAATTCTTTGTAAGGTTTCTATTAATGTTTTTATTAAGTAGAAACTTTGTATGGACATATCATGTGTTGATACCATCATTTCCCTCCTCCCTGTTCCCATTCCACTTAGGTGCCTCCTCAGTGGGGTTGCTGGTATTCGCCCTGGCATTGTGGGTTATGAGTTGTGAAAGTAGTAGTCAGTCATTGTGTGTGTATGTATGTGCGGGGGAATATTCCTTCACACTCTGAGGCTCTTACAATGTTTCTCTTCTTCTCCCACAAAATTCCCTGAACTATAGTGGGTGTGTTTTAAGTCTGCTTTAGTGTTATGCTCTCAGAAGCTATGAATTTTTGCTTTGGTACATATTGAGTATCTTCAGTGTCTGTCTCCTTTACACTGTCCCAGGTTGTCAGGCTTACCATGGAAGCAGCACTCATCTCACTGATTCTTCTGTGGTTTCACCTGGGCCTTAGCTGATGTGTGAGGGGTGACTCATCTTCTGCCAGGGACTCAGCTATCTTTTCTTGGCTTATTGATAAATTTTTGTTGTCCTCAGTTCTCACTGCCTTCTGAAAAATAAAAATAGATTCCCCAACAGAGAATGTGATCAGCATAGGTTAAATGGGATTAGCATTGTTAATTTAGAAAGATTTTAATGGATGTAGCCCCTCTTTTGGCCAAAAACTAGTGGAAACTTCTCATTAGGGTCCATAATCTTGGTCTCCATAGGATTCTGACTTGATTCCCAGTTCCAGCTATGGGTTCCTTTCCACTGAGTGGATCTCTTCAGCAATCAGAAAGCCATTGGTTACGCACCAAGGTTAGGTGCCACCATTGCACAGTGTGCATGTCTTGTCAGGATGGTTGCTTTCGTATAGCAGCATCCCTTGATTTCTCACAATGCTGTTGGCCATTTTCCCCCAGCAGCACATGTAATGCTTTCCAGCACTACATGGGCTAACCATCTGGAAAATTTTCTTTTACTTCTAATTACTTACTGCTTTGAAGATTTTGTCTACTAAGTCAGTATCTGGTCATGTCAAAGGCAGTTTCCATTGTCTGTTTTTTTTTTTAATATTATTGACAACTTCTATACTTAGAGACTAAAACCATGGTATTCCCCCACCATTCCTCCAGTCCTACTTAATTTCCCCTTCATAACTCTGCTGTATGAATATGAACATTAAGTGTAGTGCTTTCAGGGAAATTTCGTGAGAATAATATATACATTTATCTAGACAAGAGCAGGCTTTATACCCTTAAGGCTCATGACCTTCCCTGCCATAGGCTTCTGATTAGGTTTTCAGTACCAGGCATGTATTCCGTCCCATAGAGCGGACCTTTAGTCCAGTTAGAGAGCAGTTGATTTTCCCCCAGAACAGACATGCCACTATTGCACTCATTCAGTAATTTGGCCTATCTGGCCAAACTTGAGACTTCCAGTGTCTACTGTTTTCACCGCTGATGACTTCTTCACTGGATGGTAATGCAGACCTCCCCAACTCATGTGCATGTGCATGCACATACATGAACAACAGAAATTAGTGCCACCCTAGCTATTGACATTGCTTACTATGTACATTCTATAACAAGTCTGGGATGGATGGGATTTATAATTTTACTGGCCATTTGTTCCACCAGAAATACACGTTCTTCTGTGGAAATCTTGGAAAGATAAGAGCTACCTCTTTACTGCCAAATGCAAAGAAATATCTTTCCAATAACATAACCCTGTGCAGCAAATTGGATAGGGAGGTATTACCTTCACTAGCTGCTCTGTCTGCATCCTTCCTACATAGTGGGAGTTACAGGACTGCCTCTTCCAACTCAGTATAAACCTTCCTCAGAACAGAGTTGTAGAAAACAGGATCTGACAATATTTATCAATTGCCAAGAACACCCAAAATAGTTCTTTCACCTAGGGTGTCTGGTAAAATAAGATAGCCATTTGGCAGCCAAGCCTGCTGAAACAGCTGTGCATGACAGAATTGCCAGAATGGCTGCAGTCCCTGGTTCAAATGCCATGGCCCCTAACTGCTCTTATCAGGCTCCTGTACATTTTCAAATAAATATTGCACAAAGTTTTGTAAGAACTTGAATCAATATCCAGAGGCTTTGCTAATTTTGACCAGTTTCCTGAATGATTTTTTTCATGGGATTTATTTCCTCATACTCATTACTTAGCCTTCACAAAAGTTAGAAAACCCTTATTCCTTTCATAGACACATTTATAGAACGAGTGGTTTACATTTAGTGGCCCACTTCCTCTTTTCATTCTTTCTTCAAATTATTACAGTCTGGATCCTACTTAATTTCACCTGAAACTCTTAGCAGAATTCAGAATTTAGTATTATGGACTAATATCTTTCCTGTCTTTTGAAATTCTGGAAGGAAAGACCCTGCACATGATGGGCAAGCACCACTAAAGTACATACCAAGTCCTCAATTTATTATGAATCAGTCTCTCTCTCTCTCTCTCGTTTGTTGTGGTGTTGTGTCTTCTGAGTCTCCCCCTACTTCTCAAATTTTGTTTCCATATTCTATATCTAAGATTCTTCTTTTCTACCTTCCCCTTAAATTTTGGGTTTCCCCACATATCTCTTTTTATTGCTTCTTCCTCTATAAACTCTTCTTGGTTAATTAAATGCTCCCTTTTTGTTTCAAATATTACTCATATCAGATTAGCATCTATATAACCTTGCCTGAAGCTTAATACATGTGTAAACAAAATCTTGCTAAAGGTCTTGGGCTATTTTGCTTAAACATCTGTGAAATAGTCTTCACCATCTATGTACCCCCAAACCTGCTCCTTCCTCTATATTTTTAGTGTCAGTGAATATGAACACCATATTCACCCAGTTCCTCCAGAAGAATACTATAAATAATGCTTAATAGCTATCTTTTATCTCTCCATAATTCCAGTAAAGTCACCAAATCCTTTTTTATTTTATTCCTGAGCAACCCTCAAATTCATTCCTTTTGTCTTCTGTCTTACTGGCATCAATCAAATCACCAACCATGATATCTTTCCTTGGGTGGAGATCTCCGTATTGTAGTTTAGTCACATCATCTCCCCGTGGTTTATACAATGGCCAGAATTACAATTTCAAATTCACTGTTTTTTTGGGTTTTGAGGTCCCAAATTCACTTATTAAAAATAATTTTATTTATTTGCATTCAGAGAAAGATATGAGAGAGAGAGACAGAGAGAATGGGCATGCCTGGGTCTCTAGCCGCTACAAATGGACTCCAGGTGCATGCATCACTTTGTGCGTCTGTCTTTACATGGGTACTGGGGAATCAGACTTGGGTTGTTAGGCTCTACAGACAAGAAACTTAACCACTTAGCCATCACTGAAGCCTTCAAATATACCTTAAATAAACTCTTCTGCTTCTACAATTAAAGCCTTTGTTTAGACTTCTAGCCTCATATTCCCTCTCCTTTCTGGGCATCCTAGGTTCCATCTATACTAAAAGCCTTCCTTTCTCTCATCCTTATGCCTTTACACGAGCTTTGCTCCTTCTGTTTCACATATTTCTGCTCTTGGTAACTAGTTGGACTTCTTGTCCTTCAAGAATCAGTTCAAGTATAATCTACTTTGTTATGACATTCCTGACTCATTTCTCTGCAACCTCTCAGTACCCACCTGTTCCTCACATCCCAATGTTCTGGACACCATTTGTTGTTTTTGCACTTGTGAAGGCTAAATTATATTCTCAACTTGATCAGATTGGGAATCAAGTAAGAGACATACCTCCTGGACAGATGTGGCTGTGAAGGTGATCCCAGGAAGTCTTGATAGGAGGAGAAAGAGCTTCCTTCAAAGTAGGTGGTGGACTATAAATAAAGAAACTCCAAGGGAACTTTGGTCACTTTGCCTGGATGACCATGCTGCTTGCTAGTGATGCATCTACCCTGTTGCTTCTATTCTTCACAGACATTGGAAGCCACCTTCATTATCCTCCCCATATAGACTGAAGACCAGTGGCTCACCAAGAATCTTCCAGGTCTTCAGTGTCAGACTGGGACTGCTGAGGAATCCAGCCTGGTGGACTGAGTAACTACCAGTTTCTCAGCCTCTCAAGCCTACAAATAGCTATTTTTGGACTGTCTAGACTATAGCCTGTAAGCTAATCTAGTAAACACAGTTTATATTACATATTCATTCTATCATTTCTGATCCTCTAGTGAACCCTGACTAATCCAACCTCTATTTTAACACCTTGCCTCTAATAGAACTAATAGATTCCAATAACACAACCATTATATGCCTTCAATGAGACTGTTAACTCTGCAAAGACAGAAACTGGGTCATAAGCACCTTTGTACCCTCAGAAGCTGGCACAGAGTAAGTGCTCAGTGTATATGTGATTGGAAAAAAAAATGGAGGAGGCAAGAATTAGTAAGAAATGTAACTGGATCAGTGGTGGGGAAAAAAAGTCATGTAAGATTTTTAGAACATAAGAAATTTGACGTTTTTTTGGAGATTAGGCTGCCCACTTGGTACATAAATAAGAGGGTTAGAGAGAAGGCTTAGTGAGTAAAGCACTGGTTGCACAAGTGTGAGGACTTTGGGGACTTTAGTTTGGAACACCAGAACCCATGTAATGCTGGGTACAGTAGTGTGACTATAATCCCAGTGTGCCTACAGTGAGATAGAAGGTGGAAGCAGGAGCATCCCTGGAAGCTTGTGATCCAGATAGCCTGGCATATGTACAGGAAAATAATAGGAAACCCTTTCTCAAACAGGGTGGAGGGCAAGCACTAACACACAAGGTTGTTCTCTGACTTTCACATGTATGCTGTGGCATGTGTGTATTCATATGCACATGCACACACACACACACACATACACAGAGAGAGAGAGAGAGAGAGAGATTTAAAAGTTAAGATCAGTGAGATCTAACCTATGGTAGCAATCACAAGAATAGAAAATAGAAGAAAGAACAGCCCTTGTGTGAATGGCTGGATATAGATAGAACAGAAGAGATGATCAGAGGGACAAAGATGATGGGGGGGGGTGGTAACTGGGTGAATTATGGTATTGCTGGCAGATAATGGAATGTTAATGTGATTGAGTTTAGAATACCAAAATAAGACTATTTGTAGCAAATGCAAACATTAAGCACCTAGGTGGAAATTGAAGGCTATTTGACATAGTGGTTTAAAACTTGAGAAGGGGGGGCTGGAGAGATGGCTTAGTGGTTAAGTGCTTGCCTGTGAAGCCTAAGAACCCTGGTTCGAGGCTCGATTCCCCAGGACACACATAAGCCAGACGCACAAGGTGGCACATGCATCTGGAGTTTGTTTGCAGTGGCTGGAGGCCCTGGTGTGCCCATTCTCTCTCTCTGTCTCTCTGCCTCTTTCTCTCTCTGTCTGTCACTCTCAAATAAATAAATAAAAATAAAAAATTTAAAAAAAACTTGAGAATGGGGCTGGAGAGAGCTTAGCTGTTAAAGCCCTTGCCTGTGAAGCCAAAGGACCCAGGTTGGATTCCCCAGGACCCATGTAAGCCAGATGCACAAGGGGTACATGCTTCTGGAGTTCATTTGCAGTGGCCACAGGCCCTGGCATGCCCATTCTCTGTCTTTCTCTCTTCTCTCTATCTCTATTGCTCTCTATCTCTGCTTGCAAATAAATAAATAAAAATAAAAAATTATTTTAAAAACTTGAGAATTAAGTTGAAGTTTCTAATAAAGAATCTGGAAATAGCCTACTCTTCTAGAAATTGAGTATCACAACATAACTTAGTTGGATTGAAATTCTCTACACTACTTTCTTATTTCTCAAAGATTTGTGGAAGATAGTTATTAAGAGCTTCCTATTTATAAGGTACAATTGGATTATTGTGATTGTGTGTGTGTGTGTATGAGTAAATGAGTGATGGGGACAGACAGTCTTCTTTCAGTGGCTCATTAATACAAAAAAATATTCAGCAAGCACCTACTTTCTCTCTGCCAAGATCTGTCTAAAACAGATCTAAAACCTAAAGTTCTAATTTGACAATATAAACTCTTTAAGTGACTCATGGAATTGTGAAAAAAAACATAAAACAAGAAGCATATGGATACATATAAAGTAATTAATAGAGTTGAGGACCCTACACATACACACACACACACAGAGAGAGAGAGAGAGAGAGAGAGAGAGAGAGAGAGAGAGAGCGAGCAATTCTTGTTCCACAAATATTTCAGTTATGGCTGCAGAAAAGCAAAGATCAAAGGTAGAAAATTCTCTGTAAAAGTAGTCTGCAAATAATATGTGCAGTGAACCATACTTACCACTGTCAACATTTTTGTATAGTCTTTCCCACATTTCATTCATAGTGTTCCTGTGATTCATTTACACCAATAGAAGTGACAGAAATGATGTTTTGTACCTTTTGAAATTTAATCTCAAAATCTCTGCTTTCAAACCTGGGCACCCCTTCTTGAACCTGCTGTGAGAAAGCCCAAGCACCTATGTAAAGAGGTCAACATGAGGGAAAACCAAGTCCATGGATAACAGTCCCAGCCAAAAACCAACACCAATGTACCAGTTATATGAACGAGATCATTGACCTTTTATCCATCCACTACAACTGACATCATATGAAGCTCAATTATCAAGTCATGCATAGAATCATGAGAAATAATATGCTATTCTTGTTTTAGCCACTAAGTTTTGCAATAGTATTGAAATAGGTCCTTATGCTCAGAAAAGTTATTTTGTAATTTCCAAACCTTTTATTCTGGAGTAATCAGCAATTGTCTTATAACTAGGACACAATTTTTTATAACGATTTTTTAATGAAAAGTAAGAGACTTCCTGAGGTGATATTTATTTATTTATTTATTTATTTATTTATTTATTTGAAAGACAAATGGGTCCTCCAGGGTTTCTTATAACTGTAAACAACTCCAGATACATGTACCACATTGTTTGTCTGGCTTTATGTGGGTACCAGGGACTCAAATCTGTGCCTAAAAGCTTTGCAAGCAAGTGCCTTTAACCTCTGAGCCATCTCCCCAGCATTTGTGAGGTAATTTCTGACCAGAAGTTTGGGTGATCAGCCTGCTAGATGTCTGCTCCCATCTGACTCCATAATGTTGGAACAAATGAGGACTACATTTTTTTTTTCTGAACCAGTGAAGTATTGATAAAGTGTCTTCCTGAATCATGAGTTCAGATTGTTGTTAGAGGTTGAATTAACAGCACCCAAAATAATTTGGAGATTTGGAATAAAATGAGGAGAAGCAGGAAAATAAATCCATTAATTATATAAAAGCAAAGCTAAAAGTGATTATAAGGTTTAGGGTCTTTGGCAGACAACAGCTAGACATTTTGAGGAATACTTGAAATCCTGATATTGGAAGAAAAATCTGGTACAAAGATAATTTAATGTCTAGCAGAACTCTGGCATTTCTCAAATTTCTGTTACTGAATTTCTTTCTGTGTCAAGATGTTTATAGGTAAAGCAGGTAAATTTTAGCTTTACAAATAAACAAATCATCTTTGTTGGTACCCAGGAACTTTATAGCAGCAAAACAATGAAAAAACACAAAAATGAAATTTCGTGTCATTTGTCACAATAAACAATAGGCTAATTTAACCTAAAAAGGGAAAAAAATCTTACTTCAGATTTATTTCTTTGGAAAAAGAGATGTAAGCTTGAAATTTTACTCCTGTTATCTAATTATCAAGTGACAAGGTGATGATTAAACATTAACCAACTTACTCAAACTCAGCTAGCTAGCAATGTTGGTGACCTCAGCATACATAAATGAAATATGAACATATTTTAACAACATGATCATAAATATTTGCTTCCACAATATATAAATGTGATTTATTTCTAACTGCCATGTTAGAAAGAAGCAATGTCATGCCCATTCTCTCTCAATGACAAAGCCAACTTCAACATTCAAATTAAAACTAAAGTCAGGAAATACTGCCATCCTAAATTGGTGGTTTTGGAAATAACTGCTAAAACTTAATTGTTAAAAGGCGCAGTGAAAGAAACACACAAAGGGATACCAGTGGTAGGTTTTTATTTCATACACTGATAATGTAGATGTTCTACTCTGAATCAACTCTTGAGAGCAAAAAGTCCTGTGTTTTACTTTTTACTCAATCAAATGTGGTTTGTAACAACACTTTATTTTCACTTTGGATTAGAATTATAAAAAAATGAAATTGATATATAAATGTGTTCATTTTAGGCAAACATCTATGAAAATATGCAATCTTACTTCAGTGACATCTATGTGTATTTTTTTTTTTTTTGGTTTTTCGAGGTAGGGTCTCACTCTAGCCCAGGCTGACCTGGGATTTACTATGGAGTCTCAGGGTGGCCTCGAACTCACGGTGATCCTCCTACCTCTGCCTCCTGAGTGCTGGGATTAAAGGTGTGCACCGCCACGCCTGGCTTTCAGTGACATCTAGAAAGACTAGAGATCTTAGAGAAAATATGATTTCTGAAATCAGTGATGAAAACATTAAAACATTATCAGTTCAGGTATAGTTATTTTGGGGTTTGGTGATTATGTGGCCAGTATATCAAGAAGTCAAGCTACAATACTTAAAATTGGATCAAAAGACCTTGCTTGTTTGAGTCACCTGAAGAAATTAAAGAAAAGGCTCTGATTTAAACTAAAAGTAATATTTGATGATTGATTTATGCAAAAATTTTTATTATTTTCTTACTCTACATCATGCTATATTACAGGTATAATGAGATGGAAGTGAATGATATAGTGTCTGCTTTTACACAATCTACATTTTAGTAACCAAATTTTAAATGGTAGCAAACAAAATTTTTGAATGATTGTGAGAGAGGCATCGATTTATGTGTGGTACCTATAATGTCATCTGTACAAGATGTGTCTAACTTTTAAATATCTGTTTTTTAAATATTTTATTTATTTGCAAGAAGAGAAGAGAAAACAAATAGAATTAAAAATAGAATACGAGCCGGGCATGGTGGTGCACACCTTTAATCCCAGCACTTGGGAGGCAGAGGTAGGAGGATCGCGGTGAGTTCAAGGCCACCCTGAGACTACATAGTGAATTCCAGGTCAGCCTGGGCTACAGTGAGACCCTACCTCAAAAACCAAAAAAAAAAAAAAATTAAAAAAAATAAAATAGAATACAAACAATGAATTGTTCAGGTTAAAGATATTTTATAATCTCATAAAAAATCATATGTATTTTTGCCTCTATAAGATAAGAAAAAAACATGTGTTCTACTTTGGAAACATATAAGGTTAGTCTTTTTTAAAAGTTCTGTGCCATGGTAAACTTTAAAGTGAAATTATGTGTAGTAAAGAATTGAAGCTGGGCGTGATGGCACACGCCTTTAATCCCAGCACTCGGGAGGCAGAGGCAGGAGGATCGTCATGAGTTCGAGGCCACCCTGAGACTCCTTAGTGAATTCTAGGAAAACCTGGAGCCTGAGCTAGAGGGAAACCCTACCTTGAAAAACCAAAAAAAAAAAAAAAAAAAAAAAAAAAAAAGGAACTGTTATGAACAGGCTCTTCCATGCTTAAAATTTTCCAGAAGGGCTCTGTTGAATTTCTGCAAAACAAAATACCATGTCATCCTTCTCTATTTACACCTGATTTTCTTCAAGTACTAAAATCCAAAACACATAAAATAACTTCTCATTCAATTTTGTTTTCTTATTTATTCATTTAAGATTGTTACTTTCTATCCCTTTGTAATTACAAATATCTCCATTCAAGCTGGGTGTGGTGGTGCACGCCTTTAATCCCAGCACTTGGGAGGCAGAGGTAGGAGGATTGCCATGAGTTCGAGGCCACCCTGAGATGACATAGTGAATTCCAGGTCAGCCTGAACTAGAGTGAGACCCTACCTCACAAAACCAAAAAACAAAACAAAACAAAACAAAACAAATATCTCCATTCTTTAGCCATATTGTAGACTGAGCTGGCTTTATGGCTAGACTTAAAACTAATAACAATTTATAAAAGATTTTCTATAGTAAAATTAATTCTTTGCTTCAAATGAATTTGAAACTTAGGTCATTTTTAAATTAACAATGACATGTTTGTGATTGATAAATGTCAGATAATTTGCAGCCAATAAATGCTACTGGAATTCAGATGAAGAGAGTCATACGTACTAAAAATTCTGCAAAGGGCCTTATGGATAGGATAGAAAAGCATCCTGGGCAAATAAAATAGCAAAAGTGGAGCATTAATACAAAAAATATCCAGACTGTACTTAAGGGAACATTACTAGAATGAATAACTTGGATGTTAAATATTAGATGGAGCCAGATTTATAGACATGTGTGAGGGTCTAGAATTTCATAACCAGAAATAGAAAATATGGGAGTGGGCTGGAGAGATGGCTTAGTGGTTAAGCACTTGCCTGTGAAGCCTAAGGACCCCGGTTCGAGGCTCAATTCCCCAGGACCCACGTTAGCCAGATGCACAAGGGGGCGCACGCATCTGGAGTTCGTTTACAGAGGCTGGAAGCTCTGGCGTGCCCATTCTCTCTCTCTCTCTGCCTCCTTCTCTCTGTCGCTCTCAAATAAATAAATAAATAAACAAACAAAATTTAAAAAAAAGAAAATATGGGAGTGACCTAAATGTATATGATTTTCTGTGGTAGCACTCTCAATCAAGTTGAATAAAGAATAATACACAGGGCTAGAGAGATGGCTTAGCGGTTAAGGCATTTGCCTACAAAGCCAAAGGACCCAGGACCCATGTAAGCCAGATGCACAGGAGTACATGTGTCTGGAGTTTGTTTGCAGTGGCTACAGTCCCTGGCATGTCCATTCTCTCTGTCTTCTTCTGTCTTCTCTCTCTCTCTCTCTCTCATTGCAAATAAATAAATTTTTTTAAAAAGAATAATACACAGAAATGTGTGTGTGTGTGTGTGTGTGTGTGTGTGTGTGTAGCTCAAGGTCTTCCATTTCAAACTGTGGTCCATCAATTTAGTGTATTCCTAATGTTAGTGAATAACACCACCATCTACCCATCTGCACCAGGTAAAGGGATGGTTACTTATCCTTAACATATTTCCTTTTGTTCCTACATACATGGCATCAGAAAATTCTGTGAGCTCTATGCAATGAACATACCCTGAAAAGATCCATTTCCAGCTCAAATTATCAACATCTTTCATCTGCACTACCTCAGGATCTTCCCACATGCATATTTCCCACCTTCAGTCCGTCTACTCTACACCATAGGCATAGTGACCTCAAAACAGACATCCCCATTTTTTGTACTAAATTACACTGGCCTTTCAGTTAACCCCCAATCATTCTTCATATCTCCACTACATAACAATTCCCTCTGAGCAGCCTTACTTGATATGCTTGTCTAAATTAGGCCCTTGCATTATTCTTTCACATGGTATCTACATTTTCTTTCCTAGCACTTTTCAAAGTTGGACCTGTATGTTAGCATCTATTTTTTATGTCTATTGCCCTCATTAAACTATAAGCCCAAATAGGTCAGGTACTAGATTTATTTTGCTTTCTACCATATCCCTAAGGCTTAGAATAGTGAACAACATATAGTGGGTACTCAACAAAACTATAAATCCATCCCTTTGCTTCTCTGTACTTCCAGGCATACTAGACTGACCCTGTTCCCCTAACCTGCTTCTTGAATATTTCTGTGCAGATACTTTGGCATTTGCTCTTCCTTCTGCATGGTGAACTCTTACTTCAAGTCTTCTTAACACCACTCAAGTCTCTGCCTCAATCACTCTTCTTTGAGCATGTGATTGTGATATGTACCTTTGCACATAATGTTGCTATATGGTGACAGTGAGGATTATTAGCATAAGCCCAGTGGTTGAAAAGCCATGTGAGAGCAGGGATATTGATCTGTTTTCTTTCCTATTACAGCCCCAGTGCCTACAATGGTACTTGGAATGTAACTGATACTCAATAAATATTTGCTGGAAAAAATCAATTACTCCAGACACCTGACCAAAGCTATCTATACCACTACATAGGACAATTTGAAACACCATCAAAAATAAATATCACTGGAGAATTAGTGGGCAGATACTTAGAACAGTTTTCATAGGGAATAGGTGGTAGAAGACTTACTATTTTGAAGGCACTTTCTTTCAGCTTTATTGAGATATGCATGAGAAAAGTTGTATAGCCTTTGATTTTCACATTACACAATGAATATATGCATTTAAATATCACAATATATGCCATACATATATATTTACATGTATATCTGTTAAATTTTAAACCTAAAGCATTATATATATTGAAGGTGAACTATGTGATGTTTACACACACACACACACACACACACACACACACACACACACATTGTGAAATGATTGCCCCAACCGAGCACATTAAAGTATCTGTCTCCTCACATGAATATTGGAGACTCTTTTGAACTTCTACTAATGGGGAACTTATCGTTAGGTCCCTCAGAGAATTTACCAAATTTAGGTGTGGAGGATGCTTCTAATTATATTATTTTCCTTCTAATTATATTATTTTTCTCTCAGAATCATGTGGCATTTACTTGAAATTTGTTCTTATATGTGTTTGTTTCAGTCAGATTCACATTACTGGCAGAAATCATACAACAAGAGCAGCTTTTGGGGGAAAAAAAGGGTTTGTTTTGGCTTATAGACTCCAGGGGAAGCTCCATGAAGGCAGGGGGAAACAATGGCATGAGCAGAGGGTGGACATCACCCCCTGGCCAACAACAGATGGACCACAGCAACAGGAGAGTATGCCAAACATTGGCACAGGCAAACTGGCTATAACACCCATAAGCCCGCCCCCAACAATACACTGCCTCCAAGAGGCTTTAGTTTCCAATTGCCATCATCTGGGGAGACTAGCATTCAAAACACTTAAGTTTATGGGGAGCACCTGAATCGAAGCACCACATTTTGCCCCTGGCCCCCATAAACTGATATCCATACATGATATAAAATACAATGCATTCAGTTCAACTTTAAAAGTCCCCATAGTTTTTTTTTAATCAATCCTAATGATGTTCAACATCCCCATAATCCAATCTTTTAGCTGAGCCATAATACCAAAAAAAAAAAAAAAATCCCCACAAAAGTCATAATGGCACAGAATAAACACTCACACTGCAAAATATGGCATTGGGCATAGCAAAGAAATATTCAACCAGCACAAGAATTATATAGGGCAAATATCAAACTCCAGCTCCAAGTCCACCAATTCTAGTCAGTGACAAATCTCCCCAGGTCCGATAATTCTAACCAGCAAGTCTCTGGAGTTCCAATTCTACCCCTCCAGCTAGGCTACTCACAATCCTGGGAAATTTCATTGGGGCAGCAGTTCTACTTGGCAGCCATCTCGTGGTCCCAGCATCTCCAATGGGTCTCCACTGCAACCCACGGTTCATCCTCATGGCTCCATGGGATCTCCACGCAGGCATCCAGCAAACCTATTTCACACTGCCCATGGCTGTTTCCAAAACACAAGACCGTGTTGCAAACTCAATGACCCTCTCTTTCCTGAATTTCTTATACTCCACAATACCAGGTAGGGTGCCAATTTGTTAACCCAGGGGGTAATAAAGCAGACTTTGAAGAACAGGACACTCCTTGAGCACTCAGGCCCCTTCAAGAGTCTACATTCTTCCTGTTGCCCCAGTACAGGTCAGCTGTCCCAATCTCAAAGGTTGTAATATCTAATTGTAGCTGAAGGAGCAGAAGTTTCAGCCCAAAGATTTCATTTCTGTGCCATATTCCTCTGCACAAACCAGTCCATTTCTATGCAATGCAACCCTGCACAAATTCTCATGACACAGGCATAACAGCAAGCCTCTCACACAAACTGTTGTTAGCCCAGTCCAAGAAAAGTTCTTTCTCATCTTTATAAGCCAAACCTCACAGTCTATAGTTCTTATTGCATTCAGGTCTTGCAATTCTGACCAGAAGGTTCCACCAAGCTGTACTTTCAGCACTGTAAGGCGTCTCTTAGGCCAAGGTTTCAAATCCTTCCATGTTCCTCTTAAAAATCAAAAGGCACAGAGTCAGGTGTCTAGCAGCAACACCACTCTCAGTACCAACATTACTGTTGTAGTCAGGTTCACATTACTGGCAGAAATCACCCAATCAAGAGCAGCTTTTGGGAAAAAAAAGGTTTATTTTGGCTTATAGACTCCAGGGGAAGCTCCATGAAGGCAAGGGGAAACAATGGCATGAGCAGAGGGTGGACATCACCCCCTGGCCAACAACAGATGGACCACAGTAACAGGAGAGTGTGCCAAACATTGGCATGGGCAAACTGGCTATAACATCCATAAGTCTGCCCCCAACAATACACTGCCTCTAGGAGGCTTTAACTTCCAATTGCCATCATCTGGGGAGACTAGCATTCAAAATACTTAAGTTTATGGGGAGCACCTGAATCGAAGCACCACAGTGTTTGTCTGGTCTTCTCAGTTACTATAGAGTATCAACTCTTCAAGAAAAAGGCACTGTTTCCCTGTTGTTTCTAGAACAGATTCACTGTTGTCAAAATATATAGAATGGGCTTCACTTAGGGAAATGCTTCTGAAGTTTTATCTTTTAAAAAAATACTTTTTTCTTTATTTGCAAGTAGAGAGAGAAACAGAGAGAGAGAGGGAGAAGAGAGAGAGAATGGGCACCCCAAGTCCTCTAGCTGCTGCAAGCAAACTCCAGATACATGTGCCACTTTATGTATCTGGCTTTACATGGATAGTGGGGAATCAAACCTATATTGTTAGGCTTTGCAGGTAAGTGCCTTAACTGCTGAGCCCTCTCTCCAGCCCTGAAGCTTTGTATTTCAATGGGGAACCAATGCCTCCTGTCCATTTTCTCTCCTTTGTGAAATATGGAAAGCCATGGGAAGGAATGGAGTTATAATGATTTCTTTAGAAAGAGTAGTTGAGGTTGGGTGTAGTGACTGACATAGTCCTTTAATCCCAGCACTCAGGAGGCAGAAATAGGAGGATCTCTGTGAGTTCGAGGCCACGCTGGCACTGCATAGTGAATTCCAGGTCAGCCTGAGCTACAGTGAGACCCTACCTTGAAAAAAATAAAAATGAGTAGTTGAATGTTCTTAGATAAATAATAATGCTGATTTTTTATACAGATGAGCAAGTCATTCTAACAGAGAAATGGAATAGAGATATATTTCCTAATATAAAGTACTTCTGCCTAATGGACCCAAATAATAATATTGTAATGAAAATTGTTTACTAGAAACAAATGTTGTAGCCAATTTACAACTTTACACAATTCATAATTCATATCACTGAGGAGCCCCTAGAATTAATCTAGTCACTGTCTGAGGCCTCAGAATGCACATCAAGAATTAGAGATCCAATACAACATAGGCAAAAAGATTTCAATTTTCCTTCAGTATGTTGTATTTGTGCTTCCATGAGATATGAGATCTCTCAAGCTTCTTTAACATAATATGATAGAATAATAATTATGGGATATAATAGCCAGACTTTGATATTTTTGTGTGAATATGAATTTAAGCTAAACCAACTATTAGTCCATATTTTCCAACAGTAAGAGGAAACGCAGTGAATGCCTTTTCCTTCATTCTTGTAAGATATCAACTGAGCATTGTCAGGATGCTCTTACAGAGCTGACAGGCAGTTATAATTAAAAAAAAAAAAACAGTCTTTCAGTGAGTCACTGTGTGGGTACAGAGTAGATGGCTGGCAAGGGTCTGTCTTGACATTGTAAATTTATTCTCTGTAGCAACCAGACTGTTGTAACGATGACCTCTGTCCATATGCTTATAGTCTCCTATATGTCTGTTCTAACATGTGAGGCACATATTAAAATGCTTCCCAGTAGATAGATAACGGAATGCAAGCATGTAATCAGGGAAGAGAAATGGGATGTAAACCCAGAAAAAGTACGAAAGAAAAGACCAGTTTTGTCACCATTCAAGTTGGTTTTGCTTTATTTTCCAAAACTAAGGCTTCTCCAAAGCTCAACCCCCCCCCCTCTGGTGAACTGTCCCAGGTTATGGAAAAATCAGCAGTATTCAAATCTCAGTTCTGCCATATGAGCCTTGAGAAAATTAATTCTCTCTGAGTCTCAATTTCTGCCTCTGTAAAATGGAGGAGAAAAATAGTACATTATACCTCCTAGAGATTCAATGACAAAATATGTACATGAAGGATTTAAGAGTGTCTAGCTCATAGAATTTTGATGTTTAATACAGGGTAATAATTATGCTTCTTCATTTAGCTGAGGGACGGTCTAAGTAGATATACCTGCTAAAATAAAGTATACCTAAACTTAAGATCAAGTAGCCATAACTTTTAAGCTTTTCTTTGGGCTTCCAAGTCCAGAAATACTGCTTGAGTTCAATCATGCTTCTGTCACTTACTCTCTATATGACATTAATTATGTTATTTAACCCTTCTATGATAATTTATCCACTTATAATAAGCATGAAATAATAGGACCTTAATGATAAAGTCATTGTGGGGATCAGATAGGTTCATTCATAAGAAATCCTTATAACAGTGCCTTTCAGAATGGCCAATAAGATTAAGGCAGTGGTAGATCTAGGACTTGAACACAGCCTGAATGTATTTTTTAGAGGTTTATTTCCCATTTCTTTATTGTCCAATTCTCATCTAAATGAACTGCCTCCTTCATTCTTATATTCACTGGCTCTTAAATGTACCATGCCCCAATTTACCTTTCCACACACTTTATTCCATTCTATACATTCATTTCATTTTCTTTATCACTCCCTTAATTGGGGCCATGATGCTTTTCTCTCTTGCATACATTGACTTCTTTGCCTCTGTACTCTGGAAGTCTCGGTGTCTGCATCAAAATCCCAAGACCACATTATCCCATTCCACTTCATTCCATTCCACTGACTCATGTCGTTGGACCTCTCTTCATACATTTCTCTACTCCATTGGATTAGAAGATGTCAAGGAAAAAATAGTCTTATCATATTCCTAGTGTACCTAGTAGCATAGATTTGGCAAGGAATAGCATCATAAATACCTGTTTCACAAGAAATGGCTTCCAACTTAATCAACAATTTCACCTTGAAAAACAGAAACAAGTATGAATTGTGTTTATGGAAGAAATTATATTTAAAAAGTGTGGAACAATCATCGATTCCATTAGTCATTAGTAACAGGGTGAGGTCTGCATATTCTAGTACTAGAGTTTTTTCTTTTTGTCTTTGTCTTTCTTTTACCATTCTTTCACCCAACACATTATAATTGAGGTAAAGACATGCATAGCATGTTGGGAGAACACAGAGAAAATAATTAACTATGAGAGATAGAGGGCAGGGGGAGAGTATTACGGAATGTTTCTCTGTGGTACCATTTCAGTACCACAGAGAAATAATAATGCCACTACCTAAATAAATAACACAAATGGAATAGAGTTAGAAGAGATAATTTAATTATAAAATTCTTTGTGAAAGCAAGTTAGAAACAAGATCTTGGGTTTTAGGGACATGGATTAACCAGGACTTGAATTAGAGGTTCTTTATAAGATGTAAAATATGGAACAATAAAAAAAAGAGAATCTACCAGGTGTAGTGGCACACACTTTAATGCCAGCACTTGGGAAGCAGAGGTAGGAGGATCACTGTGAGTTCAAGGCCAGCCTGAGACTATATAGTGAATTCCAGGTCAGCCTGGGCTAGATTGAGATCCTACCTCGAAAACACACATAAAAAGAATTCCCAGGTATAGAATGCCTGCTAAGTGTCAAATGTTTCATGTGTGTTACTTCATTTAGACACCAAAGGAATCATGTGATATCAGCATTTCCTCTCATTCTATGGCAAGAATAGGGATAACAGGAAGGCAAAGTGACTTACAAATGACAAAATTCAGTTTGACTTCAGTTTTAGGTTTCTTTCCATGAATACTAACAGCCAATCTTTATATACAGATTATTATGTAGCAAGTATGTTTTAGGGTGCTACATTTATACTATTATTTAGTCCTTTCAACTCCTCCAATTAAGCATTATATTATCACTTATTTTACAGATAGTAAACAGACAAAGAAGTTAAATGATATACTCTAGACAACATAACAAAAAAATGGAGACAAAATTCAAACACAAGTCATCTGTCTTTAAATCATATCCATTATTGCTTTTACCATTTAAAACCCAGTTATCTAGGAGACATTTGCCTTCATACTTCTATCAGCCATTAGCACAAATGCTTCCTGTAAAGGTGACTGGTTAGGGTAAGTAGACTTGAAAGATGAAATGAAATCTGGAATCATCAGAGAAAATCAGCATGTCTTATTAACTCTTTTTTTTCTCTTCTTTATTCTAAGGTTAGAATGGTGGATATATGGCAGGTTGTCAATCATAGAACTCATAAATTTCTGCTCATGAGTGCAACAAGGGTATTATCAATTTTTTTGGAAATAGCACTATGACAACCTCCTAACTGCATCCTAAACTGCATAAGTATTCATGCTAGGACTTTAAATTTGTTTTTAATTATCCTATTTGCTATCTACAATGAGTATCACACCAAAGAGAACTAGTTCACAGAGGGAGTATCCCCTTTAAGGATCATAGTTAAATGTGTTCCTATAATACTATTTTTAATGTCCCCAAAATATAATGTGATTTTTGAAAGCCACAGTCAAACTGTAGTAGGACATAAAGGTAACTACAGAAACGGTATATGCAGTCTCCACTGCAAGAATGGAAGAGAACTGATGAATTAGTAGCTACCCCCAACTTGCCCAAACAGGTGTAATGTAATCCTGCCTTCCATGTAGTGGAAACAGAAGAGATTAGGAGTGGGCTGATGAATCTCAGGAAAAAAAAATCTCAGATTGAGAAACCAGGAGGCTCACTAGGCTAATCATGAACAAAGTCTTAGGCTGAGAAGTTTGAACTGGTTCAAGTACCAATTCCATCCTCATTTGATGAATAGAGCATGGGCTGGGGTAGGAAGGGGTGACATTTCTATTTTTAGGCTCTAAAGATCCAATTTAAGAAGTGAAAAAATATTCTGGACCAAAGCAAATTCCATTATAATTTCTAGCCTTTCCACCAACAGATCCATTGATTTGTCCTAATGTGGGCTCTCAAATCCTTATATCCTCTTAACCTTACCCTCTTACTTACCATTCATTTCTGTTGAATTGTTTTGTTTATAAACAAATATGTTTTTAGTATTATTTTAGTAAATTGTTTCAGTCATGTCCATTAGTTGATTTTAATGGATAGGCAAATGGAGGAGACCAAGAGCCTTTATCATGACTCTGTTCCAGACTATTTCTCCAAAAATGCAATTCTGTCTATCATGGCAGTAATTACTGACATGCCACTCAATGTCATCCAACTCAGGTTCACCTACATATTTGGAATCGAGTTTATTATATCAGACCCCCCATGAAGATGGTTGAGACCCCCTTTCCCCACTTACAGAAAAGCATACAGCAATTGAAGCATGCACCTACAATCCTATTGTGCATAAGAAATGAAGCATTTACATGATCCCCTACAATTTCAATTTTGCAAGGCAATCCAGAGAGTGATTTATAACAAGCCAGAGAATTACCTTTCAAAACGTTTTGCAGCTTGACTTCATTCCATCTTTAATTAGATCAAAGTGGTGCATACCCAGCCAAGATGGAGGCACTAAAGGCAGGTTAACACAGAGGACTTAGTAGAAAATAAAGAGGCTTCTCCCATGGGCAGAGAAAATGTTAGTTCTAAGGAAACATACAAGCAATGGTTGTGGGAAATAAAATGAAGAAGGGGGTGTGGAAGGAAGGAGATAAATGTGCATATGGAAGGGTAAATATTGAATAGTCAAAACAAGGGAGAAAGTGTGCAGGATGGAGCAGCTGCTGATTAAGTCCCATAACACAGGGCTGATATATCTGAAAATATTTTCTCCACTTTGGGAAATAAGTAGATCAATGAGCATATTAAGAACCTTGCTGAGCAGTACTGTGGCTACAGCTCCTGGAGCTATGGAATGGGGAGGGCAAAATCTGAGCTCCTAGATATGGAAATGATTTGAGGCAGTCAGAGGTGAAAGAACATACAGAATTGAGAGGAAATCCAACAATCTCTAAGGGAAATAGGAATACCAGTAATGGTAGGATTTATAATTCAGATGTTGACATTCTATTTGCTATTCAGTGTCACAGTCTCATTGGAGAAGAAAGAATCACACAATCCTCAAGGTTAAAGAAAGACATGTGCAGAATCACTGAGGGGAAGAAAAAAACAGTAAACCATTTAAATGATGATTTGTTATCAGAATTAGATACCCAGTGATATAAGTAAATATTCATGTACAGAATGTATGCTGGGAAAATTAATAATTCATATATACTAAGAGGCTTCCCAGGGATCTATTTGCTATGATTAAAAACTGAGGTGTGACAGAATTTGATGTAACTTGGAAGCCCCAGCAACAGCTCCATATTGTACTGTGAAAAATAAAATCACAAAGAAAATGGTCTGGTGAGATTTCTCAATGGTTAAAGGAGCCTGCTTGCAAAACCCTAATGGCCCGGGTTCAATTCCCCCGTATCTATGTAAAGCTAGACATGCATCTGCAGTTCATTTGTAGTAGCAAAGGCCCTGGTGCATCCGTGTTCTCTCTCTCTCTCTCTCTCTTGCAAATAAATAAATTTTTATAAAAAATAAAAAGAAGAGAATCAGATTCAAAATAAATTAAAAGAATCATCAAGCACTTGATGCTGAGACCCACACTGAGCCACTGCTCTCTGCTGATCCCTGCACTGCCAATCATGTCTCTGAGGGGCAGTCTGATGTGTCTCCTCCAGACTCAAGTGCATCCCTCCTGAAGAAAGCCATTACTCTGTGGCTATGGTAGGAGCCTCCTTATCTCAAGGGCAGAAAAGAAAAATACTAAAATACAGACCAGTTGCCATTAGAGATGCTGGCTTGTTGAAGAGGTTCTATAGTTTGGGTTGCCACATAAAAGACTTTGGAAATTTGAATTTTGCTCTAATTCCCAAAGATGGTCTCCACAACAATCAGATAGTGAATCATGCTCAGTGGACCTTGTCAACCAGGAACTTGTTGATGTGTTAGTAAAGCTGGGTCAAGTGTGTACAGCTGTGTCACCATGGGAGAAAACCACAGTCTGGCAATCAGTACCATTAGTGACCATGCCCAGCATTGCCCAGACCTATGTGTCATCTGAGTTGATGTTTATGCTGACATCAATACATCCTTGCTCTATAGCAATTTCCTCCTAATTGAAACATTCATTCCCTCCTGGAGGGAAGAGGGAGGCTTATGAAACTCACAAGTTTCAGGAAGCTCAGAAAATTGCAATATTCACAAGGCCCCTCCCTTAGGCTATATAAGCAGGAAATAATTGTTAGGGAGAGGAATACTCCCAACTATGGAGCTGCCTAGAAGTCCTGCAGTGAGCTCCAAGGATGTGGTTTTTGTGAGACTTCACCTATGCTGAGATGGGATTTATGGTTATGTAGCTACCTTAGAGTCATCTGTGCCAATAAACTCACTGGTTCACTGAGATAGATTTGGGCAGACTCATTTCTTTGGTCTGTTGTCAGGGCTGTGTCTGGGGTGAATAGATATTTTTCTCATGTCTCCTCAGAAAACACCTCATCACTGAAGCAGACCAAAAATGAACCCAACATGGCTCAGGGAAATTTTGCGGAAGAGGGGGCGGAAAGAATGTCAGAACCACATGTTGGGTCATGATATGCAGAGACATTTAGCTTACCCATAACAGTGGGCTAACTCCACAATGCATGACCCGTATACCTCAACAAGGAGGGACCAAGGGGAGGGGGTAGGTCACGGATGAGCCTAAAAATGGTACCAAACTGACTGCATTTGCTGAATACAAAACTAACTAATAAAGAAAAAAATTAGAAATAGAAAAAAAATATTAATACAACAACCCCTCACCATTTCATCAGGGTATCTCCAATGACAACCAGTCTCATTTCCCCTCACAGAAGTACAGGATAACTCCCAGGATTTTCCTAGATCAAACTTTGTATTTCTTCTCCAAGTATTACATACATTGGCCTAAGAGATGTGGGTCCTCCTGAATATTTTATTTTAAAGAACTATGACATCCAGTACTTTTTCATGAGACATTGATTGAGTTGGTACCCAGAAGGTCATGGAATAGACATTTGATCTACATATTGGCAAAAGACAAAGGCTATTCTATCTGAGTTTTGATATTGATATATTTGGCCTTACACTGGCTTCAGACATATGAATCCCTGTTATAAGGGAATCGAACTATGGAGAAAGCATGTATATTAATGAAGAAATATATACTATAGGGTTGCTGTCAGCACTGAATTTTTGTTGAAGTCAATCCTCAGTAGGCCACTTCAGAGGAAAAGGAGAGGCTACAGGGAGCCTTCCAGTGGATGTGATTGCTTCAGGTTTTAGTCAGACAAGAGGAAGACACATTGCCTTTGACCATCTCCCCATCCTAGTTCACCAAATGGATCAGAAATTAATGAACACTGTAAGAATTTAGGAAATACTGTGCACTGGCGCCTTTCACAATGAACATTCCAAGGTTGCAAGGCACTTAAGGAGACGAATAATGATTAATGATTGTCTGGGTCAATATATCCTTAATATAAACATCTGTGTATTCTAACAATTGTAAATTTTTGTTTTCCATTTTGTTGACCAATAATACTTACTGTAAACTATTAGGTTGCGTTTTTGTAGCTTACAAGGCATATGTTAGGATACTATGTAAATTTGAAGAAGTCGTAAGCAGAATTTATTAAGTCCATATATTATTTAAAAAATAATTATCTAATTAAATCCTCTCCTTAATAGATGGACAACATGGTTCATAAAGGAAAGGGAGTTTTCCAGTGAATTACTATGAGATCCAGGCTGTTAGGCCAGGAGCCCATACTCATCCTCCACATTTGGTCTCTGGTACCATCTGTGTGGGCTGAAAACTGAGAAGAATCAATCTGCCACCTCAACTTCCATCTCCAGCAGTCAGGAAGCAGAGAGTTCCTGAAATGTATAATGAGCAAAAGTGGAAGTGCTTGCAAGAAAGGTTGGACCATAAAAAGGACGAGAAACATGGGCTCTCTATCTCGCTGAAATAAGAGGATGCAGCATCAAATTACATTCGGGCTAAACAATTCTCTAGTATTATCTATCATTCTGTAAAGTCTCCAATATTAGCTATAAATCAAAAAGTAGTATTTGAAACGTTTCTATGAATTCCACACTATGTGAGGTGATGTGAAACAGAAGTGAATTACAGTACTTAATTTGTTCTCTCAAAGGAAATCTCTCTGTATATGTAAGAAACAGCTCAAACAAGTGAACTTGCCATCAAAGGCACTATATTTCCTAGGTCTGTCCTCATTTAAAAATCTTCATCTTCAGACAAGGCAGGGTGGTGCACACCTTTAATCCCAGCACTCAGGAGGCTGAGGTAGGAGGATTACTCTGAGTTCAAGTCCACCCTGAGACTATGTAGGCTACAGCGAGACCCTGCCTCAAAACAAAACAAAACAAAAAACCTTCATCATTTTTCCTTTGTATGTTCAGAATAGCAAAATTATGTCTTAAGCCACATGGGTTAGAAACTTGGGCAACTCATTTACTCAACACATATTTACTTGGTGTTTTTTTATATGGATTGCACTGTACAAATTATTGGAGATTTCACTGTGACCAAGACATGGTCCCTTGCTTTGTAGAGCTCATAGTCTGGTGACAGATAAACAAATAAATACAGAATTATAGTCATATGGGACAAGATTATCATGATGTGAAACATACAATGTTATAAGAACATAAAGAAGAGAGGGTATTTCTATGCCTCTTGGAGGCTGAAACGGCTTCCAAGAGAGACAGAAGGACATCCAGGCATAGTGGAGGACGCCTTAAATCCCAGCACTTGGGAGGCGGAGGTAGGAGGATTGAGGGTCTACAGACTGAGTTCCAGGTCAGCCTGAGCTAGAGTGAAACCCTACCTCAAAACAAACAAACAAAAAGAGAGAAGGACAGCTAGGCGCTAACAAGGCAAAGGGTAAAATGAAGAATTAAATACCCTTCCTTCTTGGCAAAGGGAATAATCTTTGGGATGCTTTACATAGACAATCGTGTACTTTCCATCTTTTTCCTTTCCTATTCTGTATGCCTCTTATGTCCCTATTAAGCAATCTATAAATTCTAGTAGTATTGATCAGCAGTGAGAAAAATGAATATCCTTGTATTCTGTCAATATTTCATAATTAAATACATTAGCTATAGGTATTTTGGGTATGTTTTCAACTTCAATCTTTGTTTTATCATGACTAGGTATTGAATTGTATTAAGTTTCTCTAAAGCAATTTATATGATCATGTTATTTTCATTCTTTAGCCTTTAAATGTGGTAGATGACTGTATTGGTTACTTTACTTACTGCTATGACCGAATCCTGAGAAAAAAGTAGCATAGGGCCAGGCGTGGTGGTGCATGCCTTTAATCCCAGCACTTGGGAGGCAGAGATAGGTGATCACCGTGAGTTCAAGGCCACCCTGAGACTACATAGTGAGTCCCAGGTCAGCCTGGACTAGAGGGAGACCCTACCTCAAAAAACAAACAAACAAAAAAAGTAGCATAGGGAAGGAAGGGTTATTTTAAGGGTTTATTTTGGCTTAAAGTTTTGAAGGGATACATTACATATGGCAAGGAAGGCCTGAGGGCAGCAGCATGAAGCTCCTGGTCACATAGCATCCAGATAATAAGCAGAGAAAGAATAGGAAACTGGGCTGGTCTATAAAACCTAAAGGCTTATCCCCAGTGACCCACTTCCTCCAGCAAGGCTCCACCTCCTAAAGGTTCTACAGCTGTCCCAAACAGGACTACCAGCTGGGGGACAAGTATTCAAACATGTGAACTTATGGGGGGCATTTCACATTCAAATCATATGACATTGAGTGATTTCAAATACTGAAGCACCCTTGCATCCCAAGAATAAATCTTTCTTGTTTTTCTGTTTAATTTCTAATTTGATTCTATTGCAGTTATATAAGATACTGCATTAATTTAACTCCTTTTAAATTTGTTGGGATTTTTTTTTATTAGTTTTGTACTCAGTGAATACAGTCAAGTTGGTACCATTGTAAGCCTCCTCCCTGAATGCTCCCCTCAGCAGGGACCCTCCTTGTTGTGGAATATGGGTCGTGCATTGTGTGGTTAGCCATCATTTATGAGTAGGAGGCAATTTATGGTCTAGAATCTATTATTTTGGCATATGATCTTTGAACACTTGAAACAAATGTGTATTCTGATTATATTTTTGGGGGGGATAAAGTGCTCTATAAACGTCAGTCCTTTTGGGTAAACATGGGGTCCTGGCCTAAAATCCTTTTGGTTGATAGCTGCTATCATCTGTCTGAACTGCAATAACATAAGCAGATTCAGTGTCTCATGAAGGCTAGCTTTCTTTCCTCATGGGCAATGTCTTCTAACTGCATCCTTACATGGCAGAAAGGGAAAACAAACTCCCTGGGGCCTTTTTAAAATAAGGGCAGCTATTCCATTATGGCAGTAGAACTCTTATGACCTAATTATCTCCCAAAGGCTCCACTTTTTAATATAATTACCATAAAGGCTAGATGTCAGTATATTAACTTTTGGGGGGTCCAGACATTCAGCACTTTGTGCATCTGGCTTATGTGGGTACTTGGGAATCAAACTTGGGTCATTATGCTTTGCAGGCAAGTGCCTTGACTGTTCAGCCATCTCTCCAGCCCCTCAATCTCTCTTTGAATGTGTAGACTTAAACCCTTTTCATTGAATAATATCATTTATATATTGGAACTTAATCTTATGGCTTTGTTTTTTAATTCATTTTATTTATTTGAGAGAGTGAAAAAAAGAGGCAGATAGAGATATAGAGAATAGACATGCCAGGGCCTTCAGCCACTGCAAATGAAGTCCAGATATATGTGCCACCTTGTGCATCTGGCTTACATGGATCCTGGGGAATCAAACCTGAGTCCTTTGGCTTTCCAAAGAAGCACCTTAATTGTTAAGACATCCCTCTAGCCCAATGGCTTTATTTTTAACAAATCTATTTTCCTTTTCTGTTTTTCAGCATTCTGTAGATATCTTGAAGTATTTTTTCCCACTTAGTTTAGTTTGGGCTTATTTATATATAACATTTTAGTGATTATTGTTAGTACCTCACTGTACATACACAACTTACTATATTCTCCTGGAGTCAACATTTTCTGCTTAAGGATTAAGTGTATGAAATTTACCTGTGTTTGTCTCCCCTTTATGACATAATTGTTTAAAATATTTCCCTAATAAACACTGAGAAGAACCTTAGGGTTAACATTTTGCTTCAACCATTAAATTTCTAAAACTCACAAGAAGGAAAGTGTACTAGACAGGATCTCACTTTGTAGCTCAGGCTTGCCTTGAATTGGTGATAGTCCTGCTTTGGCCTCTCAAGAGCTATGATTATAGGCATGTGCCACCATGCCCATTTATAAATGTACATCTAATCTGCTTATACGAATGCCAGCCACAGTGGACTAAGGTCCATCCATATGACCTTATTTCATCTTAACAACCTACTGAAAGGCCAAATCTTCAAATATATCCACATTCTCAGGTCCTGGGTATTAGGACTTCAACGTGTGAAATGTGGGACAACATAGTTCAGCCCATAGAAGAAAGCCTGCTGTATATACCAATGTATGTATTTGCTTGCAAATAAATAAATAAAATATTTTTTGAAAACCTTCATGAAATGGATACTATATTGGAAAGTTGAACTTGGGTAACCTAAATCTGTGTTCCCAGTCTATGGTCATGTGTATTTGACTTCAGAATAAACTATATTTTATTCCTTTTGAAGTGAGAGCTGTGTTTGTTCAGTTAACACTTCTCATTCCTTTTGCTAACAATTCATGTGTATTCAGGAAATGCAAACTCATTCTAATATCAGCCCAAGAAGAGCAGAATTAGGATCAAGAGTGTCTATAAGACAAATGTTTAAATATATATTGAAGCCAAAACTTGCAAACTTATTAATACCACTGATAGTCTCAATTGTGCATATAATTAAGAATGGACTCTGAAAGGCTTGACGGATGCAAGGAACCAGATCAGACCAGATCAGTAAAGTTAGTTCAGGTTTATTGGCACAGCTCTTGGGTGAGGTTCACTGGTCCGAAGATGTGAGGCCAGAGAAGTCCCATCCAGGACCTAAGGTGCCGGTCTTTTAAAGGGGAAGGTGGGGGGAGATGAAGTGCTAGCTACAAAGGGACAGACTTAAGAAAGTAACTATTTCAAGGATGGGAGAAAGCAGAGGTCTCCTTATAAGGTTCCAACTAGGGAGGGGCACCAGCCTTTGGCTGGCAGGGGAGTCTTGAAACTGTTGCTTCCAATCATGCTCAGGAACGTGGGTGATGGGGTCATTGGAAGGCATGGTCATCATGTTAGGTTCTTTGTTATGAGCACAGTCCCGCCTAACAGACTCTTAATTATTAATTCTCTGAAAGCACTTGGAAACATATGTAAATGTGTAATCTGATGAAATTCAGATAATGGGCGTCATATACTTTTAACTGTCCAGAGGTAGATCATGTTTGTTATTTATCTATAAATCAAAGAACAAGACAAAATACATTAGAAACATAATTAAACAGTCTGATAGCTGATTACCACTGAAAAGTCAAAGATTTATGGAATGTACAGATGGGTGGAGGCAGACAGATGAAAAACTAATGAAGGAACTTGGGAAGTGAAGTAGAGAGAGAAGCAGTTGTAGACACTTGAGGATGTTTGATGGTATTGTTAAAGATAGAAGAGCAGGTCTGGAGAGATGGCTTAGTGGTTCAGGCGCTTGTCTGCGAAGCCTAAAGAATACTGTTCCAATGCTCCAGATCCCACGTAGCTAGACACAACAGTGACGCAAGCATGTAATGTCGCACATGCCCACTAGGGGGCTCAGGTCCAATATTTTTTCTCTCTCTCTCTTTCCCTCTCTCTTGGAAATATGACGGGCTCCAGGGTATAATGCAGTGTGAGGAAGAAAGTAAGAAATGCTTCAGCAATGTCTTTAGGGTTGTGATATACATATTTGCATGAATTCCTCAAGTAGTTGGACCTAAAAAAGGATATGCAGGTAGTAAAGAAAATGGTGAAAAAAAAGTATTAAGGAAAAAGAAAACCAGAAAATTAAGCCTGAAAGATTCTAAAGTGAAGAAAAAGAGAAGAATTTGGTGAAAATGTATTTGAAGCTTAGCTATTTTAAAAGGTGTCTGATGTGGAGAGCCAATTAAGACACTTTAGTCTTCATTAGGCCTTCATTGCTTAGCTGAGTACCAGACACATCATGAGTGTTCAAGAAAGGTATTTGTATAAGTTGGGATGTATGTATGCACATACACATGAATACTCCTATAGAAAATTGGAGGAGGGCTAAAAATTAAAATATTTCTACGGAGGCCAGAAACGTAGTAAGATGGTTAGTCTCTGGCCACCCCATCATACCTCAAAAGGGCCCCGGCTGAAACTAAGAAAAATTGGAGAAACAAGCAAGAGCACTGTTTTCCTGATGAACCGGATACCAGCACAAGGGGGAAGGAGATCAGCACAGAGGAAAATCAACTCCTGCCAAATCAGAGAGCCAGAGCCTCAGAGGCCCCCAACACCTCATCACTGAAGCAGACCCAACATGGCTCAGGGAAATTTTGCGGAAGAGGGGCGGAAAGAATGTCAGAGCCACATGTTGGGTCATGATATGCAGAGACATTTAGCTTACCCATAACTGTGGTCTAACTCCACAATGCATGACCCGTATACCTCAACAAGGAGGGGCCAAGGGGAGGGGGTAGGTCACGGATGAGCCTAATAATGGTACCAAACTGACTGTAAAAATAAAATAAAAGAAAAAAGAAAAAAAAAAGATGGTTAGTTTCTGGTTATCAGTTTGACAGGATTTAGAATCACCATGGAAACAAATTCATTGTACTGCCTGTGAGGGGATATCTTGATTAGATTTATTGAGGTGGGAAGACCTACCCTAATTTTGCATAGCACTATTCTAATCAGTCCCGGGATGAAGAAAAAAGAGAAAATGAGCTTAGCAGCAGCATTCATTACACTCTGCTTCCTCAAGGTAGACTGAATGTGACCAGCTTCCTCAAGGTTTTGCCACCATGCATTCCCCACCATAATGGACTGTTACCTTAAAACCAAAATAAACCCTGCTCTCCTTATTTGCTTCTGGTCAGATAGTTGGATATAACAATATGATAGTAACTAATATACTCTATCTAATTCATTCCTGCTTCTACTTTTCATTAAGACCTTGTGTATTAGACGACATCAAGCCCCCATAACAGCCCTCTTCTCAGGCCCCAGACGACATGCACCTTGCTCTGAGTTTGATTATATATTCACTGTTTTTCTGTGCACTCAGTGAGCATAGAGAGCAGCATTAACAGCACTTTGGCACAGAGTGAAACACAGAATAGGTACGTAAAAATAGAGAGACTGGATTGAGTGGAAACGTCTTAGCATTCTTTCTTTTAATCATGTGCTTTTTTGCAATTTATGAAATGAGCTACTAAGGTTTTTTTTAATTTGAAGAACAGTATAGAGGTCCCTCAAAATACAAAAAATTGGATATACTAAATGACCCAATGTCCTTTAGAGAAGTAGTGGGTTGATCTTATTAACCAAGGAATTGGCTTAAGGCGTAAAAGAAGAGTGGCAACTTTGGGCAATGATAGCTGAAGGTTAACTTTTGTTTATTTTTAAATAGTTTATTTAGAGCTGGAGAGATGGCTTAACAATGATCACTCTCTGCTTCCTCACTGTGGACTGAATGTGACCAGCTAACCCAAATTCCTGCCACCACACTATTACACCAGCTTAATAGTTCATGTCAAGTCTGGTTGGATGAACACAAGCAAGTCATTTAAAGCTTATAGTAAGCTCTATTTTATCTCCATAAAGCCATTAGGAGGGCTTTATAACAATGTATGCCTATTTATTTCTTAAGCTATAACTGACAAATCCAACAGAAAGCTGGCACATAGTAAAGACTCTGTGGCTATCTACTCTTGGAAATTTTTTTTTTTTATTTTTCGAGGTAGGGTTTCACTCTAGCCCAGGCTGACCTGGAATTCACTATGGAGTCTCAGGGTGGCCTCGAACTCACGGCGATCCTCCTACCTCTGCCTCCCGAGTGCTGGGATTAAAGGCGTGCACCACCACGCCCGGCTTTACTCTTGGATTTTTAATCAGACTTAAGCTTTCCATATTCCACATTCCACCTCCATCAAGATAGTGGTCCCTTCCTTTACCCTAAATGTATCAATTGCTGTCTTATCTCCAGACTTAGTTCCATGGCCCTTTGATTAAACAACTTATCATTGCACATTCCAATTTCATAGTTCTCTCCACCACAGAAAACACCGTAAAGCAATCCTGGTTATTTCTCTGGACCCTAAATAATATCATCAAAGAAAGCTGCACTTTCATGTCTTTGTTTGATACATAGCTGCTGAACCATTTAAGCCACTTACTCAATAAGTATTCCAAATACAAAGATGAATTGCTGTCTATAGACATTCATAAAAGAACATATGATCCATTTTAAAACTACTATTAAGTCACATGATAACTACCCCAATATTTTATTCCTTCTCAATTCCACTTGGCAGGTATATTACCCCATAGAAGTTGACATATGGGTATGCCATAGCACTATCTGGCACTGTCCTGCATGTACATGGAATAATGATCCCCCCCAGTATAAGCATGCTTTCTTTGCGTCCTCTACCCTCAGGCCTTACTAGGCCTACTAATTTGTGTCCTTAATACCACCAATCCACCACTTTATCTTCATTGATAAACTTTCCTCCTAATCTTCTATGACTTTTTGATTATCCTCCTTATGCACCTTGCATGCTTCTCATGTACATCCTAAATTTAGGCATTCCCAGGGTTCTAACCTAGAACAACTCCCCACTTTTTTCTTTGTGTGCTTTTCTAGATTCTTTCATGCATTCTAATGCCTTCAGCTGTCATTTATTCACTAATAATACCATAGCCAACATTTGGCAGTAGTCCTCAAGTGGAAGTGATTTTCCTCCTAAGGGACACTTGGCAATATCTGAATATATTTTATGGTTATTGTGAGTAAGGAGGATTATGATACTAGAATCTGGTAGGTAGAGGAGAGGAATATTGGTAAGAGTGTCTTATAATATGCAGGACTACTCAAAATGCCGATTGAACTGAAACTGAGAAACTCCAGTTTAAATCAACCATATATATACTAAATATTACAGAACAAGCATTTTTCTTCATTTCCAAGTAACAATATGGTCTGACTGTGTGATCTGAAATTATGGGATGGGAACCTATTTATTGAAGAATGAGAAATTCTACAGTGGCTACCCCCCCAAAGGGCATGACTGCTACTCTCCCAGCAGCCATCAGTTCCCATTATTTACTCTGGAAGGTGTGGAGTCTCATAGACTCCTCCCTTATCTATGTTGAGATATTGGCAGGCTTGATAATGTACAGGAAACCCCATCTGATATTTGTCCATGACTGTAGGAGATTTGTCATATCTGGAAAATAGTGTTCTGCAGCCCCACTTCTCCTCCTCCTGCTCTTACATTCTTTCCACCCACCTTCTGTGAGTTTCCCTGAGCTTTGGAGGGTGTGGTTTAGATGTCATGTGTATGGATGAAGACAACCTAATCACTTGGTAACTTTGTCTTATTTGGATTTGTTTATTTGCAAGCACAGAGATACGGAAGAAAAAGAGAGAGAGAGAGAGAGAGAATGGGCATGCCATGGCCTCCATCCACTGCAAATGAACTCCAGATGCATGCATCACTGTGCATCTGGCTTTATATGGGTAATGGGGACTCAAACCTGGGTTGTTATGCTTTGCAGGCAAGCACCTTAACCGCTGAGCCATCTACCAGCCTATACCTTACCTTTTGCATAAAAATTTCTGTCTTTGAGGATACAAGTAGTACCAATCTATGGGAACAAACATAGATATTTAGAAGGTGGTTTGACATACTGTCCAATTAGTATGACCACACTATTGAGTTTCTCCTAGGACCTAGGTCCCTAACCACAGACTTTGGGCCAGATTTATAGTATCAGACATGACTTCCTGCCTGCAGAGGGGGCCTCAAATCCAATTGGAGAGCAATTCATTACTACTGTAACTATCATGCCACTATTGCACCAGTGGACATATCTTGCTTTGCAGGTCAGTAGTGACATACACAGGGTCTACAGCTGCATAGAAATATTGATGTCTTTTCTCCCTCAACAACTTACATATAACCTTCTGGCATGAAGAAAGCTAATTGATAGTGAGCAAGATTCCAGCTCAATTCCAGCTTGGTTTCTTTGATTTCTATAATGAAAGCATGTGATGTCTTCAGTAGTGATAGGGACTTAGCATCTAGTTTGGGGGGAATAGCCAAAAGCAATGGCAATATCAAATATTGTTTTAGGGACTTATGTGGCATCTCTGACTAACAACTCATTGTGGGGTATCTCATCCTTGATACTGGGAATTTTCATTAATACCCTATGGATTCTGGGAGCAGGCTTATTCACCCATGTTGGGGACCTTTGTTTAAACACTTTATGTTTTTATTTTATATCTTAAGTTGGCTTCCCAAGTAGTAGGTCTCTATATGGCTTATTCATATATCCGAAGTTTTTGTTCATTTTCCCTCCATGCCCATTCCTCCCTAATCACCCCATCCCTATTCCTGCTTAAACCTTTCCCTCCCACCCTTATCTCTGCCCCTCTTTTTTCATGTCCAATATGTTTTACTATCCCCTTACATAATGTCCTCCACGTCTGTGGTCCTATTCTAGTTCCCTGGCCTCTACAGACTCTTATTCTGCCTTACCCTCACTAACCAAGAAATTCAAAGCTAGGACCCACATTTGAGAGAGAACAAGTATGTTTGTGTTCATGAACCTGGACTATCTCAATCAATATGATCCTTTCACATTCTGTCCATTTTCCTGTAAATTTCATAATTTCATTTTTCTTTACAGTTGAATAAAATTCCATTGCATATATGTACCACATCTTCACAATACATTCATCTGAGATGGGCATCTTGGCCGGATCCAAATTACAAAGCTGATTTTAAGCTCTATTTTTTGGGAGGGTGGGCAGGGGCGTTGGCTCAGTGGGTAAGAGCACTTACTATGAAAGCATGAGGACCTGAATTCTATGCCAAACACCCACTTAAAAAGCCAGTCACGGGGGTGGAGAGGTGGCTCAGCAGTTAAGGCAATTGCCTGCAAAGCCTAAGGACCCAGGTTCAATTCCCCAGTGCCCACATAAAGCCAGATGCACACGGTGGCACATGTGTCTGGAGTTCATTTGCAGTGGCTAGAGGTCCTGGTGTGCCCATTCTCATTTTCTCTCCCTTCTCTCTGTCCTCTCTCTCCCTCTTTCTCTCATAAATAAACAAATAAACTTTTTAAAAAGAAATAAATATTTTACAAAGAAGCCAGTCATGACATGCATGCCTGTAAAACCATCACTGAGGGAGATGAGGACAGGAGGATTATTGGTGTTCCCTGGTCACCAGTCTAGCTGATAAATAGCTCCAGACTCAGTGAGAGGGATATAAGGTAGAGGAACAATAGAAGAGGACACCCAATCTCTTCCTTTGGCCTTTCTGCAAGGGTGCCTTTGTGGCACATCCATCTGTACATACACATGCATATACCGTAACACACACCCACACTCACATGAGTTCTACCATTCTCACTAGACAGGCACTTTAATCAGCTAAGTGACTGATCCATTGTTTTCAAGTGGTTAAGTGAATTGAGATTGTGGAGTTAGTTCAAAGTCGTTAGATATAATATGAGATTATAAGGGAGTGCTTTTTATAGTTTTATTTTATTTTATTATTTTATTTATTTATTTATTTATTTTGGTTTTCTGAGGTAGGGTCTCATTCTAGCTCAGGCTGACCTGGAATTCACTATGTAGTCTCAGGGTGGCCTTGAACTCTTGGCAATCCTCCTGTCTCTGCCTCCCAAGTTCTGGGATTAAAAGCATGTGCCACTATGCCCAACTGCTTTTGATAAGATATAAAAGTGATTGGTCGTTAATATCCTCTCTAGAACAACATGCCAGTAACTTTCACCCAAAAGTCTATAAAAGGTGTTAACAAATTAAGACAATCAATTATCAGATTCACAAGGTTTATTGAATGGTGCAAATCTCTGAGAAAATGTTTTTGTGTTGCTGTACTTTATGATCCTGTTTATGTTATCTAAAGCCCAGTGACTAATGAGACACACTGCTGCCACAGAAGTAAATATGCAAGAGTAGTTACTTCATTTCTCTTTCCCAATCTACCAAGGACTAGTTGGAAATAGAATGATAATAAAGTATTTTCATCTCCACCTTTGCAGGTAAGAACAAACTGCTTTCTTCCTGATTATAGCACCTTTTCACAGGCCTCTAGTCTAGGCTGTCTCATAACTAGTTGTTCACTAGCTATCTTCTCTCATAATGTTTTATGCTTCTACGGGGCACAGAATTAACATTACTTATCTTTGTATTTTTCTTTAGGACTTACCTTCTTTTTTATTTGGATAAAGCAGACTTCAAAAAATGTTTGCTGGATTGAATAAATTTTCTGTACTCTCTAGCCCCACTTTCATGAAATTCAGTGACTAGTAATGACTGGTTTATAGTTTGTAAACATAAACATAACTGCTCTAGAAAAATGCTATGAAAAATCAGGTTTGGGGCTGGGGAGATTGCTCAGTGGTTAAAGGCACCTGCTGGCGGAGCTTGTTAGCCCAGGTTCAAATCCCAAAGTACCCACGTAAAGCCAGATGCACAAAGTGTTGCATGTGTCTAGAGTTCCTTTGCAATGTCAGAAGGCCCTGGTATACTTATACACCCCTCTCATACATCTCTCTTATAGGTAAATAAAATGTTTTTAAAAATCAGTTTAGAGCCGGGCGTGGTGGTGCATGCCTTTAATCCCAGCACTCAGGAGGCAGAGGTAGGAAGATCGCTATGAGTTTGAAGCCACCCTGAGACTCCATCATGAATTTCAGGTTACCCTGGGCTAGAGTGAAGCCCTACCTCGAGAAACCAAAGGAAAAAAAATCAGATTAGGGCTGGAGAGATTGCTCAGTGGTTAAGGTACTTGCCTGTAACACCTAACCACCTGAGTTTGATTCTCCAGTACCCAATTAAAGCCAAAAGCACAAAGTGGCACATTCATCTGGAGTTCATTTGCAGCAGCTAGAGGCCCTGGTGTTCACATATTCTCTTCTCTCTCTCTTCTTGCAAATAAATTTTAAAGATCAGATTGGTGTTTACTTAAGGAAAAAAGAAAAAAAAATACCCGCTAGTTTACTTGGCTTGTAAGTCCAGGATTTCATATGCAAGAATTTGGAAGTTTTATTCATAAAGCATAAGTACACTCCTGTGATTACTTTAAGATAAGCAATTTTTTTTGTTTTTGCTCTTTGGTACATGTATATATTAGGTGAGACAAGAACTAGTTTTAAAAAATAAAAAGGAATTAATTTAAAAGAACTAAATAAGAAGATATCAAGATACCCCCCCACACACACCTACACATAGAAAATAAATCATAAATGAGCAGAGTTCCTTGGTTTCTGGTTTCATTTATAATCTGAAAGGTCCCAGTTAACTGCGATGAGAGGTAGCATAATGAACACAGTCTAACTTAGCTTTTCTTCATGGCAGGCATATTCACTCTATAACTTGTTGCCTACATTGTGTACTTGTCTAGTCACAGTTTTCTTTTTCTTTTATTGGTGTGTGTGTGTGTGTGTGTGTGCGTGTGTGTGTATACATACATGTGCATGCACACATGCATGTTTTCTGGTGCTCTGGTGTGATGCCCCATGCACTTGCCTGTGGCAGGGATGCTTATCTGCAGTGGCTGGAGTAGAATGTTGGGTGTCATGCTCCATCACTCTTCCACCTGGTCCTGTTTTGAGCCAGAATCCCTTTACTGATTTCAGAGTTTGTGGAGCTCACAGAAGGTCTCTGTTCTCCTGCAAAACTAGGGTTATAGGCCACACAGGGTGTATGTGGGACCTGCAGACTCAAAACCTGGCAGACTCAGGCCCCTTCAGGCCATCATGCTTCCACAAGAAGCACACTTACCCATTGAGCCATATCTCCAGCCCTGGTCACGACTTCTAAATTAAATAGAATATTTTTATCTCTACTTCCCTGACCTTTCAGCTTCTATTCTTTCTCTCACACAGTCCATTTTCCACATGGCTTACTAGAATGTTTGTACAAAATATAAATCACAGCATGTATGGCCATTGCTTATGATTGTCCTGTGACTTTGTATCACATGAGAACCAAATTGAAACTGTGTAATTCAGACCAGCAGAACATTACAACTCAACCTCTCCCTACTTCCTTGTACTACTCATTTTCCTCTGGTCTTCTTGCAGTCCCTTGAACAATCCAGAGTCTTGCCAGCTTAGAGACCTTGCAAATACTATTCTATTACCTAGAAAGTACTTCTTATAGATTTTCCATAGCTAACTCCTCTTCTTTCTGATCTATGTCAGATGCTCTTTTTTTTAAATAAAGAATCCATTTTCTCTTTCTAAAATATTTTGTTTACTTATGAGAGAGAGAGAGAGAGAGAGAGAGAGGCAGATACAGAGAGAGAATGGGTGCACCAGGGCCTCCATCCACTGCAAACGAATTCCAGACATATGTACCACCTTGTACATTTGGCTTACATGGGTTCTGGGGAATCAAACTTGGGTCCTTAGGCTCCCCAGGGAAGCGCCTTAACCATCTCTCCAGGCCCAGATGCTCTTTCTTCACCTCCTATTTAAAGTAGCCCTACTGGATATGGTAGTGCCATTTGTAATCCCTGCACTCAGGAGGCAGGTGCAGAAGGATCACAAATTTGAGGCCAGCCTGGGCTATATATCAAGATTTTGTCTCAAAGTAAATAAATAAATTACCTCTACATCTCAACATAATTCATATCCTAAATAACTACTCTCACAGTCTTAATCACCATCTAATGCTTACACTTGCTTATTGTATTTCTTACTCCTTATGAAAGCAAGTTTTATTCAAGCAAGTTCTATTTCCCAGCAGCTATAATAGTGTTCATCCATAGAAAACAGTAAATATTTGTAAAAATAAGTTGTCATGAAAAGTAGTTAAGATTTTGTGCATTACTTATAGTGTGAATTTGCCCAAAGTTGAGTAAGCCAACCTGACTTAATTTAATTCAATATATATTTGTTTTATTTACTACTGACTCTCTAGAAACTAAGAACCATACATGGCACATATCATATGCTCAATTTACAAATGCCAAATGACTTATGTATTCCATGCCTACTGTGTGCAAGACCAAGATGGAAACAGCTGCTGGAAAGGGGGATCACAGAAATGAGGAAAGCAGCCCAGGATCCAATTGTTGACTACTAACAGGCCAGCAGCAAAGGCCAGCTGGTCTCCATGGTAACCATTCAATATAAATCATAGGAAAGAATTTATGTTAACCTCTTTTCCAGGCCAATTAGGAGCTACAAGGACCACGAGACAAGGGAGAGGCCTTTTTCTGATGCTCTTTGCAGCCCCCTCTTTTCACTAACAAGGTGTGGATCTCTAAACTGCTTGCAGGGTGGGTTTAGGGGAAGAGTCCTCTCAATCAATCTTGTTTCCATCAGAGTGTACTGATGGAGGTTATAATAAGCACAGTTCCAGTTTCTCAGTAAGGTGATCTCCTGGGACCTGCCTGAATCACTGCAGGGGAGGAGTTTCCATGGAGAGGGCTGCTTTCGTCAACTCCATTAGGCCTGGGTAAAAGGTGAGGATGGCAAGGAGGAAGGGGAATAGATTGTATTTAAACTGAATCTTATAGAGCAGAAGACAGACTCTGTGCCACCTGCTGCTCTTCCTCCTGCTGTGTTTTCCTCCTACTGTCCTGGTCTTGGACTCATGACATCTTCATGGGAAAGTACCATCAGTGCTCGTGCTGTAGAGTCTACAGAAAGGGTGCTTTCTAAAAACACCATCTTTGGACTATTAGTTATTTTTCTAATTGCTGTGACCAAAACAGCTGAAAAAAGGGACTTAAGGATGGATAGGCTCATCTTGTCTCACAGTTTAAGAAAATGTACCATTCAGTCCATCGTGGTGTTGAAGGCTTGGGGTAACAGAAGCATGAGGAAACCAGTCGTGTTTTACACACAGTAAAGCAGCATGGGGTAGACAGGAAGTGGGTAGGGTCAATAAAACCTCAGAACCCACTACCAATAACCTACTTCCTCCAGGGGGCGGGGTTCTATCTTCTAACCTTCTAAAACAAGGCCAACAGCTAGCACCCAGGTGTTCAAACACATGAACCTGTGGAGGATATTTCACATTCAATACACCACACAGTGCATGCTTAGTAATTCTGCACCATGGCACATCTATTTTGACCTTCTTAAACTCCTTCGTTTAGTCCATCTTCCACTAGTTGCTACCAATGCAATATATAGGGTTTATAGAAAGCCCCTCTCCCTGTTGTTTCTTAAAGATCAATGCCCTATTTTTAATTCTCACCATATGCATCCATTGCCACAGCAGATTTTCATTTCAACTCTCTAGCCCCCTCCACACCTCCAGACTTCAGGTTGGAGAGATGGCTTAGCAGTTAAGGCTCATGTCTCTGAAGCCTAAGGATCCACATTCTACTCTCCAGATCCCACATAAGCCAGATGGACAAAGGTGAGGCAACTGCAAGGTCACACATGCCCACTAGGTGGCTCTAGTGTCTGGAGTTCAATTAGACTGGCTGAGGCCCTGGTGGGCCAATTCTCACTATCTCTCTCTCTCTCTCTCTCTCTCTCTGTCTCTGTCTCTCTCTCTCTCTGCCTCTTTCTCACTCAAATAAATAAATAAATATAAAATAATTTAATTAATTAATTAAATTTAATTAATTTCTTTACTCAGTGGTAAAGAAAATAAAATTTGAAGGAAAATGGATGGATCTGGAAAGGATTATACGTAGTGAGGTAACCCAGGCCCAGAAAGTCAAATGTCACACATTCTCTCTCATATGTGGATCCTAGCTGCAAATGATGGACTTCTATAGGATTAAGAATAAAACTCAGTAGTAGAGGCCAGTAAGATAGAAAGGAGACATAAAGGGAATAGAAAGGGAGGGAGTAAGGGACTTAATAGGATGGTATTGTATATATCTAAGTCGAAGAACAGATTAATGGGGGTTAAAAGGCCTAATTGAAGTCAGAGGAAGAGATTGAGTAAAGGAAAGGTGGAGGGAAGGCAAATCAAAATCTAAGAGGATATAAATAAATCATATGGAAACCTACTTTTTTGGACAATGGAATACTCAGAAGCCATAGATTGTTAATAGAAAATTTTCAGTGCAGGGATGGGATACCTTCCAGTGAGTTGTTGGCCAGGGAGGTCCCTGATACCCCCAAAACACTATAGGCCATTGCTGAGGCCCTTGGTTTCCCACCAGGAATAGATGGTAAGACCCTATTGCTGAGGACTTCACATACTTGGGCTGCAAGGTCACTGAGAAGCCCTGCTGGAGCTGAGCTGAAAACCTCCTCCATGTAGACCAGCTGCCAGAAAGCTGGAAAAAGCCATGCTGCATGCAGTTCAATGGGAGAGAGAGAAATCACCAGTGAAGATACTCAACAGTGGACATTGCAAGCCTTAAATTTGGCCAGCCAGGCCAAATGAGCCAACGGGTACAATAGTGGCATGTTTGTTATGGGGGGACACCAACCACCCTCTAATTTGACTGGAGGCCCGTTCCATGGGAGGGAATACATCCCTGATACTGAAAACCTACAACAAGGGTAGTCATGAGCCCTAGGGATATAATGTCTGCTGGTGTCTGGCTAAAAGTATATACTATACTCACCAAACTGCCCAGTAAGTACTTCTCTTAATGTTCATACCCATATATTAATGCTACTCTCACTTTAGTTAGAGAACCTTCTCTTTTCAGATGGCAGTGACCTTGGGATGACTCAGAAGGCACCATGGTGCTGGGAAGAAGTGACAGAGCAGTGCTCAGCACTGCAATATCTCTATCACACCTTCCAAGGCTCACGGTCCATTGCAGAAGAGGTGGTAGAAAAAATGTAAGAGCCAAAGAAAGGGTAGGACTCCTTACAACATGTTCCTCCAGACACAAAGTGGTCTGGATATCCATATCTTCACACTGTCTGATAATACCTACACAAGACCATCATAATAGGAAGAAAAGATCATGACATCAAAATAAAAGAGACTGAGAGGGGGAAGGGATATGATGGAGAGTGGAATTTCAAAGGGGAAAGTGGGAGAAGGAGGGAATTACCCTAGGACATTTTTTGCAATCATGGAAGTTATCAATAAAAAATTAAATTAATTTAATTTAAAAAATTAAAAAATACAGATTCCAACCTCCTGGTAGGCAATCTTCCCCCAAATGTCTTCCATTAACAGTGGTTATAAAGCAGTTCTTTGGGCTGGAATAATGGATTAGTGGTTAAGCATTTGCCTGTGAAGCCTTAGGACCCCAGTTTGAGGCTCGATTCCCCAGGACCCACTTTAGCTAGATGCACATGGGGGCACACATGTCTTGAGTTCTTTTGCAGTGGCTGGAGGCCCTGCCATGCCTATTCTCTCTATATATATCTCTATCTGCCTCTTTCTCTCTCTGTCTGTCCTTCTCAAATAAATAAATAAAAATGAACAAAAAAGAATTTTTTAAAAGCAGTTCTTTGACACAGATTCCTCAAACTTCAAATCTCCTTTGCAGAATGATACTTTAAAACATAATGTCTTAATACCAAAATGTCAGTGTTTCTGAGCATCTTTTCCATGTATAAAAAATCTAGGAAAATATGGAGCATAAAATCTAAACTTTTGGGGGGTTGGGGAGATGGCTCAGAGGTTAAAGATGCTTGCTTGCAAAGCCAGATTTTCTGGGTTTGATTCCCCAGTACTCACATAGAGCCAGATGCACAAATTGGTGCATATGTATGAAGATTATTTCAAGAGGCAGGAGGCCCTGGCATGCCAATTTTCTCTCTTTCTCTCTCTCTCTTCTCACAAATTAATAAAAAATATATTTTTTAAAAATCTTAAACTTTTCAAAAGCCACAATTGGTACATCTCTATATCTACCTTTCTAAGAATGCCCTTTTTGTCTTCCCTCTTTCTTTTCTAATTTTGTTATTTGGAAAAGGCAAGTGAGAGTGTCCATATACATTAGGTACTGTCTTCCAAACACCACAATGCTACATTAACAATGTGAACATTTTGCATTACTGTCTCAAGTCCTCAATTTTGAATTTTGCAAACAATTGGAGTATGACAAGTGTGTTCTCTCTCTGTGTGTCATTATTTTCTTAGAGCTAGAGATTGATGATCTATGTTTATCTATGTTGCTAGTGTTTCTCAATTAGTGTTATGCATGAGAATATTTTGGGTCATTTTATAAAACCACAGTTACCTAGGCCCTAATCTATTTCTAATGAGTATCTAACAAGGGAAACTGGGCATCAAAAGCTTCAAAACATACTTCCAGCCAGGCATGCTGGCCTCTGCCTCTTGTCCCAGCACTCAGGAGGCTGAGGTAGGAGGCTCATCATGAGTTCAAAGCCACCCTGGGCTACAGAGTGAGTTCTAAGTGAGCCTGGCCTAGAGTGAGAGCCTGTCTAAAAAACAAAACAAAAAGTACCTGCTAATGTTTTTAATGTGCAGTCTTGGTTTAAATAGTCCAAGATTACTTTTAATTGAAAAAAATTTGTTTTTTCAAGGTAGGGTTTTGCTCTAGCCCAGGTTGACCTGGGATTTACTATGTAGTCTCAGTCTGGCCTTAAACTCACAGTGATCCTCCTATGTCTGCCTCTCAAGTACTGGGATTAAAGGTGCGTACCACCATACCCGGCTAATTAACAATTTAATACATGCAAATATGTATTTTAATCACATTCATCCCCATTACCCTCTCTTGTTCCCTTCCCATTCCAGTAAACCCCTTATTCTAGTCATCTTTCTTTTGTGTTTTCTTTTCTTCAAGATATAGAATCTGAAGTCAAGAGAGGGAAGGGACTTACACAAGATTACACAGGAGAGCTGTGGTAGAGCTGATTCCCTGGTCCAATCTTGAATTAGCCAATTAACACCTTTGCTCACAACTATGTCCACAACTGCTATTTGTCTGTGTGGCTTACAAAATAAAATGTACCCAGCAAAATTATAAAAGCAAAGACACAAAAATGTAAAAAGCAAAAACAAATAGAGGGGGGAAATAAAGCACATTGGATTCTACACTATTCAAGGAGTTAGATGGGAATAAGAACTTGTGAATGTTTGAATTTTCCAGTACTCACTAACTGCACAGAATCTTCACAGAAATGGTTTTAGAGTCTCACTACAAACATTATTGTGAATTTTTATGGTGCTCGAGCTCAGTGGATGTCATCTTTGAATTGCTATTAATCAGCCAGGCTAGGTCCTCCATTTCTCACATAATTTTTTCAATTGTCCTTATCCCAAGGATGAGTCATATGACAGTGCTCTACACACTGAACTCCATCCAATGATCTGTCTCTTTGTAGGTTAGACAGGTTTATAGCCACCCTTATTGTAATAAGGACATTTATGGAGAGGGAGTGATAATGATCTAATGAACCCACTTTTATAAATTAGCTTTCTTTTCAGATTTCTAGAGGAAAAAAAGGGGTACTGGAAGTCTCCAAAGCTTTTTCTACTAACCTATCATGGCATCTCTACCTAAAGAAGAGAGTGTTATCTATTACAGTTGTCTACTCAGAGTCGGATCCTAAAAGAAATCAAGCTATTACAAATTGAAGTTTCATGAAAAGTATTTGGATATTGGTAGCACCAGCTTCTTAAGTACCTTTTTTTAAGATTTATTTTTATTTATTTATTAGAGTCTGACAGAGAGAGAGAGAATAGGCGTACCAGGGCCTCTAGCCACTACAAATGAACTTAAGATGCGTGTGCCACCATGTGTATCTGGCTTATGTGGAACCTGGAGAATTGAACTTGGGTCCTTAGACTTTGCAGGCATGTGCCTTAACTGCTAAGCCATCTCTCCAGCCCCTCAAGTACCTTTATTTCTGTCCTTTTGAGCTTCCCTAGAAAATATCAAGAAGCAATCCTTATATTACTTTATGAATATTTATTTTGGCTCACCCATTTCATTTCTATAGCATGTCAAATGCCTTCTTTGCTCATTTAAGTCCTTTCTTTTTAAAATATCTTTTTTATTGATTTGCAAGCAGAGAGATAAAGAGAGAAGAGAAACAGAGAGAATGGGTGTACCAGGTCCTCCATCCACTGCAAATGAACTCCAGATGCATGTCATTTTGTGTATCTGGCTTTACATGGGTACTGGGAAATTAAACCCAAGCTGTCAGGCTTTACAAACAAGGGCTTTAACCACTGACCAATCTCCCAACCCCAATTTAAGCCTTTTCTATCCAATCACACCTCCCACTTTATTGAATGTAAGTCATGCTGAGTTCCCTTGACTTCCATCCTCATTACACATACATACTATTCTACTTCTTTCTTCCTGTTACTGTTCTCTGCAACTACTGCTTATATCCCACACTTTTCTTGATTGCCATCATTCTTGCTTCTATCCTCACCTTCCTTACACTCCTATTTAATTATCAAGCCCATGAAATGACATACGGCCATTAGATTACATTCTAACATAGTATAAGCACTCAATAATATCAGAGGTCTTCCTAAACATGAGCAAATACTCATATGCATGGAGAGAGAGAGAGAGAGAGAGAGAGAGAGAGAGCGAGCGCGAGAGAGAGAGAGGAAGAGAAGAGAAGAGAAGAGAAGAGAAGAGAAGAGAAGAGAAGAGAAGAGAAGAGAAGAACACTCCACTGGCTTTCTTTCTTTCCACCTGCCTCTTCATGTCATTTGTCAGTGTTGATCATTCTCCTTCCAGTCTTGAAAGTTTCTCTCACCGGACTGGAGTGGAGTTACTATACATTAGTGCAGTATCTTAGTATTTCTTTCTCTTTTAAAAACTGTTTCTCCTACTACCCTCTCCAAAAGTGGCCATATCCAAAATTTCACAACTGAAATTCTCCCCTCTATATGCTTCTTTTCACAAATCACTGCCACTCAATCAGTAGTCCATACACAAACTGTCAGTTATAATAGACCATAGTGAGATAAGATGCATGTCTAGAATGTGACCCACTCACACCACTAAGCACATAGAATACGTCAACTTGAATTTTTTGACAAAGTTTCCTAGTAAAAGAAGCAGTGTATTGATTTACATTCTCCATCAGTGTCTCTTTTGGTGATTTGAGGGGGGTGTCACCTTTAAAGTCCATTATACTCTTTTGGATTCAGTATTTACCTCTGTGGTAGTTTGAATAGATGCCCCCAATACAGTCAGTGTTCTATCAGTTTGTAGTTTGGATCTGCAGCCACCTGGCTGGAGGAGGTATCACTGGGTGAATCTTAAGGTGTGGTGGTGGGTTTGAAATTCTAATCTAAAGATATGCAAAGTGCCTAGTTCTGCCTGGAGTTCTTAAAGTGTGCTGTGTAGCTTTTAGCTTATGGCTTTTTCTTTAAAAGACCATTCCACCTAAAAGACCATTCCCTTGTTCTATCAAGCCAGCTGCTTCAGGGTGGTGGGGCACATGGTAAGACAAGTGAATTCCATGATCATGAACTCACTGCCTTACTTCCTTGGCTTTTTCTTTCTCTGCTTGGTCCTGTGAAAGAAGGTCAGTGTCTTCTGCCATTATGGAACTTCCCCTGGATCTGTAAGCTTCAATAAATATCCCTTCCTCCATCACTAGTTCATCTCAGCGAACCTGAAGCTGTCTGCTACAACCTCTCTTCAAAAAAAAAAATCACTCAAATTATTGTCTCTAACTTCATAGTCTCTCCAGAACTCCAGACCTACATTTCTACCTGCCTGTTAGGCATGCTAGGTCTCAGCCATCATGAGAATGACCTAGATATTCCACTAGCATCTTAAACTTAACAAGTCAAGAACTAAACACATGCTTTAAATCCTTTTTGGAAAAAAATGCATGTCTCCTAATAAGTCTTTTCATGTTAATTCTAATATAAATAATACATGGATTCATTGTCCTTGTGAAACTTCTGAAAGTTACATACAAGGTCAATTTTCATATCAACAATCAAGGCCTATTTCAACCCCAGAAATAACTATGATGCTATATGTTTGGTATCCTTTTAGATCTTTTTAACATATATGCATACATAAACAAAGTATGTTCTTAGAGAAAACATAGGACATGATTTTGTGTATTAAAATCAATAATATAGTGTTATATAATATACTATATGTATCATTATATTGTAATGTATCTTTCTCATATTTTTCTAACCAATCATCATAACATTCTGCAGATCTTTCTATGCCAGTCCACATAGAGATTTTTCCTTCTTTTTTTGTTTGTTTGTTTGTTTAGAAGGTAGGTTTTCACCCTAGCCCAGGCTGACCTGAAACTCATCCTGTAGTTCCAGGATGGCCTCAAAGTCACAGGAATTCTACCTCTGCCTCCTGAGTACTGGGATTAAAGGCATGTGCCACCATTCCTGACAACTTTTTATTCTTTATAAATACTGAGCAGCATTCCAAAGAAAATATACCTATAGCTTAATTAGCCATTGCCTGATAAATATTGTGGGGAAACATTGGTGTATGTTCAGCCACTGCTCTATCTTCTTCCATGTATATGGGAAGTCACAGGCGGATAAATGTGGAAAAGAGTGGTATTGCAAGGTCAGAAAACCTGGATTTTTAAATGCTTATGAAAATCAGCAAGTTACACTGGAGAAATGGCTTAGTGGTTAAGGTGCTTGCTTGCAAAAACCTAATGACCCAAGTTTGATATTCCAGTACACATGTAAATCCAGATGTACAAAGTGGTGCATGCATCTGGAGATCATTTGCAGCAGCTAGAGACCCTAGTGTGCTCTCGTTCTTGCTCTCTCTCTCTCTCTCCCCCCTTGCAAATAAATAAAAATAAAATATCAGCAGGTCCCTTTCCTCACTGACCGTATTGGACTGGCATGTGAACAAACAATATGTATTTATATATTTATTGTGTTATATCTGCTGAGATTTAGTATTATTGATTATAGCATCTATCATTGTTTGATAGCATCTATCATTGATTATCTTAGCATGTATTTATAAAACAAGCTAGATAGAAATTAAGGGTGATGTCTATGAGAGGGAAAAAAGTGATTGCTCCTATGTAACCACAAATATATGTTGTTTTTAAGGTATGGTTGACACAAGAACAACGGCAGTGCTGATGCAATCAAATTAAATAATGAAGAACTATATTCTTTTTTTATTTTCTCAATTTTTATTAATATTTTCCATGATTATAAAAAATAACCCATGGTAGTACCCTCCCCCCCACTTTCCCCTTTAAGAACTATATTCTTTAATGTGAACTTAATCATGATAAAGAACCTGTGCTGCATTCTCTAAAGTCCTTAAAAGTGCCAAAAATCCTATTAAGAATCACTACAAAATTATTCATCTATTTTATCATGCTCTTAATTAATCCAGCTTCTCTTTAAACATCACATTTTGAATTCACTTCTTATGCAACCCAGTAGTTCATTTTGCTTAATGATTAATACCACAACAACCTCATTTTATACTACTTTTCTAAGCAACATCCTAGTCTCCTTATAACTCAGGCTTTAAAAGAACAATGCTATCTTTGGTTTTACATACATACGTTTATTTCTAAAGAAACAACAAACCTATACAAATAGCCAATCAGTGCCTAAAAATTAGCAACATGCCACTTTTATCTCCTAATAATATCTACTCTAACCTACTGTTACCCTAAACTAGAGTTGAACATATAGCCTACATCTTCTCCAGAGAAGCAGATAGGCTTCATATAAGAATGAACTTGAAGGGAGCTGGGGAGGTGGCTCAGCTGTTAAAGGCACTTGCTTTGCAAAAGCCTGCTGGCTGGAGTTCAGTCCTCCAGTGCCCATGTAAAGCCAGATGCAAAAAGTGGCACATGCACCTGGAGTTTATTTGAAGCAGCAAGATGCCCTGGTACTCTTTTCTTTTCTGTTCTGTTCTGTTTTGTTCTGTTCTGTTCTGTTCTTTTCTTTTCTGTTTTCTTTTCTTCTTTCTTTCTTTCTTTCTTTCTTTCTTTCTTTCTCTCTTTCTTTCTTTCTCCTCTCTCTTTTTCCCTCCATAACCCCTCAAATAAGTAGATTAAAAGTAAAAAAAAAAAAAGAATGAAGTTGAAAGGAAAACTAAACTTTCTATACCCACTCCCTTTGCTTCTTTATTTACTGCCATAATTCTTGTAAAAGTAGTTTGTCAGGGCAAGTCATTAAATGTTTATTTAGCTTTTTGTTTCTTTAACAAATGCCTGAGATAATCAGCTTAAAATAGAAAATATTCATTTTGATTCACAATTTTAGTGGTTTTAGTCCATAATTTGTTGATCCCACTGCTTTTGGAACTGTGGAGTGGCAGCATATTACACGGGGAGTGTGTGGTAGAACACAACTGGTCATCTCATGGTCAGGGAATAACAGGAATAAAAGAGAAAGGGGCTAGGATGCCATACTCCCCTTTAAGGGCCTGCCTCCAGTGACCTCAAGACCTCCCTCTAGTCCTCACCTCTGATAGCTTCTACTGCCTCCCAATAGTACTAAACTGGGAACACAACCTTTATCACATGGGGACTTTGAGGAACATTTAAGCTCTAAACTATTCCTCTTCACAACCCCTGACTGTGTTTCTACACCTGCATCCTGAGAACATGGTGATTTATTTCATTAATGTAAAATGCTGAGGATAATATCTGGCTGTTTAATAATAAAAGTGGTCATCATGATCTCACTTCCTGATTTACTATTAATACATTAGTTACTAACTGTACAAGTCACATCTCCCAAGGAGTGTTACAGGGAAAGAAAAGCACCAGTGCCAGAGATGGAGCCTCTATAGATTTAAGAATTTAATTTCATAATTTCCTTGAGGATGCAGAGGGACTCAGGAGTCCTCCTAGGCCTTGATTCATAGTCTCAGTGCCCAATAAAGGCGAATGCTCCCATGAAGGGTACATACCCTGCATGATAACATTCCCTCAGCAATGGAGATAAAGTTACTTTGAGGCATGTAGAAGCCATTCCAGAACCAAAGGGCTCAGTAGGTGTGCAGAAATTATTTTCCAAAAAGAATCTCCAAAGCTGTGACCAATTGATCCCTACCATCAGGAGTAAAAATACCATCATACACGTACATTTATTCATATATTATATATATACACCACCATAATATAATATACAAAGAGAAATACTGACATTAGGTAGAGATAAAAACATCTGCTTCTCATCACTCCAGCTGTGTATGTCAGTGTACAAGAAATACTTAGTGCAACATTCATTATTCTTGAAATATTTATGGACTTACATTTTACTTTCTTTTAAATACTTCATTTATTTATTTATTTGATAGAGATAAAGAGGGAAGGGGGAGAGAGAATGAGTGTGCCAGGGCCTCTAGCCATTGCAAACGAACTCCAGACACATGTTCCACCTTGTGCATCTGGCTTATGTGGGTCCTGGGAAATCAAACCTGGGTCCTTTGGCCTTGTAGGCAAATGCCTTAACCTCTAAGCCATCTCTCCAGCCCTGTGGATCCATATTTTAAAGTAAAAAATAAAAGATCAGTCTGCATTCCCCATCTTTGTTTCTTGTCCTCTAATTTGTGCCTCATCGCACTTGAAATGGGCTATGCTCTTTAAAGTCACTAATGCCCTACATGCTGAATCAAATGGGCTCTGCTTCTGTCATCTTTCCTAACATCTACACATAATTTAACCCTGTGAGCCAGATCTTCCTTCAACCCTAAATTTTCCTCCTGTATCTATGAATATTCCTTTTTCTACTTAGGTGTCTTCTATTCTTGTGCTCACCCTTTTTAAAAAAATTTTTTTTGTTCATTTTTATTTATTTATTTAAGAGTGACAGAGAGAGAGACAGAGAGAGAGAGAGAGAGAGAAAGAGGCAGATAGAGAGAGAGAGAAAGAGGCAGATAGAGAGAGAGAGAGAGAGAATGGGCACGCCAGGGCCTCCAGCCACTGCAAACGAACTCCAGACACATGCGCCCCCTTATGCATCTGGCTAACGTGGGTCCTGGGGAATGGAGCCTCGAACCGGGGTCCTTAGGCTTCACAGGCAAGCGCTTAACTGCTAAGCCATCTCTCCAGCCCTTGTGCTCACCCTTTTAATGTTGCTGTTAGTAAATACTTCATTCAGAGCAACAATTTAGTGTCATTCTACAAACTCTCAGGAAAATCTCTATACCTATGTCTTCAAGAACACATTGATGATACATACATTATTTTGTTTGTTTTCTCTCAAAGTGGGGTCTCTCTCTAAGCCCAAGATGACCTGAAACTCACTCTGTAGGCCCAGCCTGGCTTCGAACTCACAGAAATCCTCCTACCTCTACCTCCCAAATGCTAGGATTAAAGGCACACACCAGCACACCAGGCTATAATGTTTTTATTTCCAACCAATAAATCACTCTTCTACTCCAGACCAGTATATTCAACTACCTACTGGATGTCTCCTTTTTTTGTTTAAATAAATGGCACTGTCATCTATTAAGTGAAACCTAAATTAAAAATATGAGAGTCACATATTTTTTCCTCAGTGACCAAATCCAGTTAGTCACAAAATCCTATTTTTATCTTCTTTAGAATTGCCCCTTAATCATATTCCCTCCCCATTGGTTCCACTGCTGCTGCTTTTGAAACTCTATTACTTCACTTCTCACTTGGATTTTTGTAACAACCTTCTAATCAATCTCTGTGTCTATTCTTGCCTCACTTCAAACTGTCCTCCATGTAATTTGTGAAGTGAGCTTTAGAAATTGTCAATAATACATACTATGCCATAACCCCGCCCAAAAGCATTCAATGCCAAATCCAAGTGCTTCAGGATGGCATACATAGGTTCTTAATAATTACTCTAACTTTCCTTTCTAGAAAAACCACTTGACATTGATTCAGTCAAACTGAATTTCTTGCAGATCCTGGACAATCTATGCTGCTTTACATATCTATATTTTTACATATGCAACTCCTTAGACTTGGAATGGCATTTTGCTTCCTCAGCTTTGAAAGATGGCTTAAATGCTACCCCCTTTGTATAAATAAATACTTTTCTTCCTCTGAATTAGTGCTTTTCCAAGGCATCCAATCATTGAATTTCTTTTAAAAATATTTTATTTGTTTATTTATGAGAGAGAAAGAGATACAGAGGGAGAGAATGAGCATGCCTCTACCCACTGCAAATGAACTCCAGAAGTATGTGCCACCATGTACATCTGGCTTATGTGGGTTATGGGGAGTTGAACCTAGGTCCTTAGGCTTTTCAGGCAAGCACCTTAACCACTAAAGCCACCTCTCCAGCCCTCAATGAACTTCTTATAATTCACTGCCATGTGGAGTATAAAGTGCATATGGAGCTATGAATACATCAAAGGCAGCATATATACCTTATGTGTTTTCTATCCCAAATTTCTAGAGCCTAGCACACAGTATGTCCTTAATGAAGTTTGGTGTATAAATGAATATAGCTAGCCACATAGAAAAATCCTCCAAATCCCATACCCAATAAAGCAAGACCAACAAGACACAGATTACATGACCTGGGTCTTACATGATCTGGGTCTTAAACATCTTGGTTCATAGTGAATGACTAGAGAAACTTTATTCTGAAGGTCCCTAGGGAAATAATGGAAGAATATTTAGCTGCAACCAGAACTACAATGACCATAAAACAAAGTTACTTAGTTACTTATAGTAGTGTGATATCCTCTTCTGTTTTTTAGTGTGTTCATTCTTAGCACTAAAGAAGAAAAATTGTAGCCTTTAGGTTAGCTGTGGAGGTAAGAGTAGAGAAAGGAATAAGAATAAGCTGAATCTTTCCATCTCATTCACACATTTCGGTTTCCATGGAAGAGAGAAAGCACATGTTTGACGTCGTCAAGACTACAAAATTTTTCCTCGTCATTCTTGTCTCCAAAGAATTCAAATGTCTTTTATGAACTCTGTTCTCTGATTTATCCTCATCTCTGTCTTTAGTCACACACACACAAAGAACCTTCTCACAGGAGGAAAGTCAATAATGTTTTAGTATGTAGTCAATTTCGTTTATCATCATCCCAGAAGTATGTCTTAATGAAGCTTAATATTACCAGGATTCAGCAGAACAAAAGTGGCTATAGGAAAAGAATATCAGCTATACAGGCACAGCTATAACTAACGGCACAAAGGAAACAAAACAGCCCTTGGAAATCTCACCTAGGGTTGCTGACTGATTTGGTTGTCAATGTCCTATGTTTTGAATTATAGAAACACAGGGAAAATGATTCAGTGAGGACCTGTAAAAGCATCAATTATCTTACACTCATAGCTATTAAAAATTGAATCCTCCAAAATTCATGTTGAATCCCTAATCATCAAACCCCAACATGACAGTCTTTGGAAATGAGGTCTTTAGTAAGTGATTGGGTTAGAGGATATCATGAATGTGGGCCTCTCATACTGGGAGTAATGCCCTTATGAAAAGAGATACCAGGAAGGCTCATCTCTCTCTCTCTCTCTCTCTCTCTCTCTCTCTCTCTCTCTCTCTCTCCCTCTCTCTCTCCCTCTCTCACGCACACACAGCAAATAGATAGGCATCTACCAGCCAGGGCAAGGGCCTTTTCTAGAACCTGACTATCCTGACATCTTTATCTCAAACTTCCAGCATCCATGACTATGAGGAATAACTGACATTTAAGCCTTCCAGTCTGGTATTTGTTAAGGCAGCCTGATATCTTTCTGCACTTTCTCCTATATAAATTACAAGTGAATGTGGTATTGTAACTGGGAAACTGGGATTCTGTTATGCTTCCTGGGACCCCAAGCCCTGAGTTCATATCTGCAAACTAACCAAAGAATTGGCAGTTCCGGATTTAAGTGAATGATTTTTAAAATGCCACATTTTATTCAGATTTTACAAAGGCATGCAGAAAGAGGAAGGCTGGGAAGTAAGGGGAGATAAAGTGGGGAGAAGGGAAGCACACCACTTGTAGCTCCGGAGCCCATGTGAGCAGATGTGGATCTGGGGGGAAAAAGTGCAGAAAGAAAAGAGAAAGCTCAAGGAGCTCCTACCATGTGGAGAGTTGGAAGGGATAAAGAACCCATGTGGAGAGTAAGGGCTAGGGGCCCTCCCAAGTGGGCCTGGGCCTGAGCTTGGGCTGAGCCAGCCCAGGCTCAGCTGTGGGGAAACTCACCCACACCTGGAAGTTCCCAAGTGATCAGAGAGAGACTGTCCTCCCCTTGCAAAGGTATTTATAACCTTAAGGTGGTAGGTTGTCTTTTAGCCCAGGTGAACCAGAGAGCCAGCTTGTTGGTTAGGGCTAGGGGCTGTCTCAGGAAGAGATTAACTCTGGCACCAAGTTCTGGGGGCTGAACTTGACCAACCACAATGTTTAAATCTTTTGTTTTGTTTTGTTTTGTTTTGTTTTGTTTTTCGAGGTAGGGTGTCACTCTAGTCCAGGCTGACCTGTGTAGTCTCAGGCTGGCCTTGAACTCACTGCGATCCTCCTACCTCTGCCTCCCGAGTGCTGGGATTAAAGGCGTGCGCCACCATGCCCAGTTCACAATGTTTAAATCTTATGAAAGACCTCCCTCCTAGGAGGGGTCCTGACTTTGTGGAAAAATCTAGGGAACTAGGCAAAAGATAAGAAGTCAGATGATCTTGGATTTCTAGCAAGTGCAAACTTTCCTGCCCCTTTTACCTTTGGGGGTCCAGTCACCCTAACTCTATCCCCCTCAGTATATACTATAATGACTGCTCCCAGTTTCATAAACTTTTCCATTCTGCAAGAATCTTATGAAAAATCTCCAATTGCATTAAAGTCATTTCTCTTTGTTTTTCTTGTTTGTCCTCTTCTAGGCTACGTTCATGAGAACAATTCAAAAAAATATTTATTTACATTCCTGAAATTCCATAGAAAGTTTTTAGGTAGGACAAAGCTTTCCTGATTTTCATTCTGAGGTTCCATTTTTTCCTAAGAAGTTGTTGTAGGTTGGAATAAGACTGCAATCAGAAGACAAGTGGACATTCTTGAGAAATAATACAAGCACAAGAGAGAATTTTTGAGATTCTAAGACAAGAATTGGAGGATATAAAATGTTAAAGTAGTTTAGTAGCTAAAATGAGGGAAAGGCAGAATTACTAAAGAGGTGATGCATCCTTCCATAAGTGTGGATGCAACAGCAAAGGAGTAGGAATGGCAACAGGTTATGTATTATGGCCTCCCATCATTTCTAGAGCCCCCCCCCCTTTTTTTTTTTTTTTGGTTTTTGAGGTAGGGTCTCACTCTGGCTCAGGATGACCCGGAGTTCACTATGTAATCTCAGGGTGGCCTTGAACTCATGGTGATCCTCCTACCTCTGCCTCCTCAGTGCTGGGATTAACAGCGTGTGCCACCACACCTGGCTTAGAGCCCCATGTTGTAGTGAATCTATCTTCTCCAAAACTTGACTGACTTGGAAATAGTCTTCTCAGTAACTACCTCACAAGACTGTTGAAGGAATTAAATGAAAGGATATATAGACATTTGTTAATGTGGAATTGGTCTTATAATAATCAGTGCATAAATGGGAATTGCTGTGGTTGCTGTTATTATAGATGGAGTGCTTATTGCTTAAGTTAGGGTTTCCCTATGAAGGTAACATATTCCTCACTATGTCAAATTTTCTCTGAGTTGGTCTTTTGGTGACATCAATTGTAGAACTGAGGGGAGGTAAGTGCGTTGAGAGTAGTCCTTGAAAATAAGACAAAAATCAAGAAGAATCAAAAAAATCAAGATATATATGAAGCCAGGTGTGGTGGAGCACGCCTTTAATCCCAGCACTTGGGAGGCAGAGATAGGTGGATCTCCATGAGTTCAAGGCCACCTGAGACTACATAGTTAATTCTAGGTCAGCCTGGACCAGAGAGAGACCCTACCTCAAAAAACAAAAATAAAAAGAAAGAAAGAAAGAAATATATGAATGTATCCTTCCTCCTGGAAGGAGACTAAAAGATGTAACCTTCAATAGGAGCACAGAGGAATCATCTGGTAAGAAGGATCCTAGAGCCAGGCATGGAGGTGCATGTCTTTAATATCACCACTTGGGAGGGTGAGGTAGGAGGATCACTGTGAGTTCGAGGCCAGCCTGAGAATACATAGTGAATTCCAGGTCAGCCTGGTCTGGAGTGAGACTCTATCTCAAAACAAAACAAAACAAAACAACAATAAAAAAGGGACCTGGAGAGGGTGGGATGAAGCATAACTGTAAAACATTTGGCTCTGGCTTGTAACTCCCAGTACCAGAAAGTGGTTACAACCCACGTTGAGCTATTGATCAGAGAGACCTACAAGGTTCCCTAAATCAAGACAAGCTTCTGTCAAAGCACTTGATTACCAGCCTGAGGTAAAAGATAAGACCCTACTGCTAAAGACACCAAATGCTACTGACACAGAATATTGAGAGATCTGGCTGAATATGGAAGAAGGCCAGTTCCCAGATAGACCGTATAGTGCTGGAAAGCGCTACATGAGCTGCTGGAAGAAAATGGCCAACAATGTTGTAAGCAAGCAGGGGGCCCTGCTATATGAAAGCAACCAACATGAAAAGTTGTACGCACCTGTGCAATAGTGGCAAACAGCCTAGGTGGGTAAACAATGGCTCTCTAATTGGCTAAGAGATCCACTCAGTGGAAAGGAACCCATAGCTGGAACTGGGAACCAAGTCAAAATCTTTTGGCGACCAAGATTATGGGCTCCAATGAGAAGCTCCCACTAGTAATTGGCCAAAAGTGAGGCTACACCCATCAAAATTGCTCTAAATTAACAATAGTTATCTCCTTTAACCTATCCTGTTCTCACTCTCCTTTGCAGAAACTTTTTTTTCTTTTTCAGAAAGCAGCAAGAACCAAGGATAACCAAAATCGAATGACAAAACAAGAAAAGATAGCTGAATCCCTGGCACAGTAGATAGGACCCAGATGAAACCACAGAGGAATTGGTAAGATGAGCAAGAGTGCTGCTTCCATGGTGAGCCTGACAACCTGCACCAGGGTGATGGAGACAGATGCTGAGGATACACAAAACGCCAAGGCAGAAATCCAGAAGCTGCTGAGAGCTCAACACCAAGGTAGACTTAAAGTACACTCATCATAGAGATACCGACAGACCCAGTTATTCCCTTACTGGGCATCTACCCTAAAACCTTCAAACCACAGGCTAGAGAGATTTGCTCAACCATGTTTATAGCAGCTCAATTTGTAATAGCTAAGTGCTGGAATCAACCCAGATGTCCATCACTAGAAGAATGGATAACTAAGATGTGGTATATCTACACAATGGAATTCTATACAGCAGTAAGAAAAAATGACACAATGAAATTTGAGGAAAAATGGCTGAACCTGGAACAGATCATTCTCAGTGAACTTACCCAATCACAGAAAAATAATCGTCACATAGTCTCACTCATATACAGCACCTAAACTGAATCTACCCAAGATACCTTACATACCCAGCAAGCACCTCCTAGACTAGCCACTAGGATGGAAGGGGAGGGAGGGGAGGGCATAAAAGGGGTGGGAAACACAAATTAGACCCAAATGGCAATGGTACCATAATTTCCTACTTACTAAAAGACAGACCAAATGGCTGATTCTTCACCAGGCCCTTACAGAGAACACCTGAACCACAAGACACTGGAGAGGGTATGATCAAGTCTAACCTTAATCTTCTACATCTTCCCTCCCTCACTTCCCCTCTCCCTCTCTCTCCCTCTTTTATCTCTAACTCTTGTATATTAGTTATCTCTTTCCTCATTTTCTTAGTGGGCACTGACATGTAACTCCCAGAACCAGCATGGGGCTATCATCCACAATGAGCTTTTGATCAGAGAGACCTACAAGGTTTCCTAAAAGACAGACAGATTTCTGTCAGAGTACTTGATGACCCACCAAATGCTAGTGATAAGACCCTACTGCTGAAGACACCTTATGTGATTGACATGCAAATTAGAATGGCATGGCTGGAAGTTGGAAGAGAGTCAGTCCCCAGACAGTCAGCGCGTCTAGTGCCAGAAGGTGCTACATGGGCGACTGGGGGAATATGACCAATATCTGTCGAAGCAACCCATGGTCTAACCTACTTAGCAGCAAATAACTTGTTGTGATGCCCACACAAGTGCAGTGGTGGCACACAGCCATGGTGGGGAACCAACTGCTCTCAATTCGGCTAACTGATCCCCTCACTGGTATGAGACCCATAGCTGGAGCTGGGAAACAAGTCAGAACCATATCCAAACATAAACGCACTCTCCAATATCAAGCTACCGTCAATTGTGGGCTACAAGAGGGCCTACACCTATTAAATTCTCTATTAAAAAAAGAAGGGTTATCTCATTTGTCCTGATGCTAACTTACTCTCCATTGGAGAATCTGCTTCTCTTTTTCAGATAGATGTAGATCCTAAGGAGAGAGCCACCCCATCATACCTCAAAAGGGCCCCGGCTGAAACTAAGAAAAATTGGAGAAACAAGCAAGGGCGCTGTTTTCCTGATGAACTGGATACCAGCACAAGGGGGAAGGAGATCATTACAGAGAAAAATCAACTCCTACCAAATCAGAGAGCCAAAGCCTCAGAGCCCCCCAACACCTCATCACTGAAGCAGACCCAACATGGCTCACTGAAATTTTTAAGAAGTTAGGAATCAAGGTCTCTTTCAACAATAATTGAAGTACTCAAATCCTTATTGGATGTAAAGATTATTCTCTAGAACAAGTAAAATGGAGGGTCTATAGACTGGAGGAACATTGAGCACAGTTAAAGAGGTACATATGGAAAACAGAAAACCTGAGAAGTATATATGTTGATTAATGAGGTTTTTTTTTTTGATTAATGAAGTTTTAAGGACCTTACTCCATTTAGTTCTCAGAGTGCTGTCAGTCAGATTTATAAACTTCAGGCAGTATATTAAAAGATTCTTCTTTGGGAATATGGAAACTTTTTTAAGAAACTGATTTAAGCAGAGAATGGTGATACACCCCTTAATCCCAATACTCAGAAAGTTGAAGTAGTAAGACCAGCCTAGGTTACATAACACTTTGTCTCAAAAAAAAAAAAATTAAGAGCTGGAGAGATTGCTTAGTAGTTAAGGTACTTGTGTATAAAGACTAAGAACCCATGTTCAATCTCTCTCCAGATCCCACATAAGCTGGATGCACAAAGGTGAGGCAAATGCAAGGTCACACATGTCTAGTACGTGATGAAAGCATCTGGAGTTCAATTGCAGTGACTGAGGCCCTAGAATGCCAATTTTCTCCATTAAAATACTGCAGATGAAATTGCACCTTAAACAACACCTAGATGGAGATTCTGAGCATGCCTGAACTATTAATGCATACATACTACGAGGCCATCTGTATGTATTGTTTTAAGTCACTAAATTTATTACTGAACTTGTTACACTGCAATAGAAAGCTTTTAGGTACTGTTGCAGTCAGGTTTGCATTGCTGGTAGAAATCACCCAACCAAGAGCAGCTTGTGGGGGGAAAAAGGTTTATTTGGGCTTACTCACTTGAGGGGAAGCTCCATGATGGCAAGGGAAAACGATGGCATGAGCAGGCAGTGGACATCACCTCCTGGCCCACATAAGGTGGACAACAGGAACAGGAGAGTGTGCCAAACACTGGCTATAATACCCATAAGTTCCCCCCAACAATACACTGCCTCCAGGAGGCTTTAATTCCCAAATCTCCATCAGGTGGGAACCTAGCATTCAGAACACCTAAGTTTATGGGGGGACACCTGAATCAAACCACCACATTCCACTCCTGACCCCCATAAACTGATAACCCTATGTGATATAAAATGCAATGCATTTATCCAACTTTAAAATTCCCCATAGTTTTTATCAATTCCAATGATGTCCATACATCCCCATAGTCCAAGATCTTTTTACTGAGCCATAATACCAAAAATGACCTCAAAAAACCCATAGTGACACAGAATAAATGTTCACTCTGCAAAAGATGGCATTGGGCATAGCAAAGAAATACTCAAGCACTACATGATTTAAAATAACCTGGGCAAACACCAAACTCTAGCTCTAAGTCCAACAACTCTAGTTAGTGACAAATCTCCAAGTCTGATAATTCTAGCCAGCAACATGTCTCTGGTATTCCAATTCCACCCCTCTAGCTAGGCTACTCACAGTTCTGGAAAACTTCATCTAGGCCAGCAACTTTCCTTAGCAGCCATCTCGTGGTCCTGGCATCTCCACTGGGTCTCCACTGCAATCCACGGTTCATCCTCATGGCTCCATGGGGTCTCCATACAGGCATCCAGCAAACCTGCTTCACACTGCCCATGGCCATTTCCAAAACACAAGACCATATTGCAAACTCAAATGACCCTCTCATTTCTGCATTTCTTATACTCCACAATACCAGGTAGGGTGCCAATTTGTTAATCCAGAGGGGAATAAAGCAGACTTTGAAGAACAGGACACTCCTTGAGCTCTCAGGCCCCTTCAAAAGAGTATACATTCTTCCTGTTGCCCCAGTGCAGGTCAGGTGGCCCAATCTCAAAGGTTGTAATCCCTCAAGCGTAGCTGAATGGGAAGCAGTTCACCCAAAGATTTTTCCTTATGTGCCATATCACTCTGCTCACACCGGTTCATTTCTACGCAAAGCAACCCTGCACAACTTCTCAGGGGATGAGCATAACAGCAAGCTTCCTGCACAAACGGCCAGCCCAGTCCAAGCAAAGATCTTTCTCACCCTCATAAGGCAAACCTCACAGTCCGTAGTTCTTACTGCATTCAGGTCTTTCAACTCTGACCAGAATAGTTCATCAACCTGTACTTACAGCACTGCAAGGCGTCTCTTAGGCCAAGGTTTCAAATCCTTCCACATTCCTCTTGAAAATCAGCTCCAAAAGGCCAAAGCCACACAGTCAGGTGTCTAGCAGAAATCCCACTCCTCGGTACCACTTTACTGTTGCAGTCCGGTTTGTATTCCTGGTAGAAATCACTCAGCCAAAAGCAGCTGTGGGGAAAAAAAAAAAGAGGTTTATTTTGGCTTACACTCTTGAGGGGAAGTTTCACAATGGCAGGGAAAATGATGGCATGAGCAGAGGGTGGACATCACTCTTTGGCCCACATAAGGTGGACAACAGGAACAGGAGAGCGTGCCAAACACTGGCAAAGGGAACCTGGCTATAGCGCCCATAAGCCCGCCCCCAACAATACACTCCCTCCAGGAGGCATTAATTTCCAAATCCCCATCAGCTGGGAACCTAACATTCAGAACACCTAAGTTTATGGGGGACACCTGAATCAAACCACCACAGGTACTAAACAGTCTGTCTTTCTGTTGTGTGAACTTTTCCCTGGAGATACAAACATAAACACATGTCTACTCCTCCAGACAGTGCCTAGGTGGTTAAAGGAATATGCTTGCAAAGTTCAACACAGGCAACTAATGAGTTTAATGAACATACTTACAGATCATGGGGAAGAAATTATTTTCAGGAGCGTAGGTGACCCCCAGAAAACCATATCAACAGAAAGTTTCAACCCTCCATAGCTGCATAGATGGAGTCCCTCCTTCAGTTAATCTTTCACACACAATATACACTAATACCTTCAGAGATCAGATCATTCCAGTGGGGTAGAATCACATATACCTGACTGAAAGGTATAGGAAGGAGGGGCTAAGATCTCAGGTGAGGCTCCCATGACCCTCCCTAACTCCTACTTCTATGAGGAAATGCCAATAGGCTCAATCTTAAGGATCTCTTGCTAGTAGTCACAGAGACTTCTGATGAAGATGACAATGTATGTTATGCTTAGGGGACAGAGCTTTATAACACTTTCTAATTAGGTTTCTAGGAATCCACTCATAAATATGAGCAAACAATCAAGGGTTATGATGTATCTGTAAATAGCCTCTGATTCCCAAGACAGAAAAGTACCTAAACCAACAGCAAGCACTTAAACAGACGAACAATAACAACCACTTTTCTCTCTAAAGACATAAGAAAAGACATTACGTCTATCAAACTAGAACAAGATGATTTTTAAAAAGATACTCAGTGAACAAAACTTGTTCTTCAAGTTCCTGTTCTTGGCCTAGGGAGATTACTTAGTGGTTAAGAGTGCTTGCTACTCAGTATGAGAGCTTGGGAAGGCCTGAGACTGTTGGAATTAGAATCTCCCAAGAACCCACATGAAAAGCTAGGTATAGTAACTGTAGTGGTTTTAATAAGATGTCCCTCATAAATTCATGTGCTTTGAATGTTTGGTCCCTAGCTGGAGAAAATTTGGGAGGTGAAGCCTTACTGGGGGAGGTGTGCTGTTAGAGACAGGCTTAGGGGCATTATAGCCAGCTCTATCATGCAGGAGTTTGGCTCACTTTCCTGCTGCTTTTGTACATCTTATGTTGGCAGAAGTGATGTCCAGCCTCTTCTCATGACATGCTTTCCCTTGCCACCATAAAGCCTCCCCTCAAGAATGTAAGAAAAAATAAATCCTTTCCTCCCATCAGCTGCTTTTGGCTGGATGCTTTGTTCTAGCAATGGTAAGGTAACTACAACAGCAACTCACATCTGTAACTTTAGTGTGCAGTGGTGGAGAATTGCTGGGACTCACTGACAGTGGCAGCTCTGGGGTGAGAGACATTCTGTCTCAAGGAAGTATGGGGGATGAGTGATAAGAGAAGGGTACCTGAAGTTCTCTGATTGCAGCATACCCTTGCATGGCATTCATATCTGCATTCATCACCCATAACACACCACACACACTCAAAACACACACACAAAAAAACAATTCCTGCTTTTAAATTTTCTATTTAATATGTTGTATAACAATAAAACAACTGTTTGTCCCAGCTTCTTAGTAAAGTTTTAAAATCTTGAAATGTCTTAAGTGGCAGAAGTGTCTTTGTTCTTCATGCTGAGTCTCTGGAATCATGTATAAATTTATGTCAAAGAGGTGACTCATGGTGAGACCCTGGATAGTTCAGGATGGAAGCTTGCCATGCTTGAAAGAACAAACATCATGAGTAAAGGGTTAGTACTTTCAGACAAATGATATAAACCCAAAATGACCTCTGGAGATAGAGATTAAGTTCAATCAGATAGTCAATGATTCAATCATCCATACCTATGAAATCAAAATCCAATGAAGGGCTGGAGAGATTGCTTAGTGGTTAAGGCACTTGCCTGCAAAGCCTAATGATCCAAGTTTGATTGCCCAATTCCCATGTAAAGTCAGATGCACCAAGTGGAACATACATCTGGAGTTTGTTTGCAGCTGCTAGAGGCCCTGACATCATGCCTATTCTCTCTGTCTGTCTCTCTTCTCTCTCTCTCTCTCCTTGAAAATAAATGATAGTAAAGAAATGAAGAGCTAGGGAGAAGGCTCAGTGGTTAAAGATGCTTGCTTGCAAAGCCTGATGGCCCAGTTTGATTCCCTAGGACCCATGTAAAGCCCTTTGCTTGAAAATAAATACATAAAAAGTTTTTTTTTTAATCCAATGAAAACTCTGAACATCAACACTTGGGCCTCCTAGATGGTGAACACATTGACGTGTCTGGAGGATGACATATTCAGATTCTATGAGGAAGAATATGGAAACTCCACAATGGGAAGGTTCCAGGTCAGTAGCAGACTTCACCCTATAGGTCTTTTCATTTGGCTGATTCTGAATTACATCTTACATAATAAAATTTGTATCATAAACCAAACACTTTTCTAAATTATAGGAATTATTCTAGGAAACTATCAAACTTAGAGAAACAGTGAAATTCCAAATTTGTAGCAATAGGTCAAAAGAGTGAATATTCTGTGTGTTTCAATTACTATCTCATTGCTAGAAGCAACTTTAGGGTTTATTTCAGCTTTCATTTTGAGAGGACAGTCTATCATGGTGGGAAAGGCACGACAGCAGGAGCTTAAGGCTTCTGGTCACATTCAATCCACATAGAGGAAGGAGACAGTGATGAATGCTGAAAGCTGGAGCTCAGTTAGCTCGATCAATTTAAAAAAAAATAATTTTATTTAGTTATTTTCAAGGACAGAAAGATGGAGAATGAGAATGGGTGTGCCAGGGCCTAGTGCTACCACAAATGAACTCCAAACACATGCACTATTTTGTACATCTGGTTTCATGTGGACACTGGGAAATTGAACCCAGGCCTTCAGACTTTGAAAACAAGTGTCTTTAACCATTGAGAAATCTCTGCAGCCAAGCTCTATCCTTTTTATACATGACATGACCTCAGCCCATGGAATCGTGCTGCCCAGAGTTAACGTGGGTCTTCCCACCTCAACCTAATCAAGATAATCCTTCACAGGTAAGTCCAAAGACTAACCTAACCTACATAATTCTTTACCAGCATGCCCATGTGCTAGTATTCTAGGTGGTTCTAGACATTGTCAAGTTGACTGTCAATATAAACCATCATAGTATAGGTACTAAAGACTTGTGGCTGGCATCTGAAGTGCAGAAAGCCTTGCTGGTGACTGTGTCCTTATCCAGTAAGGTTTACACTTTGGGTACTTAATATCAGAATTGCACCACAGTTGCATAGAACAATTGGAAGATAAAGCTGAGGAAATCTTCTAGAGATTGAACAAATATTAATAGAAAAAGAATAAAAATGGTAGACCTTGAGCTGGGTATGTGGCTCAGTGGTGGAGTGCTTGTCTAGCATGCCCAAGGCCTTGAGTTTGAGCCCCACCCCCAGCACCATAAAGAAAGGAAAATAGTCAGATCTGGCATGATAGCACACACCTGTAATCTCAGCACTCAGAAGGTTAGGTCAGAAGGATTCTGAGTTCTGAAGTTAGCCTGAGCTTCACAATGAGCCTCTGCCTCAAACAACAACAAAGAGGCCCGGGCAGATGTCTCAGTGGGTTAAATTCTTACTGTACAAGCATGAAGATCTGGGTCCATATTTCCAGGACCAGGTAAAATACCAGACATAGTGGTACATGCCTGAAACCCCAGTGCTGGAGATAGTCTAAGTGAACTGGTGAGCTCTAGCTGCAGGAAGAGGCCCTGTCTCAAAGTTAAGGAGGAAAGTGACTGAGAATGACAGGGCATCAACCTGTGGCCTCCATATGCAAGCATCCACATGTGTACCCCCTCCCCACACATGAACCCACACACAAACATGCATGCAGTATACACACACACACACACACACACACACACACACACAGTAGGCAAAATACAGAATCAGTGAAGGAAATGTAACATAAGAATTACATTAACTCTAGGGGAAAATGTTTGAAATTTTAGAGAGAAAAAGATTAAATAAATAATGCAGAAATTTTATAAAAAATGAAAGTTTTAAAATGTATATTTATTTGCAGGAGTGTGTGTTTGTGAGAGAGAGAGAGAGAGAGAGACAGAGAGAGAGTGTTTGTGTGTGTGTGTACACCGGGGCCTCTTGCCACTGAAAACAAATTCCAGATGCAAGCACCAATTTGTACATCTGGTTTTATGTGGGTGCTGGGGTATTAAATCGGGTCCAACAGGCTTTGCAAACAAGCATCTTTAATAGCTGTATCACCTCCTCAGCCCCCAAAATTGAAAGTTTTAAGATTGATAGGGCCCATAGAATGTCCAGCAACATATATAAGAATAGACTTGTACAAGGCAATATCAATGTGATGCTGCACAGTAAAAGCAAAAGAAGGAACACAGTAGGTTCCAGAAAACAAAAATCAATAGGGGGCTGGGGAGATGGCTCAGTGATTAAGCTTGAAAAGCCTGCTGGCCCAGGTTCAACTCCCCAGTTACTCATGTAAGCCAAATGCACAAAGTGGCACATGTGGCTGGAGTTCATTTGCAGTGACAAGAGGTCCTGGAACACCCATATTCATTCTCTCTCACATACTCTGTCTCACTCTCTCTCAAATAAATTAATAAAAATATCTAAAAAATAAGGAATCAGGAATCAGAATGGCTTTGGACTTTGCAAAAGTTATTAGCTAGAAGGCAATGTGATACCTTTAAAATTACTAGGGATATCAGAAATAAGAAAAGTCTACAGATTAGGGAGAAACTGGGATAGATTATATATTAGAAAGGACATCTCTAAGATGATGAATGACACTGAGATGTTGGGAAAAACTTTAATAAACTTATGAATAGGATGTGGAATGATATTAAGTATGTTAAGAATGAGGTAATAAATTAATAAGACAATTATCATCTCCATTAAGACAAGCATATAAGCAAGAAAGCAAAAGAAATCACAGCAAGCTCAGTTATAGGATGTTTATAATCATAATAACAAGTGAATATTGATCTAATAAAATTATGACAAATTTGTGCTAAGAGAGTGGTAGAATATGAGGTTTCTCCTTGTTGTCGAAGCTGAGGGTGATGGCAAACCTTTTTCCACAGGAAGCCATAATCTGAAAAATTATGAATTGGCTTCATAAGTGTACTATTTAGCTAAAGGAGTTCAAAGTAGTTTCTTCCAGAAAATAGATACTGGGGAAGAAGGCTGTTACTACTGTGACAACTTGTTTCTTTCTACTGCAAATGACTTAAAATGTTAGAAAATAAAAATGACTTAAATGTATCTAAAAGAATATTAACACCCATCATGGCTCACCATTACGTTAGAACAAAATCTTAACTCTCTCAAATTCATATGGTTCTTTATGATCTGAATCTTGTCTATTTTACTTCACCCCATATCACTCCTACCTTTAATCTTCAGCCTCCAGACCTGCTCTGTCTTCCTCAAACACCAACCTTGTTCCCATCTAAGGGCCTTTGTTACTTGCTGTTCTCTCTGCCTGGAGTCATTTTCTCCAGACATTTTTATGACTGGCTCCTTTCACAAGATTCATCAGAAAGTTGCCTCTTCAGGGAAACCATCCAAAACCATATAGACTCAAATAACCACAAACAGATAAACCTAAATTGAAGTCCATTCTATATATCAATTGATTTGTACTGTGCAAAATATCAATCTAATGAAAATAAATAAAAGATGGAGATTATTCTAGGTTAAAGAGACTAACGAGACAAATAAAACTAAGTGCAATCTGTGATTCGATCCTGGCCTTAGTTGAGCAAATGGAAAAATTGCATATGTGTGAGATGTTAAATATTAATTTATTGTATATTTTCTTTAAAATTATTATTGTATATGAGAGAATATGCTTATCCTTGCTCCTTATGAGATACATGCTGAAATATAGGAGTGCTGTGATGTCAGCAACTTACTGAAACAGTATAGCATGCCTGCATGAGAGAAAAAGAGAGATTTATTATTCATATAAAGTAAATGTGGCAAAATGTTAATGATTGATGAATACTGATAAAAATATATTAGTGTTAATTTTATTATTCTTGCAACTTTGTTGAGTAATTGAAAGCTTACCAAATTAAGGTAGTAGAAAACAATTTTGAGCCTTATTTAGTGGGTTTTGTTGGTAATAGTATTGATAAAGTTCATTTCAAAATATTTTAGATTAAGCAAATAAGTAGATAAATGACTAGAGCACCCTCCTGGTACTGTCTATCCCATTATGTTTTATTTTTTGTGACATTTATTATTTTATTTTTAAAATGTATGTATTTACTTGTCTGTTTAATACCTATATTGCTCCAGCCCTTATCCTTTGAGCAGTAATAGTGTCTGCTTTGTTTATGGGTGAATTTCCAGCATTCCAATAAGTACCCTCCCTGTAGTAAATGTTCAGTAATTGCTTATAGAATGAATGAATGAAGCAATCCAAGGAAGCTTACAATGGCATTTTTGCCCTTAATGCCAAGTTAAGGTCCAGAGGCTTCATTAGAAAAAAAAGCTGTTATTGCAGAGAGCTGTGAAGCTGATAGAAAGGGGGAACTCAGTCTAGTTTCAACATATAGTTTGTGGCTGAAGAGAATGGACATCACCAGAAATTGTGATAATCCCAAAGGTTATAGCTAGAAGACGATGAATGATGGACACGAAGAACCTGAAACTGGCTGTTTTAATGCTTTACTTTCATCTAAGACAGGTGAGCTATGTGATGCCTTGTCATTGTAAGTCATTTCAGTTGTGTGAAGAGTTTTCTCTAAGACTTCTACTTACCACAGAACCAATAAATTGTGCCTTTCTGAGCTAACTGTCAATAAGGGAAGAGAACTACAAGGGAAAGAAGGCAGCTAGGAACACAGTCATTATCTCAGAAGGGAAAGAAAATCAACTGCTTCACAGAAATTCTGGCTGTAAACCCCCTCTTTTTCTTAAATTCCTTTCCTTGTCTGTTTCTCCCTTTTCTATCACTTTCTCCTGTTTATTTGCTGTCATAAAAATTATCTGTGAAGAGTAATAGGGTAATAGTGGTCACTTGGCCATTGTCCACTCTCACCCCTAGAAAGTGTACTCTCTTCTACTTTGCATTAAGCTATCTGTCTTCTATACCATGCTCTATGTAACTTGTATAAATTCTTGTGACAGAGATCACAAGGTCTGGGGAGGCAAGGAGAGTCCAGAGCAAGATCTTGCTGGCATCTCTTAGTGTTTCCATAAAGTTATGATTGGATTTTCTTCATCTTCATTGTGCCATCAAAGTCCCAGGAATTGCCAACTGAATTCATCACTCCTAAGTCTTAGAAACCGATTATCTCAAGGAAATACTTCTGATGGATCATTGGAAAGTCAATATATAAGTGAATTTAAATATCTACTTTCAGACAAGCAGATAAGTAAAAGTTTAAATGTTTACTCCTTTCTCATTAAAAATCCATGGCATGGCACATCTGTTATGGGGGAATCCAACCACCCTCTAATTTGAGTGCAAGCCCACTCCATAGGAGGGAATATATCTCTGAATCTGAAAGCCTACAACAGGGGTAGTCATGAGCCCTAGGAGTGTAACATCTGCTGCTTTCTGGCTAAAAGTATATACTATGCTCACCAACTGCCCAGTAAGCACTTCTATTAATGTTCATACCCATATATTAATGCTACTCTCACTTTTGGTTAGAGAGCTTTCTCTTTTCAGATGGCAGTGACCTTGGGATGACCCAGAAGGCACCATAGTGCTGAGAAGAAGTGACAGAGGAGTGCTCAGCACTGAAATATCTCTATCACACCTTCCATGGCTCAGGGTCCATTGCGGAAGAGGTGGTGGAAAGAATGCAAGAGCCAAAGTAAGGGTAAGACTCCTTACAGCATGCTCTTCCAGACACAAAATGGCCTGGATATCCATGACCTCACAGTGCCTGACACTACCTACATAAGACCATCATAACAAGAAGAAAAGATCATGACATCAAAATAAAAGAGAGACTGATTGAGGGGGAGGGGATATGATGGAGAGTGGAGTTTCAAAGGGGAAAGTTGGGGAAGAGAGGGAATTACCATGGGATGTTGTTTACAGTTATGGAACTTGTCAGTAAAAAAAAAATTAAAAAGAAAAGAAAAAAAACATCTATGGCTTTTTAAGACACTCAAAGGTGAGGCAAGTGCAAGGTCGCACATGCCCAGTAGGTGGCACCAGCGTCTGGAGTTCGAACGTAGTTGCTGAGGCCCTGGTGCGCCAATTCTTTATCCCTCCTCTCTCTGTGTCTCTCTCTCTCTCTCTCTCTCTCTCACTCTCTCTAAAATAAAAAATAATAATAATAAATAAAAATCCATGGCTTTTAAAATGGATGTCTTTGGTTCTGGCCATCCTTTTGTCTTTGCCTTGCTATATCCAAAACGAAAACTCATTCTACTTACATGAAACCAAGACTATGCCAAAGATGGTAAAGTGCTTCTGGATTTCCATCATGGGTATTTCCTCTTCAAGAAACCAATTATAACAGTAAATATAACCAAGACAGAACAACTAGTTCCTTCATCTTTACCTTTGTTGCCAGATGACATGTTTCCCAGTGGCTTATTAATACAACTCAAAGTGTATATTTCAAATAATTCTGCTAATGTTTCATCCATTTTCATGATGTACAAAATCAGGTTTAAACCATATCAACCACCATACCTTTTGTCAACCAGGTTTATAATTAGAGCTCTAAGTTTTTGTGATAGAAATGAGCTATGTGTATTATAATCTTGGTAGTAATCCTACTAGTCTTTGGACCTTGTGCAATTTTAACTGCTGTCTTAATTTTATCTCCTCTCTCCTTTATAGTCAATCCACCTTCCTATGGTCCAGCAGCAGTTTAACTCCAAATATCTGGATCTTCTTGGTTGTCATCTGAAGCCTGAAAGTCACCAAAAGTGAAGATCTTAAACCCTTCTATACCTAGATTTTTTATGGTTTAAAATAATAGTTTAGTAATTAATGATGGTGCTAGAGAAACATAATATAGCCACCTTCCTCAAGGTCTTTTTCCTCTGTATTAGAAAGACCAACAAATGACCTATAACATTCATATTTATCCACAAAACAAAAATTTAATGTAATTTTAAGGTTTTTTTTCTCATTTCAATTTAATTTTCAATAGATTTAATCTTAAGTTTTAAAAGTTAAGGCTTTTGTGACAACTTCAGAATTTGAACTTTTCACAGACTTTAAGAAATCTTTATTCATTTATTTGAGAGGGAAACACAGACAGAGAGAGAGTCAGTAAGAGAGAGAGAAAGAGAGAGAGAGAGAGAGAGACAGAAATGGGAGTATGGGCATGCCAGGGCTTCCTGCCATAGCAAACGAATTCCAGATGCATGTACCACTTTGTTCATCTGGCTTTACATGGGTATTAGGGAATCAAACCAAGACTGTCAGGATTTGCAAGCAAGTTCATTTAACTACTGAGCCATCTCTCCAGCCTTCAAAGACCCTTTTATATAGTGAATACTTTGAACTAAGATCTATTATCTTTTAGGTTCCAGGTTGCATATTACCAAAGAATGGTTCCTGATAACAACAATATCAGAAGCAATTAAAAAATGAGAATGGAGGGGCTGGAGAAATGGCTTGGCACTTAAGCCATTTGCCTGTAAAGCCTAATGACCAGAGTTTGATTCCCCAGTACCCATGAAAAGCCAGATGCACAAAGTGGCACATGCATCTAGAGTCTGTTTACAGCAACTGTGGGCCCTGGAGCACTCATTCTTTCAGTCTGTCTTTCTTCTACTTCACTGTGCTTGCAAATAAATAAATAAATAAATAAATAAATTTTTTAAAAAAATTAGAGAATGGAGTAAGGAGACGGCTTAGTGGATAAAGCATGTTGTAGTCAACTTCGAATTGCTGAATGAACACCTAACCAGAAGGACCTTATAGGAGGAAAAGGATCTCCCTGTTAGGGGCTCAAGTTGCAAGCTCAATTTTAATAAAACACCTGAGTCTATAGGGCCATAAATTCAAACTTTCACATTCAAACTACCACAAAGCATTTGCCACACAAGTATAAGAACCTAAGTTTGGATCCCAAGCACCCACGTAAATAACTCAATGGCTATCTCCTAAGTTATTTTTAAGTCTCAACTGTTCTCTTTCTCTCTCTTGCTCACTCTCGCTCTGTCTCTTTTATAAGTAAATAAAATAATGAAAAATGTTATTTCTAAAGGGCTGGAGAGATGGTTATTGATTAAGGCACTTGTCTGTGAAGCCTAAGGACCCAGGTTCAACTCCCCAGAACCCATGTAAGACAGATGCACAAGGTGATGCATTCACACATATCACACATGCATTCAAGGTGGTGCACACATCTGGAGTTTGATTGCAGTGGCTGGAGACCGTGGTACACCAATTCTCTCTCTCTCTCATAAATAAAATAATTTTAAAATGTCATTTCTAGAGTCTCAACTGTTGAGGGAGTGATTATTAGATACCTAGTTAGGCTTAGAAATCATTGGGAATAAAACTCCCACCACCCTCCAAACCAGCAGCTTGTAAAACCAATATTGAAATACTCTGATTTCTAATCAGAAGAATGGGTTCCAAGTTATAGTGATGGCCATAGGTGAAGACATGACATTCTGAAATGCATGAAACTCATTAATAAATAATTATCTAAACATGGTAAGATTATTAGCTAGAAAAAGTCTCTGTGATAAACAATGATACACCATTGTCAATACAATGGTCCTATTAAAACACTGGAATAAAGCCAGGTGTGGTGGCACATGCCTTTAATCCCAGCACTGGGGAGGCAGAGGTAGGAGGATTGCTGTGAGTTCGAGGCCACCCTGACACTACATAGTGAATTCCAGGTCAGCCTGGGATCAGAGAGAGACCCTACCTCAAAAAAAAAAAAAAAAAAAAAAAAAAACCAAACACACTGGAATAGAAAAATGTCTCTCAGGAAAAGTGATCTTCTGTAGTGACTTTGGAAATGTATAAAGCTTATCTAATATATAGGTAGACAAATATAATGATCTCTGGCTATTGGCTACTCTCCTCCATAGAGAGCGTGCTCTCATCAACTGTTCATGAAACATCTACCTATATACCTCCTATACTAAAAAAGTGGGAAGAGAGTAAAGTAATTTTATGCAGAGACAATTGTCCATTTTCATTTTTGAATACAATCACACACAGTACACATTCAAATACTGAGAATGAGTATTCTTTCCTTCAGCAGTGACATCACACTGCAAGGATTTTACAATGGACCTGGGCAATTATCCATTTTCATTTTTGAATACAATCACACACAGTACACATTCAAATACTGAGGATGAGTATTCTTTCCTTCAGCAGTGACATCACACTGCAAGGATTTTACAATGGATCTGGGCAATTATCCATTTTCATTTTTGAATACAATCACACACTTACAGTACACATTCAAATACTGAGGATGAGTATTCTTTCCTTCAGCAGTGACATCACACTGTAAGGATTTTACAATGGACCTGGGATTTTTTTTAGTTGGGAGACATTTTATAACTGCTTGGATCTCTGTACTTGTTATAGGTCTATTTAAGTGGTTAATCTCATCTTGATTTAATTTTGGTAGGTCATATAAATCAAGGAAATCATCCATTTCTTTCAGATCTTCAAACTTAGAGGAATATATATTCTTAAAGTATGTCCTTATAATTGTCTGAATTTCTTTGGTATCTGTTGTAATGGTGCCTTTTTCATCTCTAATTTTATTGATTTTTGTCTCTTCTCTCTTTCTTCTGGTCAAATTTGCTAAGGGTTTATCAAGCTTGTTTATCCTTTCAAAGAACCAACTCTTTGTTTCATTGATTCTTTGAATATTTCTTTCTTTTTTTTTGGTTTCTATTTCATTAATTTCTGCCCTTATCGTTATGATTTCTTCTCATCTACTGCTTTTTGGTTTGCCTTGTTCTTCTTTTTCCAAGGCCTTAAGGTGGAGCATTAAATTGTTTATTGGTGAACTCTCTAATTTCTTAATATAGACACTTAGAGCTATAAATTTTCCACTTAGGACTGCCTTCATTGTGTCCCAAAGGTTTTCATATGTCGTATTATCATCATTTGATTCTATGAATTTATTGATTTCCTTTTTGATTTCTCTAATGACCCACTGATCATTCCATAGTGTACTGTTTAGTCTCCATGAATTCTGCATGCTTTGTAGATTTTCTTGTTGCTGATTTTCCGTTAATCCCATTGCGGTCAGATAGAGTACAAGGGATTATTTCAATTTTCCTATAATTGTGGAGATTTCCTTTGTGTACTAATATGTGGTCTATATTAGAGAATGTTCCATGCGCTGCTGAGAAAAATATATATTCTGCAGCATTTGGATGGAATGTTCTGTAGATATCTGTTAGGTCCATTTGTTCCATGTCATCATTTAATTCAGATGTCTCTCTGTTTATTTTTTGCCAGGATGACCTGTCAATTGATGAGAGTGTGGTATTGAAGTCTCCCACTACAATTGCATTTGATGTTATCTGTGACCTTAAGTCTATTAGTGTTTGTTTGATAAAACTGGGAGCCCCCATGTTAGGTGCATATATGTTTAGGATTTTGATGTCCTCCTGCTGGAGTGTTCCTTTAATCAGTATAAAATTACCTTCTTTATCTTTCTTCACTAATGTTGGTTTGAAATCTCTCCTGTCAGATATTAGGATAGCAACCCCTGCTTGTTTCCTAGGCCCCTTTGCTTGAAATACTGTTTTCCATCCTTTCACCCTAAGGCAGTGTCTGTCTTTTATTGAGAGATGAGTTTCCTAGAGGCAGCAAATGCCAGGATCCTGCCTTTTAATCCAGTCTGCAAGCCTGTGTCTTTTGGATGCTGCATTGAGGCCCTTGATATTAAGAGTTATTATTGAAAGATATGCATTGATTCTCGCCATTTTTCTTATTTTGTAATGTTTCCTATTTTCCCTTTATTCATTTGTTTTAACTGTTATTTGAGTGTGGTTTAATTTTTCCTATTTCCTCCTGTGTGTGTTTTTCTTTCTCTTCAGCATTAAGAAATCCTTCAAGTATTTTCTGTAGAGCTGGTTTAGTTGTCATAAATTCTTTTAGCCTGTTTTTGTTGTGGAATGTCCTTATTTCTCCATCAATTTGGATAGATAGCTTTGCAGGATAAAGTAATCTTGGTTGACAGCTTTTATCTTTCAGAACTTGGAATACATCATTCCAAGCCCTTCTGGATTTTAAAGTTTGTGTTGAGTAATCTGCAATTATTCTGATGGGCTTGCCTTTGTAGGTAACTTGCTTCTTCTCTCTAACTGCTTTCAATATATTTTTTTTGGTTTGTGTGTTTGGTAGTTTAATTATAACATGGCAAGGAAAGGTTCTTTCCAGATTTTGTCTGTTTGGTGTTCTAAAAGCTTCTTGTATCTGCATTGGCATTTCTTTCCCAATTTGAGGAAAATTTTCTTCCATGATTTTGTTGAAAACACCTACTAAGCCTCTGGATTGAAATTCTTCTCCTTCTGTTACCTCATGAATTCTTATGTTTAATCTTTTCATAGTGTCCCAGATATCTTGAAATTCCCACTCATACCTTGCTATTAGTTTGTCTTTCTCTTTGTTGGACTGTATTAGATCTGCTACCTGGTCTTCTAGTTGAGATATTCTGTTTTCTCCTTCATCCATTCCACTGGTGAGACTTTCCCCAGAGTTTTTTATTTTATTAACTATATTCTTCAGAGCCAGGATTTCAGCCTGGTTTTTCTTCAGTATTTCTATTTCCTTACTCATGTCTTGTAATGGCCTCTCAATTTCATGAAGCTGGTTTCCTGTGTTCTCTTTTAGAAGTTTGATTTCTTCTTTAATTCTTTTGCTTTCTTCTTTGATTCCCTTCATTTCTTCTCTGATTTCTTTGAGCATAGATACCATCATTTTCTTGAAATCTTTGTCAGGCATTTCATTTAAAACAGGATCATTGGTGATCATTTCTCATGGATTTATAGTTTTTGGTGGGACCGTATTGTCTTGATTCTTTGAGTTTCTTGTATTATATTTAAGCGAATTTTGCATCCTGAATTGATTTGATGCTTGGGTTTTCTACTAATCTGCAGTGTTTCTAGACAGGGCAATCCACCTCTGTATACCCTCAGGATATGAGTGCCACGTGTAGCTCTTGTCTGCCAATCAAGCCACAGAAGTAATCCTATGTGTTGAGTTTGCTTGCTAAGGAAGTATTCTAGTGGACTGGGTGGAATAATTTACTGGCAAATTCTAAACTTCAACTGAGTAACATACACAGTCAATAAAAACCAGCACAAAGTTTGCAATTGTGGGGATCAAAACAAACAAATAGTCATATAAAGCCAACATCCCTAAGGGTGTGTGTTGTTCTACATCCTTAATCTTGTCAGCTGGGAGGTAGAGATTTCTGTTCTGAATTGGGTTCCATGTCAACCCGGATCTGGATCAGACCCTGCCCCCAATAATGACAGAAGCAAAAAAACAAAGGTAACATATATATATATATATATATATATATATATATATATATATATCTCAAAGGCAATAAAATTCAACCCCCAAATACAGGTTATTTGAAAATGGTAAAGCCAGCCAAGAATATATACCCCATAACCTGCCCTGACAAGGAAAGAGAGATTAGCTCTTACAGGGCTGTGTACCTGATTTTTTTTTTTTTTTTTTTTTTGGTCAGTCAGCTTCATAACCTTTTGGGGTGGCTTCCAATGTCACCAATGCTGAGTCCCCACCTCGATCCCTCCATGTTTGTGCTGTGCAGTTGTACCTCTGATCCGCTCTGCTGGCTGTGCAGCCACTGGGGGCTGAATGCTGGAGGTTCACAGTTCTGATGGTGGAGGATGGGAGAGTTCAGACTTCTGGAGTTGCTCGCACTTTCAGTAGCTCTTTAGTTGATCTCGGCTGTCTTTCCTTCAGATTTCTTAACTTTGCAAGAAAGCTGATGGAGTTGGAAAATCTGTTGCTAGGTCTCTGTTGCTGCTGCTGCCGCCTGCTGCCTGGTGCAGCTAGTGGGACTGCCCCGGGTAGGCCTTGATTGCCTCAGTGGGACTCTGGCTGTTTTCCTCCTTTCTGGTGGGTCTTGGTCTCTCCGGCTTCTCTGCTGTGTCTAAGAATAACCTATACTCCCTCACTTTTCAGAAGAAGAGTGTATTTTGCTGGGTTTTGCTTAAATCCTTCCCTAAGCTGGTTTGGCGTGGCTCTTAAGCTGTCATCTTACCAGGAAGTCTACAATGGAAGATCTCCACTCTTTCTAAACAATATGACCTCAGGGATAATATTAATTCTATGGTCTCCCTCTCACACCTCCCAGTACTACACACATCTGTGACCTACAAGAGCATGTTCTACCACTTTTTAAATATTTTATGCTTTGTTTCTTTTGTTTTAAGACTATGTCTCTCTATATAGCTCAGGCTGGCCTAAAACTATCCATCCTACTGTTTTAGCCTCCGGAGTGCTGGGATTACAGGCATGTGTCACCACATCTGGCTTCTTTATTTTTTCTTTCTCTCTTTCTTTCCTATTCTTCTCTCCCCTCCTTTGTTCTTTCCTATTTCTTCTTTGTTTCTCTCTTTCTTATTGTGGTATTGGGAAGGAAAGATAATGCCTGTGCTTGCTAGGTAAATATTGATCCACTGAATCTCAGCCCCAGCTGTTGCAACAAGTTTTCTTTTCTGATATATCTAAGCTATAGTATGTGAAAGATTCTACAAAGACCCATTTTTTTGCTTACTGTCCATCAAACTATTCTCAATCTCCTAATCTGCTTTCAGATCTACAACTGTACCACTCCTGTCTGCCTACAAAATCTTCCTCTCATCCCCTTGCCATTCGTCAACAGAATTTTAGATTAGAAATTTCATTAGCATGGAAACGAAGTGTCTATTATGGAATGAATCCAAATATATAGGCAGGTGGTTAAGCTGGATGAGCCAGCCTCCATGGCACAGGCATGGCAACACTGTTGCAAAATTACAAGCTGCAGCAAAAATGAAGAAAGAATCATGATTTTACAAATGACCTCAAATTAACTGGATTTGAATTCAAAGGATCAAAGTACTGTTGTAGATGCTTCCAGAACCAAATACACTGTCAAACATCCTCACTAGGTAGTTGTGCCATGTCACTCCTATACTGAAACAGCGTTTTTAAATTGGTTCTTAATTAGCTTTAAAACAAAGCTTTAAAATCTTCAGTATGGCATTCAAGGCCTTTTATAACTCCCTTTCATTTATTTTGCTCTATCTTGCTCTCTCCTCAATCCCCTTTCTCTTCCTGTTCCTGTCATTCCTGTTCACCCTTCCTATTCTTTCCCTTCTTCTTACCCAGAATGACTTACCACTGCCTCCTTGTTGATACATGTTTTAAGTGATCATTTAAGACTAACTTTAAAATGTATACCTTTCCAATAATCCACTTCATTCATGGCATCACTGGTATTTTGTGCTAGAGCAGATCTTAGAGCTAGTTGATCAAGTTCAACTTTATCCCCATCTCCATTTTTCAGATGAGAAAATTTGAGACCCAAAGATTCTGAATAATCAGCAGGTGATAGAACCCTAATCTAAAGCCTGATATTTGGGTCCCTTTTCTTTTTTCCTTTTTCTATGGTCATATTTTGTCCCCACCCTCCTAATCTCTCAGAAAAGTCCTAAGTGTGATATTATAATTATAAGATGCATCTGAGTTTAGGTTAGTTTTCACCCATATGTGACTTATCTCAATCACCAAGTTCCTTTGATTCATATGGGAAGAATTGTCTCATGCTTCTTCCCTCTCTCCTCCTTTGTCATAGCTCCTAACAGGGCTATGTGCACTTCAGACTGGCAGAAAATGCATCTTACTTCAAAGTGTTTTGTTTCAAGAAAACATAAAGATGAAAATATAGGGGCTACAGAGATGGTCTAGAGGTTAAGGCACTTGCCTGCGAAGCCTATGGACCCAGGTTTGTCTCCCCAGTACCCATGTAAGCCAGATGCGGTGGTGCATGTGTCTGGAGTTTGTTTGCAGTAACTAGAAGTCCTGGTGTGTCCATTCTCTTTTTCTCTCCCTCAGAAATAAATAAATAAAATGATAAAAAATAGAAAATGAATACATTCTGGGTGGATTATTACATTACATTACATTGTTGCAGTTACCTTCTCATTGCTGGCACAGAGCACCTGACCAAGTGCAGCTTGTGAGAGGAAAAGGTTTACTTTGGCTTACAGACTCAGGGGGAAACTCCATGATGGCAATGGAAAACGTGGCATGAGCAGAGGCTGGACATCACCTCCTGGACAACATCAGGTGGACAACATCAGCAAGAGAATGTGCAGAACACTGGAGAGGAGGAGCTGCCTATAACATCCATAAGCCAACCCCCAAAACCACACTTCCTCCAGCAATGCTCCAATTTCCAAATTGCTACCAGCTGGGAACATAGCATTCAGAACACATCAATTTATGGGGGGGGGGCACCTAATTCAAACCACCACACATACATATTCAAACTAGTTCCTCTAATATCCTACAGTCATCCTAGTTACAGACCATTGACTACTATTGTGTGTGTGTGTGTGAGAGAGAGAGAGAGACAGAGAGAGAGAGAGAGAGAGAGAGGGCTTCTAGAGATGGCTCAGTGGCTAAGGCACTTGCCTGTAAAGTCTAGCCACCTGGATTCAATTCCCTACTATCCACGTAAAGCTAGCTGCGTGAAAAGGCACATGCATCTGGATTTTGTTTGTAGTGGCTAGAGGCCTTGATGCACACATATTCTCTCTCTCTCTCTCTCTCTCTCTCTCTCCAAATAAATAAATAAATATTTGTAAAGAAAAATTTAAATGCAGTATTGAAAGGGCCAGGTTTGGTGGCACTTGCCTCTGACTGAGGCAGGAGGATCCTTGTGAGTTTGAGACCACGCTTGAGCTGTGGAGTGAATTCCAGGTTGGCCTGTGACGAGTGGGACCCTGCCTCAAAAAAAGAGAGATAAAAATGTAAGAATCAATGATCTTCTTACAGGCTTAAGGAAGGAAAAGGCAGCTTCCAGCTTTGCTACAAAGATGATTTACACAGTCTCTGCCTCACATTTCCCAGATTAGCACTGTGCCCTGGTCTTTCTTAGATGGTAGTTGGGTAACACAAATTCTAAATGTCTGTCCCATTAATAATTATCTTCATGGCCTGACATGGTACTTAATTTCACTTGTTTTTCATCTGTAAAATTTAGGGCACAGGATTTGTAATGGAAGTCCAAACTTACTTGACTCACAGATTTGTTTGAGGCTCAAGTAAGATAATACGTGTAAAAGTACCTTTGGGCTCAGGAGATGGCTCACTGGCTAAACGTTCTTGCTTGTAAAGCCTACTGGTCAGGGTTCAATTCCCAAGTACCCACATAAAGCCAGATGCAAAAAGTGACAATGAGCCGGGCGTGGTGGCGCATGCCTTTAATCCCAGCACTGGGGAGGCAGAGGTAGGAGGATCGCCGTCAGTTTGAGGCCACCCTGAGACTACAGAGTGAATTCCAGGTCAGCCTGGGCTAGAGTGAGACCCTACCTGGAAACCAAAAAGAAAAAAAAAAAGTGACAGTGCATCTGGAGTTTGCATGTAGCAGCAAGAGGGAGAGAACAAACACACCAGGCCCTCTTGCTGCTACATGCAAACCTCTCTCTGCAAATAAATAAATAAAAATGTAAAGATATATTTAAAAAGTAAAATGCTTTAGAAATTTAAAGGCTTTATATGACTTCAAGATATTGATATTTTTTTGGTACAATCCTGTATCAATTACATCCTGAGACCAAAGTAAGTAAAGGATAACAGGTTTGCATTTTGATCCCATCTAATTCGTTTGTCTGAATTATCTGCCTTTTCCACAAATGTTGTTCTTCACCCTATCTATTTTATTTAGAAGATTATTATAAAGGTTATTCTTTTGGTTTTAAGTACTGCCAAAGTGGCAGTAAGAGTGGAAAAGGTAGATAGCTGCTGAGACTCAGAAGAGGCACTATTTTCTTCCCAAATTGTTCTAGAAGGGAGAAACTAAGGAATTTTAAACTAGTGGTTCACATGGAAAGATCTAACAGACTAATAATGCATTGTCATTCTCAATCAATAATGAAAAGGAAATGAAGAAAGAAGGGAAAAGATTGTTAATTTGCTACATTTCTCATTCTGTCTCTCCCTCGCTCTCTCTCTCATGTCCCTGAAACTCCTAACATAACTGAAGTAATTCTTCATGCTGGCTTAGAGGGGCTTTATTTGGGGTGAAATATGCTGGGGCAATGGTGATGGGGCAGTAGACATGAGGTAGAATACTGCAGGCTCAGCACATATAAAGACACTATACTGACCAATTATTTATCCACTCCAGTCATGTAATTTATATAATAACATGCCCAACAGTACCAGGTTTGGGACTTTGTCTACACTGGGACAACCAGAACCATGTCTATGTGGAGAGACATCCAAGATGGTGAAGATGGTCATGCTTCCAATTATGCCTGGTTATAGAAATTCTTATGTAGCTGTTGGCAATTTTATTAGGGTATAAGTTAATATCTCATTATTGGGACAGAATACCTAATTAGAAGCAACTTATGGAAGGAAAAGGTTTATTTATGGCTTACAGTTTCAAGGGGTAGTCAATCATAGTAAAGAAGCATGGCGGGAGCAGGAAGCCAGAGGCACATCCTCATATCATCAGGGGGAGAGTAGAGAGCAGAACAGCAAGGCAAGGCTGGGTGGTAACCTCATCTGAGTGACACACTTCCTAGAGCAAGGTTCCACCTCCTTAAGGTTCTACAACTTTCCCAAGCAGTACAACCAACTGGGGATTAAGTATTCAAACACATGAGTCCTCTGGGGAAATTTTATAATAAACTACCACAATCAGAGTCATTCAATTAGAAAAGAGAGCCGCAGCCGGGCGTGGTGGCACACACATTTAATCCCAGCACTCGGAAGGGAGAGGTAGGAGGATCACCGTGAGTTCGAGGCCACCCTGAGACTCCATAGTGAATTCCAGGTCAGTCTGGGATAGAGTGAGACCCTACCTCGAAAAACCTCTGCTGAGGAAGAAGATCTTCTGGATGATGATGATAATGAAGATCAGGGAGAAGACCAGCTGGAATTGATCAAAGATGATGAAAAAGAGGCTGAGGAAGGAGAGGATGACAGAGACAGCGCCAATGGCAAGGATGACTCTTAAGCATCTAGCAGGCTTTAGAAATCTTACCGACTGTTTCTTTACCTAGGCGTTTGTCCAAGATCAAAATTACACCAGATTCACTCCCCTAGAATCTTCAGCACATGTTCACTGTTGTTCTCCCTTTCCTTGTCCTACCCACGTTCATTAATTCATACTATGCTGCCCAATGCCAAGTTCCATTTTCACTTCCTTTGACGCTCAAAGTAGTTGTGCTAAATCTTACCCTGCAATTTTTGCTTTTGATACCTCTTTATGACTTAACAATAAAAAAGTATGGTTTTTATCAACTGTCTCCAAAATAATCTCTTGTTATGCAGGGAGTACAGTTCTTCCATTCATATATGGTTTCAATAGTTGCTTCCCTGACTGCAAAAGCATTCTCATTTACTTGTAGCATCAGAGCATCTTTGAGTTAGCAGTACATGTGTTACCTTCCCCATGTACTCTGGGGTTGAGTACTCAACACATATGTAACAATGTATTTTTGTGAATGAGAGTTGGCATGTCAAAGGCATCCTTTAGAAAAATAGTGTAATAGTCTTAATATTTGTTTTCTAAAGTTGATACTGTGGGTTATTTTGTGAACATCTTGATGTGTGGGACTTTTTTTCTCGAAATAAACAGTCCTTAGTAAACCAGGAAAAAAAAGAAAAGAAAAGAAAAGAAAAGAAAAAGAAAAGAAGAGAAAGGAAAAGAGAGCCGGCTTCATGGCACAATGGTAGAAAAGAGTTCATTAGGAGATCATTAATTATCAGAAATACCAAATGTGGTCAAAAAGTAGTACAAAAAAAAAAGACACACTAACCGAGAAGCCTGAAATGAATTTGCTATTTAGTAATCATTTTCTGAACCTGACTATGGCCTCATTACTGGACTGGGTTTTAAGGAAATTTCACAAGTATCTAGGCAAAAATTTCTCTGTTTAAAGAAAACTAACAGGTTAAGGGGAAAATGAAGTGTAGGAGTTACAACAAAGTTGCCTCCCCCTGGCCTGAAGGGATGGCTTAGCGGTTAAGGTGTTTGCCTGCAAAGCCAAAGGATCCAAGTTCTACTCTCCAGGACCCATGTAAGCCAGATGCACAAGGGGGTGTATGCATCTGGAGCTTGTTTTCAGTGGTTGGAGGCCCTGATGTGACCATTCTCTCCTCCCTCTCTGCCTCTTTCTTTTTTTTCTCTCTCTCTCTCAAATAAATAAATAAAATATATTTATTAAAAAGATGCCTCCCCAAATCAGGCACTAATCATTCTGATTCTATATACTCCCCTCCCCAACACATATTTAAAGCATTATTCAATGCTGGTCTGAAAGAGATGAAAAAGAACAAATAAACTTACCCCTCACTTCTCACTAAGACAGGCATCTTTTGATATGCTGAGAAATGATTTTCAAAGGTTCATACCTAACACTAATACACTTTGGGTAATGTATATATATTCAGTAACCCACCTTAGTGAAGCAAAAGTCTCAAATTGATCTTCAGGAAAAGATAACATAAATTTTAGACTCACTGTGATTGAACATAGACAAAATTATAGACAAGAATTCAATGAACACACATAAAGCAATAGCTACAAGTTGTTCTCTGGTTGTCATGCTTGACAAAATACTGTATCAAAATTCATGCTGTTGGTCTCTAATCCAAGGGGCCATCTTATTCTGTTACTGTCTTCAGTCCTTTTGACTACATGTTAAGGTTTACTGAAAAGAATGTTTAGATGTGGGGCTAATACAGCCTCTTCTAAGGACAGGGATTTTGTCAAGGTGTAAAAGCCTGAATGAAAAAAATAAGCTACAAGCCTGGGCTGGCCAGGTGGTTATATTTTAACACCTGTAGGTTTCAGTACTGATTGTTCAGCGTTAAGGTGGCTTACTTGTTTGAGTATGGAGTGACAGAGAGGAGAAAAAGCCCAAGGAGGGTGAAGAGGGTGGATCCACAGGATGGATTTCTTAGAAGAAGGCCTGCCAAGTGAGGATTTATAGGGTCTACTTCCCCTGGGATTCTCCTACTCCAGATTGCCCCTACACTGGACTTAGTAGCTTTCAAGCAGTGTGACACATCTCTGGAAGGGTAGGCTTAAGTGAAGATGCTGCCGTAAGGGTCTGGGAAACGCTGACTGCGTCTGAGATTCTGGTCTTGGGAGGGAGCTAGATGAGATTATCTTCTGTGGCATTATTTATTGCTGGGACATGGCATAGGGAGCAGAAAAATAATGCAGGTTCTAGCTGGCAAAAGAAGAAGGGCTAGTGGAGGCTATACTCTGGGATGAGATTGCTAGAGGAGGGGCTGCAGATGGAGGGCTGCCATCCACAACTGCAGCATTCTGTGTGTGGGAGATAAATTCACTTGTCATATTTCAAATTAGTTTTATAGGTATTCCTCCCTTTCCCTGCAGTGGCTTGATGGGAAGTCTCAAATTTTAATTCCATATAGCAGCATACAGGTATCTAAAGCCTAGGTCTAACTAAGAAGATGATTTGTATGTATGTGTACATGACTAACAACCAAGAGAGCTTCTAAAGTCTCCTGACGTGTTTGCTAGGAAGAGTGCTCTGGCAATGATCTGTATATCTTTTCACAAGACAATCTCTCGTCCCTAATGTCAGAGTGTTTCGGGAGATGAAAAAGATATAGGTGTTTCAATGAATTTCTCCCAGCTCAAAACACAAACACACACAGACACACACACAGACACACACACACACACACACACACACACACACACACAGACACACACACAAGTTCAGTAAAAAGTCCTGCTGATGCCTGGGAAGGAAGTCAGGCTAAAAACAAAAGACAATCTTTCCTAAGGCTCATCCCATCTAGGCAGATGCCAGATAGCTGCAGAGACGTAGCCTCAGCGGTGAGCAAGCGCGCAGCCCAGCCACCGCTGCCAGGGCACTTTTGCTTTGCTGCTTTGCGCTTGAGGCTACATCTGCAAGCTGCAGAAAGCCAGATCTCCAGCTCTTTCTCATCACACTCTTCCCAAAGCACCGCAAACCCTGTGGTCTACGACTATGGTGAACCTTTAGGATCTGGCAAAAAACACAGAAATAAAAAAAAAAAAAACTGATATAGGCAAGGGGGGTGTGATTAAAATTTTACTTCAATGTACAGAGGTTCCCTCCCCCTCCCTCCTTGCTCCCTCTCTCTCTCTCACTCCATCCCCATGCAGATTAATTTCTTTTCCTGGGCTATATTAAAAGCATTACTTGCCCACCGAGGTTTGGAGATGGAGGGAGATGGTTTGAGGGTAGATTCACCTGCTACTGAGGTGAGAGGGCAGCTACAGAGAGTTAGAAGGATTGCAAAGACCCTCAATTTCGCCTCTTCTTTTCTTCCATTCGTATCACTAAAGGGTTAAATGAGGCCTGGCTCCAAATCCTCTCCACAAGCTACTCCACTCCCCCTCCCCTTTTTGCCCCCCCCTTCCTTGCCGCGCGTCGCTAGGAGGTCATCAAGCGCTCTGCCCAGTCCGCGTTCTCAAGCCCCTCTGTTTCCCGCCCATCTGGCCCGTGGCTGCTTACGAAGAGGTGTGCGCTCACCGAGGGGCGTGTTCCAGCTCCCAGAGACGCTGCGCGCCCCCGGGTTAGACCTCACTGGGGAGCCAGCCATGGAGCGCATCGGGGGAAAGTTTGGCATCTCTCAAGGGGATGTCGGATAAGAGTGGGCGAGGTGCCTGAGGGCTCTTTAGCTCTCCCAGGTCTGGGGCACAGGCTGCCCGGACCTGAGGCGGTGTGCAGCCATGGACCATGCAATTGACCCGGCTCAGGGCAGTGCCCCGCCTGAGGATGGAGAACAGCCCGGAGGGTCCCCCGAGCCGCGGCCACCATGGCCTCCGCCGCTGCCCGCTCCACCAACGGTTCCTCCGCCACCCGCTCCTCCACCGCTCCCTGAGCCTTCGCCAGTACCGGTACCAGAGCCTGCTCCAGGACCCTGTCTGGAAGCGACTCCAGAAACAGCCACAGAACTAGACGCAGAACCTGCCCCAGAGCCGGCCCTAGAGCCAGCCCGGGAGCCAGGCACAGAACTTGCCCCAGAGCCGGCCCCTGGGCAGGCTTCAGAGCCCGCACCCGAGCCGGACTCAGAACTTGCCCCAGAGCCAGCCACAGGCTCGGTCCCAGAACCAGCCCTAGGGCCGGCCCTAAAACCTTACCTAGACTCGACCCCAGAATCTTTCTCAGAACAGGTCCCAGAGTCGACCTCAGAACCTGCTTCAGGTCCGGCTCCAGACTTGACCACAGAGCCGCCCTCACAACCTGCCAACGAGCAGGCCCTAGAGTTGTGCTCTGAGCCAGCTCCAAGGTCTTGTTCGAAGCCGAGTCCAGCACCATGTCTAATGCAGTGTCCGGTGGTCCCCAGAGAGGGAGGTATAAAGATCTCGCCACTGCCATCACCCCGAACGCCAATGACATGGTCCAGAATAAAGGTAAGCAAAATGCCTCCAGGGGAAAGAAGCCAGGCGAAGTCAGATGGCTATCTAGCTTGCTGAATTCGCTATATTCCTTGTATCCCTTTTGGTCACTCACTATTGACTGGCCAGAAAGATTCAGGAATGGGGGAACTCAGTGGAGCGGGAAGCTATTGAGAGGCGGGAAGCAACATGTGGTAAGCAAGAGTGGGCTGCTTGAGGTTTGATATTGGGGTGACAGCAAGAGTAGGAGTTGGAGCAGTTCTCCCCTGAGGGTGAAGTGACAGTTCAGTGAGCCTTTTCAAGATGTATATCTTGAAAAGCAGGTGGAAGATGCCCCCAGGGAGAGCAAGATACCTGAAATGTTTGGGGCTGGCCCTGGGTACTCAGTAGAAGAGAATGAGTGGGAACAGTGGGACACACTTGTTATTGGTGGTCACTGCCGCAAAGGCCCAAGCTGCGGAGCTGACGCCTGCTTGGCTCTCTCCCTGCCACTGAGGAGGGGGCGCGTCAGCCGGGGCGCAACTGGAGATTCTCTAGGGAGGTGCCGCGGCGGGGCGCTGGTACTCTGGTGGAGGTGAGGGGATGGGCGGCGCCCACACGCACTGCAGGGGAAGGTCAGGGTTCGGTGGGAGGAGGGGGGAGAGCATACGTGTGTAGAAGCCACCATTCGGTCTCTCTGCAGGATTTCCCAGCAGGTAGGTGCAAACACGGAGATACAGTGAAATGCGGCGTCACCAGCAAGCGACTGGCATCCCTCCGCAGGACCAGCTGGAATAGTACAGGAGTTCTGGTTTAGAGACACGAAAATAGGAGTTGGGTTTTGTGAGCATGGGAACCTTCATCTCTACCAGTCTACCGGGATTCCAAGGGCAACATTGCACTCAGCTGGGGTAGAGATGAGTGAGGGATCTTCGCCCAAGAGGGAGGAAGGAGGAATGGTTTCAGTGTCTACCTTGCATTCCCGAAACCTTGCCTGTCCGCCCTCCTTGCTGTCTGTGGTTCCCCTAACCTTTTCTTCCCCTAGACTTTGTCCCAGGAAACTGTGAAAATCACAATGTTGCATACACATAAGCTTCCTCTGAAGGAAAACACAGAGGTAGAGAAACAAGTAAATAACAGGACACTCAAAAAGCCATCCCTGCCAGCTACTTGTCAGGGCTTAGGGATTTGTCTCTGGAATCCTGCTGTGGACCACACACTTGTAGAATGCGGAATGCAGGGGTTGGGGGTAGAGACTGGCATCACAAAATGGGAGCATTGTTTTCTTCCTAAATTCTGAGTAAGGGCTTAATTTTACAAACATACAAAATGGTAAAGAAAAGAGGAAGTCCATAAGGTAAAGTTTTACAGAAGATAAAAGGTGAGAATATTTAAAAATTAACAAATAAAATAGGAGACTTATTTTTTTTTAAATTGACCCCCTGGGGGTGTGAATCTTTCCCCTTCCTGCTGATACATTTCCCTGCTAAGATCAAAGGGAAGGTGGAGCAGTTAGACACGGAGATCACCCTAACCCTAAGGCTAGATCATTTTTGGAAGGAGCTTTAGGAGGGAGATGAGTAAGAATCACAAGATTTGTGGTCATTTTCAAGTGAAATTTCAGGAATCTGAAATTAGCTGACACCTAGGACCTTAGTTATCATGATGAGCTGCAAATGCATCTCCTCTCTGGCCTCCAGGAGGCTGACTGGAGAAAAGAAGCCCCCCTTCTCCAATCCTCAGTCAAAGCCTCTACTACCAACTTGATGGGAAAATGTTACTTTTCTTTACATTGTGCCTGCTCAGATGTGCTAGCTGGCTAGCTCACAGGTATTTGTTGATTCATCTATCTGTAGACTGAGGTAAGAACCCTAACCATTCATCAAGAAGGCCTTGTACAGTCATGGATTGATGACTCTTGAAGAATCTGAAGGATGCAAAAGATCTAATAAACACATTGCTAGAAACTCAGTATTTCTCCAGTATCTTAGTGTTGCTATGCAATTGCTTTCTGGTGCAGTTGGTAATGTCTTATCTTTACTGATAAGGCCATTTTCTTCTGCACCCTTCTCAAGCAAATAGCATTTTCAATCAGGTTTGTCTTGCAGCTTAACATTTCAATATAAATAGATTGCTATATTAGCAGTGTGATAATGTTCTCAAACACTGCCTCCTTGAGGAGAGCTTGGGGAAAACAACCATATGCATATGTGTATGCACTCTTGTGTGTGCACATGCACGAGCACACACATACATTTACACACACAGTCTCAAACAACATACCTAACAAGCATGAAAACAGCCTAAAATTTCAAAGAAGAAAGAAGCAGAATCAAGTATTTGAATATGGCTACCGGTACTTTTGCTGACTGGTATTGCAGTAAAAAGATAAATATCTTCCCTCCTATAGTCTGTTTTCTTTGGGGATTTCAGTAAGGATCCAAGATCTGCTAGCCACAATTCCATGCCAAACATGTGAGTAGAGACTGAGAAAAAGAGAAAAAGAGACTGAGAAAAAAAAATGTGCTTTCTTTCTAAATAGCTACCAGGGTAACATAATCTGTGAACCAAACCTAATTGTTCCTTCCCTTTTAAAATGTTCTTATTCCCAGGAAATGAGCTATGGTCTCCCACCTGGTGGCAGCAAGTTTATATAAGGATGTGTGAATTGGTTCTTTAACAACACCATAAGTTTCTCAGGTGTAGTGGCTTATATGAAGTGTACCCTATTTGTTTTCTCTCCACTCAGCTGCGCTTGAAGAAAGACAGTGTGTATTTTGATTTAATGCATTTGAAACATCTATGAAATTATCGAGAAATAGAGGTGTGAGGGGTTTGTATATCATGGTAACTACTATTATCCCCAAACCGTAATGGGACCAGTTTTGCACACTGGTGTTTGGTACACATATTTGCTTATCAAATAACAGCATTTGTTACATATGATGTCTGGTAAGTCTTACCTATTTTACCATATTACCTTTTTCTGTGCTTCTCAAATATAGAGACTATTTTGGTGCCCAGTGCAATGCAGCTCTCCCTGGTTTTGCTCAATAAGCACTTGGTGAAGCTTGAAACCTATCAACATCATTCCCAGCAATATAGTGGTTGCTTCTGCCAATGAATAAAATGCATTGGGCTGGAGAGATGGCTTAGCCGTTAAAGCACTTGCCTAAAAAGCCAAAGGATACAGGTTCGATTCCCCATGACCCACATAAGCCAGATGCACAAGGTGGTGCATGTGTCTGGAGATCCTTTGAAGTGGCTGTAGGCCCTGACATGTCCATTCTCACTCTCTCTCAAACTGTTTCTCTGCTTCTCTCTCTCTCCCCCCTCTCTCAAATAAATAAAAAAAATATATTTTTCATTTTTTTGTTTATTTTTATTTATTTATTTGAGAGTGACAGACAGAGAAAGAGGCAGAGAGAGAGAATGGGTGCGCCTGGGCTCTGAGCCACTGCAAACGAACTCCAGACGTATGCGCCCCCTTGTGCATCTGGCTAACGTGGGTCCTGGGGAATCGAGCCTCAAACTGGGGTCCTTAGGCTTCACAGGCAAGCGTTTAACTGCTAAGCCATCTCTCCAGCCCTAAAAATAAAATATTTTTAAAGATATTTAAAATGCATTCTGATCAGTTTCAGAGTGAGAAGTAAATGCTTACTTAAATAGCCTGGAATATATGTCCCTTTAGGAAATGTAGTTAATATTTTCATTTTCAGAATGGATATTAGAAACATAATTTAAAAAATCACTAGCATTTTTTATTTTTATTTATTTATTATTGAGAGCGAGAGAGAGAGCGAGAGAGAGAGAGAAAGAGGCAGAGAGCGAGAGAGAGAGAATGGGTGCGCCAGGGCTTCCAGCCTCTGCAAACGAACTCCAGACGTGTGCGCCCCCTTGTGCATCTGGCTAACGTGGGTCCTGGGGAATTGAGCCTCGAACTGGGGCCCTTAGGCTTCACAGGCAAGCGCTTAACCACTAAGCCATCTCTCCAGCCCCACTAGCATTTTTTAAATGGTTTGCAAAGTGTACTTATCCCATGCCTTTCCAGTAGCATCAGACTAATGATGATGCTACCGGTTTCAAGGGCAATAAATTTTTTTCTTAGGTGAACAAAATATCTACAATTACTATAAACAGCTTTGGGGTTAGAAGTCTAGCTATTTAACCTGTTGAAGGTCAGGATGAAATTCCTTTCTTTCTTATTAGGTTCTTTACCCCTCCTTGCCAGGGTTTTATGGGACTATCTGGTTTATTTGGCATATTCTGAGAGTGCCTGAGTATTTGCTACAGTATGTTCTAGAAAAGATAATGAAGAATGTGGTCAGTGGATCTTTCCTTTCTGAAAGGACAAATTGTACATATTTCTAAAAATCTCCAGCTGTGGCTTCAACAGATCTGTAGTCCAAAAGGAAAGGGTGAGACTTTACCCAAAATGTCTCCAAGGAAGGAGATGAGAATCTAGAGAGGTCAGGAAACCTTTCAGGGCCATTGTAATAAGGGTTGTATAGTCTTTTTTGTTAGTGTGGTACTTGACAGTATAGAATGCTTTCTTCTGCATTATTAAATCTTTCATTCTCCATAACAAGGCAATAGGGTATGGAAGAGCAAAGATAAACCTGGCAGCTAATAGGATATATTGATTAATTTTTATGTTGTGGATATTTTTGGAATACAAACAAATTGCTTTCTGTGACACATAGGATCTGCATTTGTCTAAGAACAGTATTTTAGCTGACAGTTCATTAGCTCTGACTTTTTTTCTAAAGCAATGATTTCTGCTCCATTTTTGGTACTCTCAGAGGGGCCACATTGTACAGGATCCTAAGAAAGAAAGAAAAGCATGAGACCTTGATTCTGTTAGTAACAAAGACCTTTTAATTATTTCTTTAAAAAATATTTATTTATTTATTTATTTATTTGACAGAGAAAGAAAGAAAGAGAGAATGGGCGTGCAAGGGCCTCCAGCCACTGCAAACGAACTCCAGTTGCGTGTACCACCTTGTGTATCAGGCTAATGTGGGTCCTTGGGAATCGAACCTGGGTTCTTTGGCTTTGCAGGCAAACGCCTTAACTGCTAAGCCATCCCTCCAGCCCCCTTTTTATTATTTTTATTTATTTTTAATTTTATTTATTTATTTATTAGAGAAAGAGATAGGCAGGAAGAGAGAGACAGAGAGAATGGGCACACCAGGGCCTCTAGCCACTGCAGATGAACTCCAGAGGCATGCATCCCTTGTGCATCTGGCTAAGGTGGGTCCTGAGGAATCGAACCTGGGTCCTTTGGCTTTGCAAGCAGTACCTTAACTGCTAAGCCATCTCTCCAGCCCTACTTTTATTTTTTGAAGAGAAAATGAATAGAAATCTTAGGGGTAAGGTAATTAAACTTTCCAAAGCCCACTGATTACTATAATTGCACAATTGGAAAAAAGAATTGTGAGGATTAATAATGAAAGAAAGCAATTACTTCTGAAGGGTGAAGGGAGATGCCCCACCCTTATCAAAGTAAATAGAATTTATTACCAAAATAGAGAAACAGGCCTAGAGAAATGGCTTAGTGGTTAAGGTACTTGCCTGCAAAGCCTAAGGAACCATGCTCAACTCTTGAGATACCACGTGAGCGAGACACACAAAGGTGAGGCATGCACAAGGCAGCACAAGCCCACTAGGTGGCACAAGTGTCTGGAGTTTGATTGCAGTGGCTGAGGCCCTGGTGTGCCCATTCTCACTTTCTCTCTCTGTATCTCTCTCTCATACTCACTCTAAAAATAATTTAAAAAGAAAAAATAGAAAAAATTAATAATATTTTATTAAAAATGTGATGTTATAGTAACAGCAGATAATGAAACTTATTCCTTGTACAAAAATTATTGAGAGAAAGAAAGTCTATTTGGAATTGTCTCACCATATAATCATTAAAGCCCATGGAATTTCTGTCTCCCCTCCCCCAAAGAAAAAATAAGAAATGAAAAGAAAGAGAAGTCATCTTAAATTACAGCATATTTCTAGTCTTAAAAAGAAATGTATAAATTTTCCTTGTGGTCTGTGGTTCATGCCTATTCCTGGTGCAAACTATGGAGGCAAATGGAATTTGTCCAGAGGAAAGATCCTGGCAACCTCATCAAAGCTCCCTGACATTATTTTTTCTAGTTCTAGGATATATCCAAAGTAGACAAATCCTTAGAAATGGAGAGGACAGGAGATTATGGAAAGGAGGTTATGCTATTGCTTTCAGGGGCAGTATTTTTTTCTTAAGTGAACAAAGTATCTGCAGTGAATATAGACAGCTTTGAAATTATAGATTTGGAGGTTTAACTTGTTGAAAGTCATGATGAAATGTCTTTCCTCTTAGGAAAGAAAAGAACTGGGATTTACTGAACAAGAAAGAGAGGTTTTGAGGAATACAGGGCTTCTTTTAGGGGTCACAAAATATTGTGGAATTAGATAATGAGGATGATTGCACAACTTTGTGAACACACAAAAGCCTATAGAATTTTAGACATTAAAATGACACATTTCATAGTATGTGAATTATATCTTTATTTTTAAAAATAAGTAAAAGCAAAACACCATCATCTAACCTCAAGATAATAAATTTTCCCTCCCTCCCTTCCCATCTCTGCTTCTCTTACCCCTTCACTTTCCTTCCTTCCTTCCTTCCTTCCTTCCTTCCTTCCTTCCTTCCTTCCTTCCTTCCTTCCTTCCTTCCCTTCCTTCCTTCCATTTTTCTTTCTTTTTGAGACAGAATCACAGTATGTATACCTTGCTGGCCTGCTATGTAGACCAGGCTGACTTCAACCTCTTGGCAATCATCCTGGCTGTTCTTCCACTGTTTTGGAATTACAGGCACATAGCATCATCTCAGGCCTCAGACATTTTTACTTTAAAGTAAATAATAGGGTTGGTGAAATGGCTCAGCAGTTAAGGCACTTGCCTACAAAGCCTAACAACCTGGGTTCGATTCCCCAGTACCCATGTAAAGCCAGCTATATAAAATGGCACGTGAATTTGGAGTTCCTTTGCAGTGGCTAGAGGCCCTGGAGCACCTATATATACACATGCACACATTGATGCACGCACGCATGCCCTTTCTGTCTCTTTGTGTATCTGCATCTCTGCTTGCAAATAGATTAAGTATTAAAAACAGAACTCAGTAGAAAACATTCAAGAAGAAAGGAAAAGTTAATATTTAAATATAAATTAGGGCTGGAGAGATGGCTTAGATCAATTCCTCAGGATCCATGTAAGCCAGATGCACAAGGTTACACCAGTGCCTGGAGTTAATTTGCAGCAGCTGAAGGCATGGAGTGCCTCATTCTCTCTCTCTCTCTCTCAATCACTTCTCTTAAATAAATAAATAAATAAAAAATGTGACGGTCCTTAAGCTTACCAAAATTTTAATTCCCAGAAAAGGGAAAAAAGAAAACAAAAACCAAAGAAATTTTACCCTCTTGATGAACATAGCACATGAGCCTTAGTCTCACAGTTCATGTTTTAGGATTTAAAATAAAATTAATAATGAGAAGGTGTGTTGCTGGAGAGGATACTACTAATGAAATAAAATCAAATTCTTCTTGAAGAGAAGTACTTCAGCCTCATAAAAGGCTCATGAAATTCTCTACCAACAAACAGTATAAACAAATGTGTTTTTTTAAAGAAGAAAAATGAAAGGAAACCTTTCTAATGGGAGTTGGCCCAAACTTAACCTAACCCAAAAGTTTCATTATTAATACAGGATTTTTTTTTTAAATTGGAGGGTGAATAGAAAAGGTGGGGGGAAAACAGAAACAAAGCCATGAATGTCCACTTGAGGAAAAGCATCTACAGTCTAACAACATTCCTACATTTGTTCTTGAAAGAAGTAAATGCTCTTAGAGTTAGGAAGGAAAAAGAAGGTAGAACTTGAATAGGATTTTGTTTTAGTTTCCTTTTTTAAAAAAAAACAAAGATGCTCCAAAACTTACCAAAGTTCTATGAGAAAGAATGTGAGGGCAAGAGAGAGGAGATAAAGATAAAGAAAAGAAGGGAGGAGAAATGGAGGGATAGAGAGGGAAGAGAGCAAGAGGAAGGGAAAGTAGGGGAGGCCAATAAAGGGATAAGGAAGAAAGAACCAAGGTAGAAAGATAGAGGAAAAAGAACTTAGGAGAGAGGAGGAGGAGGAAGGGAGAGGAGGAAAGAGAAAAATCAAGATTTAGATAGGAGAGGGAAAGAACACAGAAAGAAGGGGAGGAGAAGGAACCAGAAAATAAAGAAAGCTAGATGTCATATCTCAGTGGGTTCTATCCCCTGCAAAGTGAATGAATGAATGAATGAATAAATAAGTAAGTAGAATGAATTCTCAGAAAATATATATTTTATTTGGTTTTGCTTTCAGTTCTGGAGATGAATCCAGGGCCTCACCCATGCTAGGCAAGCACTCTACCACTGAGTTACATCCCCATCCCTACCCACATTTCTTGAAGACAATGCATGTTGTTCCTAATCCACAAGCCCCAAAGCACAATAAAGGGGAAACCCCACAAAATATCCTTCTATGGCCCCTTAGGTGAGTATACCCAATCTCAGAGACAGTATTTGTCCTTCACTATTTATTCTTTTTTTGGAGATAGGGTCTCATGTAGTCCAGGAGGACCTCCATCTCACTATGTATATCAGGCTGGCCTTGAACTCCTGATCCTCCTGCTTCAATATTCAAGTGCTGAGATTCTAGACATATTCTACACTACAACTGGTTCTGGTTTTTTTTTTTTTAATTTTTGTTGTTGTTGTTGTTTTTTCCAGGTAGGGTCTCACTCTAGCCCAGGCTGACCTGGAATTCACTATGGAGTCTCAGGGTGGCCTCGAACTCACAGCAATCCTCCTACCTGTGCCCCCCAAGTGCTGGGATTAAAGGCGTGCACCACCACGCCCAGCTTTTTTGAAAGATTTTTTTTAAGTTTCTTGTTTATTTTTATTTATTTATTTGAGATCGGCAGACAGAGAGAGAAAGAGGGAGAGAGAGAGAGAGAGAGAGAGAGAGAGAGAGAGAGAGAGAGAATGGGCGCGCCAGGGTCTCCAGCCACTGTAAACAAACTCCAGATGCATTCATCACCTTGTGTATCTGGCTTAGTGGGTCCTGGGGAATCGAGCCTTGAACCGGGGTCCTTAGGCTTCACAGGCAAGCGCTTAACCGCTAAGCAATCTCTCCAGCCCTGAAAGATTTTTTTAAGGAAAGATGTCCCCAATCCCACCTTCTCCAGTCTACTTCACACTCAGAAATATAATACAAGGAAAAGGTAATCAATTTTACCCCTCTTGAACCATGCCACTGAACCTCAAATGTAGTATCAAAGGCTGGAGGAAAGTATATATTTGATCATAGGCTGGCTTCACTCTGCACTAGGTCCTTTCTGGCTACCTTCCTCATCATTCAGGCATGTTGAATGTGTGGGAAGATAGATCCTGTATAAGAAAAATACTAATTAGGAAAGCAAACTTACTGAGAAAAGCCATATACCTCTTTTCTAAGTCAGACACAAAGGACTTGGGGATCAGTTGTATCATGGTTTGTTCTAATACCATAGAGAATCAAGAGCTGATTATAGACTCTAAGGCAGTGACACTCTTGACAGTAACTTCTCATAAGATGTATATCCCTACCTTGCAGGCAAGGACCCTTAGCCAGCCCTATCAGTCCTCTCATCATGTGCTGGATTCAGTAGCTGTTCTTCTAGGTTGATAAAAAGTTTCATTGTCAAAAGCCTATAAAGTCTGCAAGTCACATAAGCAAAAAAATAAGACTAAATTGTTTCCAAGTTTTAAAATTCTTTTAATTCTCTTTTTTGCATGGATATGTGTAGTGTGTATGTTTTTTAAAAATATTTTATTTTTATTTATTTATTTCAGAGAGAGAAATAGGAAGAGAGAGAGAGAGAGAGAGAGAGAGAGAGAGAGAATGGGTGCACCAGGGCCTCCAGCCTCTGCAAACGAACTTCAGAGGCTTGTGTCCCCTTGTGCATCTGGCTTATGTGAGTCCTGGAGAATCAAACCTGGGTCCTTTGGCTTTGCAGGAAACCACCTTAACTGCTAAGCCATTTCTCTAGCCCATGTATGTTTATTCATGTTTGTATGTGCATGGGTGCACATGTGTAAGGTTATTCATGGAGGCAAGAATTGACATCAGATGTCTTCCACACTAGCTTTCCACTTTATTTACTGATGCAGGATCTCTCACATGAACCCAAAACTTGAAGATTCTGTTAGTCTGGGTAGCCAGCTTCCTTGGGGGATTCCATTTCTGACTCTGGAGTGCTGGGATTACAGGCAGACCCCCAAACATACTTGGCATTTACATAGGTGTTGGGGGGATTGTAGCAAACAGCTTCAGGTTCACTGAGATAAACTTCCAGACCGTCCACAGTTATGGAGGAGGGATTTATTGAAGCTTACAGATCCAGGGGAAGTTCCATAATGGCAAAATAAGCTGGCCTGCTTTCATAGAACCAAACACAGAGAGAGAAGCACAAACTTAAAAAGCCAAAAGCCACACAGCACAGCACACTTCAGGAACTCCAGCAAGCACACTTTGCCTATCTTTAGATTGAAATCTCAAACCCAGCACCACATCTTAAGATCCTCCCAGTGACATCGTCTCCAGCCAGGTGGCTGCAGATGCAAACTACAAACTAATAAAACACTGAATATATTGGGGGCCATCTATTCTAAGTACCACAGGAATCTAAACTCAGGTCCTCACATTTGCATGGCCATTTACATAACCCCCTAATTCATTTATTTCTTAAAAAATAAACTGAGCATTTACTCTATGTGTTATGTGCTTACCACTGTGTTAAAGCCTGAGGATTCCTGATCAGGAAAGACTAAGTAGATGATGAGACTTACTTCAAGCAAAACTGGAAATTGAGAGGCCCAGATAACAAAAGAAAGATACAGTTGGTGATTATTTATTTTCTCTCAGACTTGGCCAAGGCATTACCTATTAATAGCCAGTTCTCTCAGCATACATCTTCTCATAAAACAACTACAACAGCAGCAGCAGTATCAATGTAACAAAGGAACATACACTAATTTCAAAAAATGTGGGAAGTCAAGATTCAAAGAGTAAATGAAATTTTCTATCACCCCTCCACTGAAAGATAAAGACTATCAATATCTTGCTATATTGTTTGTTTAATTTCTCCAAATATACCCTTCTATAGCAAGACTCCAGGGAATACACAATTATATCTCTGCCTGCCCATCCCCAGTCATAACTCTGCATGCACACAATCATATATACATTATATCATTCATAGAAAACATACATTAATTTTAGCTTTAAGTTTATCTAACCGCATTTCTTTATTATATGATTGATAAACATGCTTGAAATGCAATTACAGATAATTATTTGTTGTTTAAAGCAATGCATATACATTCTGTGAACAATGGTGGTGGATGATTCTGTATAAAATAGCACCTTAGGGCTGGAGGGATGGCTTAGCAGTTAAGGCACTTGCTTGCAAAGCCAAAGGACCCAGGTTCGATTCCCCAGGACCCACATTAGCCAGATGCACAAAGGGGCACATGCGTCTGGAGTTCATTTGCAGTGGCTGGAGGCCCTGGCTTGCCCATTCTCTCTCTCTCTCCCTCTTTCTCTGTCAAATAAATAAATAAACAAGAATAAAATATTTTTAAATGGTATCTTAATCTCATTGTTTGCTTACAGCATTTTTTGGATATCCAGATTTTATTTAACTAACTTTTGTGACTTGAAATTGGAAGAGATCCAAATAAGCATCACTGTCTTCTCATTGTTAAATCTTGTGGACTGAGGTTCATAGAAAATATAGTACTACCTACATTAAATCTTCTACAAGGCTGATTGATTTATTTGACCTTCATGATTATGGAGAAATGAAATGTGGAGCCAAGTTATCTTTGGCTATCTTAGCCCCATAAATAAACATTTATTATCCACCTGTGTGTTAGACCTAATATCCTTGTGATGATTATATAAAACCTTTTGAAATATTCCATCAACCCCAAAACAAAGAATGTTATCAGATAACATCTGAAGCATATAGTAGAGATTTCCCCACTTTGTTTTAACCCATTTACCTGATATTTCCACCACTGTATTTGAAAAAGGACTTACTTTAACAAGCTGATTAAATGAGTGGCCCAGATAGTTAAAAAAAGGTGATTGTTTTACCACATGCTTTATCAAAGTATTCTCTATTAAGGGCCAATTCTTTGAGCATACTTCTCAAATAAACACTGCAAACAAACTCCACATGCATGCACCATCTTGTACATCTGGCTTACGTGGGTCCTGGGGAATCAAACCGAGGTCCTTTTGGCTTTACAGGCAAATGTGTTAACCATTAAGCCATCTCTCCAGCCCTTAATCACTAATCTAAAGGAAGCTGTAATGCATTATTGAGTAAGATCAGAATCATCATACATGGCTGTACTACTAAGAGATTTTTATCTTCCAAAGCATTATAGGCATTTACTGTTTAAGCCTTTTGCTTTAAATAGCCTATAAAAATTATTTGTCCCTGAGGACAGGGATCCCCACCTCATTGCCTTCATGCACAGCGCCAGGGCCAATGCTGCTAGGGTGGAGGGAGGATAAGAGTGAGGGAGAGAGAGGGACAGAATATGAATAGAGGTCTGCTTGTGTTTACCCTGCCCAGAACTTTGTAGAGTACTTATGAAAGGAGGCAATGGGCCTGGGGACTAACCCTTGCCTCTAAGGATACAAGTACTGCATTTGGCTTAGTTCCAGTCTTGAGTAGGCATGGTAGTTGCACACCTGTATGTAATCTCAGCACTTGGAGACAAAGGCAGGAGGGTAGCTGTTAAATTCAAGACTATCCTAAGCTACATAGTAAGTTTCAGGTCAGCCAGGGCTACACAGTGAGAACCTGACTCAAAAGAACAACAAAATATTCCCAAATTTGGGTGTTCATTTGTCTTCTCTTGCAGCTAATGTCTCTAACAATTCTTTTCTGGGAGGCAGGAAATGAAAGTACCTGGTCAACAAAATTTATTAAAGCCCTTGACTGCGAATGAGAAGACTTGAAATTCTGGGAAGCCTTCTGTTTACCTTGGGCTCTGTCATTCACTCTCCTGAAGCTGGCATTAGCACCAGAGTACCACTCTTTGAACCACAACTCCAACAGTAGTCTCTGAGTTCAATTTTATAAGGAATTTTAGTGTGACTTTTCTTTTGATATGTATCATTTGAATTCGTATTCATGTGCTAGTAACATATTATTTCATTGTTTATTTGCCCTATGATACATGCCCTTGAAGTATAAAGGAAAACAGACCACTTCATTCAAATAGCTAAGGATAAACAGCAAGGGGAAAAGCAAATGAAGCTACAGAACAAGATTCTTTTTTGTTTTTTTCCTTCTTTCCCTCTTTTTCTCTTTCTTTTTTCACTTTTCTGAGATAAGGTCTCACTATGTAGCATAGTCTGGTGATCCTCCTGCCTCAGCCTCCAGACTGTTGGGTTTACAAATATAAGCCACCATAGATGGCCAGAACAAAATTCTTGATTGAAAAAAAAAATCAGCTGTTACCTTTTTCACAAACATCAATTAATTCTTACTGTGACAATTTCCCAATTTCCTACCTGCTAGGCTTTAATAAAACATAATTTTTCTCTTACCCCAAATTTTGGTTATTGCTCTCCCTTTCTTACTTTCCTCACCTCTACCAGAAAACTGCTTGTTCTGTTTCACTGTTAGGACTAATTACATTGATTATTTGGACATTGCTGTGTTCTCTAGGGACCTTTGTTTGGGGGATGGGGTGTCACTTTGCTTTCACATGGAATAAAGACACTCAGTTAATAGCTTTTTTTCCATGGGTTCTTATATTGCTTCTCATTAGTGAGTCCTCTTTGTAGAAATCCCTGAAAAGGCCTTACTTTGCCCCTCCTGTGTCCCTAATCAGCACTAACTTAAAAAAATTCTCATTTTTTTGTTCTAATGGTGGAAATCAAATGCAGGCAGATTGAAAGGTTGCTTCTCTCCAGTATAGTTTATCATCACTGTAAGCCTCAGACAAATATATTTGCTGATTGGTTGTGTGCAATGATTAGATATTTGGTGCTTAAAATGCTTCCTTATTATGTTATGATACACAGAGGATTTATATTAGTTATTTTTCTTATTGCTGTGACCAAGTACCTTATAAGAAGCAATTTAAGGAGGAGTGGTTTAACTTGGCTTACAGTTTGAAGGTCCCTAATGGCAGGGAAGGCTTGGAGGCAGGAGCAAAATGGAGCTGATCACTGTGCAGTCAGGAAACAGAGGAAATGAACAGGAAGTGGGGTCAGACTATAGTACTCCCAGACCCGTCCCAGTGACCCATTTCTTTCAGCTAGGAAAGTTTCACAACCTTCCCAAATAGCATTCCTGGTTGAAGACCAAATGTTCAAATACATGAGCCTATGGGGGACATTTCACATTTAAACCATAACATTCTACCCTTGGCTTCCATATGCTTATGGTCATCGGATAGTGCAAAATGCATTCATTACAACTTCAGAAGTTTCCATAGTCTTTACCAGTTTCAAAAATGTTCAGAAGTCCAAGGTCTCTTCTGAGACTCAAGACAATCTCTTAATTAAAAAAAGTTGTGTAGTTCTAATATACAATGAAAGGGAATAGACATTTAAATTCCAAAGTGAAGAATTGGGGCATAGCAAGGTAAGATCAAGCAAAAGTAAAAAGGAAACCCAGCAGGTCAAACACTAAATTTTGCAACACCCTATCTGGGACTTATGATATAATCAACAGGATGTGAATTTGGCTCCAAAGGGCTTGAGTAGCCCTGCCCCTTCACCTCTGAAGCTTTCAGCACATGTGGTCTCTCTCTTGGGCAATATCACATGGTTCTGACATATCCAACATCCTGCACTCTCCACTATGTTGTAGGATTCACCTTCACAGCTTCACACAATGGCTTTGTAGGAACTACCTGAAAGGACACCCACCCTTTCACACATTGCCTGGCCTCAACAGCATTCTGCAACTGTGGAGCAAGACTCCATGACTCGTCTGAAAACTAGTTCCACATGAATGATGCTTCGAAATTCTGCTGCCAGCGTGGGATGGAACCAGACTCCTTTGGACTATAGCCATAGTAGCCTCAGTGTATCTTGGTGCCTGTCTAAAGCACTTCCCTGGGTATTTATTTTTGAGCAGGAAACTCTCAGCAACATTCTCAATTAAATCTCTCTCCTTTAAAATAAATTTGCATTTTATAAGTTGAGGGTACCTTTCTATTGTCCCAGTGTAGAGGCTAATCTCTTTAACAATCACTGCCTCTTTTCAGAACCTACCTTTTCTCCAACTTTAAACTAGTTTATACCCCTTTCCTCACAAAACTACAGCACTTTTATACCTTTCTGCCCCACCCCCTTTCTCTTTTTTATTGTAGACCTGGAAAATAGCAGCAAGTAATAACTATACCACAGCTTGAATGCTATCCATTACTTAAAATTTGAGTTGGCATACTGAGTTTAAATTCAGTCTTATTCAAGTTCTCGTGATATGAGCAGAAGTCAGACACTTTCTTTGGTAGCATAAACTTCTTCTATCCTAGTTCCTGATAGGTTATTTATTACCCTCTGAAACATTATGAGCTCAGCCTCCATAATACACAATTCTCTCAGCATTCTTGTATTTCAAATTCCTATCAAAACAACTCATTAAGATATGCTTATAGCATTGTAAAGATTTTCTAGCCTGAAGCTCCGAATTCTTCCACATTCCTCCCATACACCAGTTCCAAAGACTTATGGACCACATGGTCAGGTTTATTATAGCAATGACCCTATTTCTCAGTACCAATTTTATGTATTATTTATTTTTCTCATTGTTGTGACTCAATACCTGACAAGATGCAACCTAAGAAAGAAAAAACTGGCCTGTGGAGAGGGCTCAGTCATTAAAGGCACTTGATTGTAAAGCCTGCTGCTTGCCCAGTTTTGATTCCACAGTATCCATGTAAAGCCAGATGCACACAGTAGTACATGTATTTGGATGTCATTTGAAGTAGCAGGAGGCCCTGGAAAGCACTCTCTCTCTCTCTCTCTCTCTTGCAAATAAATAAATTAAAACATAAGGAGTTTATTCTTGCTCATAGTTTAAGAGATACAGTACATGGCAAAAAAGGCATTTGGAGGCAGGAGCCGGAAGCTGATGGTCACACTGCAGTCAGGAAGCAGACAGTGAGCAGGATGTGGGGCCAGGCTATAAAACTTCGATACCTGCCTGCAGTGACCCACTTTCTTCAGTATGGCTCCACTTCCTAAAAGTTCTGTAACCTTCTCAAACAAGTCAAATCATAACAGGATAGTTACATGGATATTTTAGAGTACTTTAATGATAATTGAGGAAATTGATGGGAACTTTTAGATGACTATCAATGCATCATTACCTTTTCAACCTAAATAAAGAACAGTGGTTCCCAATATTTGCTATCTGACAAGTTTTCAGGAAGGGATTAGAATCAGATATGAAGAATTTCCCAAAAGATCCACAGGTGGGAGGTATTGCCCCCCCCCCCACATAACAACTGACTGCTATTCTTACAACTCATAACCCACAAAACCATGGTGAATACCAGCAATACCACCAAGGGGGGGGATCTCAGTGGAGTGGGGGCATGGAGGAGGGGAATGATGATACCAACATTTGATGTGGCCATACAAAGTTACAACTAAATTTAAAAAAAGACAAATGATTTACTTTTCAAGAAGTGCTATGTAATGTGCATTACATACATGTACAAAAATGTCATAATGGCCGGGCATGGTGGCACACGCCTTTAATCCCAGCACTCGGGAGGCAGAGGTAGGAGGATCGCCGTGAGTTCGAGGCCACCCTGAGACTCCATAGTGAATTCCAGGTCAGCCTGGGCTAGAGTGAGACCCTACCTTGAAAAACCAAAAAAAAAAAAAATGTCATAATGAGGACTGGAGAGATAGATGGCTTAGTGGATAAGGAACTTGCCTGCTAACCCTAAGAATCCAACTTTTATTCTTAGTACCTATGTATGACAGATGCACAAGGTGGTGCATGCATCTGGAGTTCATTTTCAGTGGCTGGAGGATCTGGTGCATCCATTCTCTCCCTCTTGTCTCTGACACTTTCTCTGTCTCTCAAATAAATAAATAAGTAAAATATTTTTAGGGGTTGGAGAGATGGCTTGCTGGTTAGGAAACTTGCCTGCAAAGCCAAAGGACTCAGGTTCTATTCCCCAGGACCCACATAAACCAGATGTACAAGGTGGCACATGTGTCTGGAGTTGGTTTGCAGCAGCTGGAGGCCCTGGCATGCCAATTCTCTTTCTCTCTCAAATAAATAAATAAATTTTAAAAATTAAAGATTAACTTTAACAAAAATAGGTTTAAAGGGTAGAAGTGAAGAATTGTTTAGGTAAGTGGAGAACACATAGCCTCCTCAAACCTAGGTATAAAACTGGTAGTAAATTAAATTGTGTCCATAAAATGTATCCACAGAAGTGAGGTTATGTTTGGTTTGAGGTTAGGGTCTGGAGATAGAAGAGTAAGGACTTGAGGTATTTAAAAGTCCACTTCTATAGATTTGTGAGCTACAGATTGAAATATTGTGGAAAATAATATTGATGGGGATGTCCCTTTGAAACTGTGATGGCAACTGGCAAAATATTATTATAAATGTTATCAATGACCTGCAACCATCAAAAGCTTCTTGATTAGTATAACATGGATGAAGTGGAGTGGGCTGATGGGCATATAATTTAAACACTGAAGTTCAATTTCTTTGTATACTATGAAAGCTAAAATTGGGAAAAGTACTAAATCCTACTAAATACTAAATCCACTGTCCTTTGTCGATGGTTTCAGGCCATCTTTGATCCACATTGCACATTTATAAAGTAAGGTCTACTTTATATTTTTCATTTTTGCATCACAAATAAGAAATCATGCTAAGAATCCATTGAGTTTTTTTTTTTTTTATCTTCAGTATTATAGCCTCATAGAATGTGTTTCAAAGTGACTTTGGGAATTGGCTGATCTAGTTTTTTTTTCTTTTTTTTAAAACTATTTTAGTACTAGAAGCTTGTGGTTTCATCAATGAAATCATAAAGTCTGATATTTAACATAAAACAAGAAATCTTTTATTAGTTTCCTCTATGTTAGAATGGATTTGTAACTGAATAAACTTCCTACATCTTATTTTAGGTTAATAGGACAATAAGTTTGTGAACCTTATGACTTAATCCTTAGAAAGGAAGCTTATAATACAGCAGAGTTTAACATTTGGCTTGTAATATTCTAAAAGATAGATAAAAATCTCATAGTAATATGATAATTCATGAGAGGCCCTCTCACCTCTCGCCACTCCAGAATGTGTTACAACTATCTCATAAAATGGGTTTTCATAACATTGCCTTTGGTTATCAGAACGTTGTTGAGATTTGTGTTCCTGATCAAGGGCATCACACCAAGTAAACTGTAGATAGAACTAAAAATATGTAGTAAAAGCTAATATATAACTGTGAGCCTGTATAAACACTTAAGGAAACAGAATTTTTCCAAGTCTTATAAAATGAGCATAAATATAGCATATACATTGGTTTTATAGGAGTCTGTAATGTACTATAAACTGAACATGAAGTATATAGAAGAGCCAATTGTACATAAATTGAATGTAGTGTTTATTCCTGCATCCCAAAAGAATAAGAAATATCTTACAAAATCAACTGAATTTTTAAAAATAGGGTAATTAAGCACAAATAAAAACAGGGGAAAGCCAATACAAAATAGTGGTGAAGAAGACCTAAAAGTATTATGTGCTAGTTATATATTGCACATTTAATTAGCATTACTTTTGTCCCATTACTTTTGGTTGTTAAAGAAGCTTTGGAGAATTATTTGAATTAGTTAGGCCTCTTAAAAGTTGAGGAAGTTTGAGCTGATAACACATTTTTATACAGTACATCTTCCTGCAGCAACCAGAAAATGAAGAACTAAAAGTTGCTATGATTGTGGTGTGTTAATTATCCTACAAGGCTGCGTGCTTGGACTATTTGGAATACCTGAATTTTTCTTTCCTTTTAAAACCTTTGTACTGTGCTGGAGAGATGGTTCAGTGGTTGAGGCACTTATCTATAAAGTCTACTGACTCAGGTTTGATTCTTCAGGACCCACGTAAAGCCAGATGCACAAAGTGGTGCATGCATCCGAAGTTCGTTTGCAGCAGCTGGAGGCCCTAGCAAGCCCATTCTTCCTGTTTCTCTCTGTTTCTCTTCTCTCTCTCCTTGCAAATAAATAAATAAAATATTAAAAATTAAAAATATTTTATTAAAAACTTTAATACATGAACATACTGGAATTTGGCTGTACTCCCAACCCATTACCTTCTTTTGTGTCCCTCTTCCCCAACTCCATTCCACTCAACCCCCTCCTCTTTCCAAGTACTCCTTTCTGTGTTTTGAGGTCTCATTCCTTTTTTTCTTCTCTGTTGTCCATGTCAAAATGTTGATGTGCTCATAACTGGGCAAGCCTTGTGGGAATAACAACCACTGTGAAGTCATGAATGCAACAGCTGGTTCATGTCTAGAGGACAGTGCCCCAAAGTAGTCCATGTGGCTCCTATATTCGTTTTTCCTCCCCTTTTTTGCAATGTTCCTTGAGCCTTGAAGGGCTTGATAGAGATGTCTGATTTAGTGTTGAGCTCTCAACAGTCTCTTATTTTCAGTTTTGATAATTTTTCTTTCTTTCTTTTTTTTTTTTTGGTTTTTCAAGGTGTGGTGATTTGCTATCTAGTCAGTTCCCAAGAAAAACAAAATGCAAGTTTATTGAAATATGTAAGCATAGCTAAAGTAAAGATTTTTTTTGTAATTCTAGGGATTGAGCCCAGGGCTTCATGCATATACTAGGCAAATACTTTACCACTGAACTACATACTCATCTCCAAACTAAGGAAAATTATATCATATTATATTATACTGTATTATTTAGTTAGTTAGTTAATTTGGTTTTTGTGAGGTAGGGTCTTGCTCTAGCCCAAGCTGGCCTGAAATTCACTTTGTTGTCTCAGACTCGCCCCATATTCACAGCAATCCTCATCCCTCTGCCTCTCAAGTGCTGGGATTAAAGGCATGTGCCACCATACCTGGTAAAGAGAGAGAGAGAGATTCAGAATGGGAGCACAAGAGCCTCTAGGTGCTACAAATGAACTCCAGATGCATGCACCACTTTGTACATCTGGCTTTATGTGGGCACTGGGGAATTGAACTCAGGTCATTAGGCTTTACAGGCAAGCACCTTAACTGCTGAGCCCTCTCTCCAGCCCCCATTGTATTTATTTTTATATAAAGATGTTATACTTGTTATTTATTTTTATAGTATTGTGTCATAAAGACTAGGTCTAAGCAAATAACCAGATACCATTTGGTACTCTTTTCCATAAATCTTAACTATTAATCAGAATTTAATCTAATTATGGTATTCTTTTTACTTTAGTTACCTTGGTGTCAAATTTTTCTTATAGCCAGCATTTCAGTTTGAGGTGTTAGTGGGACTATTCCAGGCTTTTTCTTTTTTTTCATGAGCATTGAGAAATATCAGTTAAGCTGTAATGTACCTTTGCCACTGCAGAGTGGATACAAAATAGCTTTCCACTAATTACAGGAAAACCCTTAACTTGCTTCACCAATACCTCTGAGCAGATTAGCACCCTGAACCTGAAAAGGGTTTAGTCACAAAAAGAATATCAAGTATCTGTTCAGACAGGACAGAATCCTAACAGCCATCTCATTTTTAATCAGAAGAAACAACTTTTCTCTTACATGAGATAAGACAACTTACACCTTATCTACAATAGCTGCAAACATGTGTGCCTGCTATATACTATATCATGGTGCTATGTCTAAGGTTTAGCTTTCATATCATAATTATCATAAATGTATATTTTTCTTCTAGCAGTTAGCTGGCAGGTGGAAGTCTGTACTCTAAAAAAATCAACACATTATGACAATTTTCTGACAAAATACAGTATTTCTAGGAAAAGAAAAAAATTCCCAATTTTCCCTAAATGTCTTATATACTGACCTTGATACTAATTACTTACATTTAAAATACAATGTCTTCCTTAGTCATTTCCTAGAAGCCAATATTATATGCTCAGTAATGAGTTCCAAAAGTACATATTCTATTCTATGTCACATTTAATCTAAGCATACTTTTAAAACAGACACCTGAAACAAGGATTTTAAAGAGGAATTCAGAGAGACATACAGCATGAGCACATTCACTCCCAGGAACATACCTATTATATATACTCCAATTACTGAACAGATTTGTAGGTGGACATGCACACGCACACTGATAAGTAGACTTGGGGGAATGCTTACTCTACTCATAAAAATGAAGGAGAGACAGAGAAAAAGAGGGAGATTGAAGTGAATGAATTAGGCAGTTCTAGTTCAAGTGTTTTTCCTATTTCATCTATTTTTCAGACAGTAACGTCCCTAAAGTTTTATGCTCTTATGTGAGTTTAATTCAAAAAACCTTTACTTGGAAGCCTAAGGACCCCGGTTCGAGGCTTGATTCCCCAGGATCCATGTTAGCCAGATGCACAAGGGGCCCACGCATCTGGAGTTTGTTTGCAGTGGCTGGATGCCCTGACCTCCATTCTCTCTCTCTCTCTCTCTCTCTCCCTCCCTCTTTCTCTCTCTGTCTGTCGCTCTCAAATAAATAAATAAAAATAAACTAAAAAAATTTTTAAAAAAACATTTACTTGGGGATTACTAGTGATGAAGATCTTTGCTATGTAGATGTAGAATCCACTCAGTCTTGGAAGGTTTTCTGAATGAGGTAAAGATTAAGTAATCTGATAAATCGCCATCAAAGAGACCCACGAATAAGAGAGAATATTTTCTTATAACCTTATTGACGCGTATGTGTATGTGTGTGTGTGTGTGTGTGTGTGTGTGCGTGCAGGTACCAAGATGTTGTGGAGTTACAAATTCCTGTTTGGATTTACATGGGTGACTGGGAAATTGAATCTGTGTCAGCAGGCTTTCCAAGCATGCATCTTTAACCATTGAGAAATCTCCCTAGCCCTAAAGAGGAAATGTCTTAAGCAAACAGAAAGAATGATGCTCTGAGAATTCCACAGAGTTACATTAGTGGAGCTTTTAGTGCATTGGTTGGAAAGGCTGGAAAAGTTAGGTAGGAGCTACGTTGCAACAGACCTTGAATCCCAAGTAAAGGAATGTGTACTTTATTCCATAAGCACTAGAAAATTTTAGAAGGTTTTTTTTTTTTTTTTTGGTTGAGAATAACATGAAAGGCTTAGATTGAAGAACATCTGAAAACTCTGTAGAAATTGACATCATCAGTATAAATAAGAGGTATTGAAGAGGGCTGAAGAGATAGCCCAGCAGTTAAGGTACTTGCTTGCAAAGCCTAACAACCTGGGTTCAATTCCCCAGTACCTATGTAAAACCAGATTCACAGTGGCACATGTGTCTGGAGTTTGTTTGCAGGGGCTAGAGGTCCTGGTGTGTCCATTTTCTCCCTGTCTCTGTGCCTCTCCCCTCTCTCTCTATTTGTAAATTAAATAAATGAAATATTTTTACAAAGAGGTATTGAGGAAATGAAAATAAGACAATAGGTATAGATGCTGACAGGATTTGGTTTGTAGTTGATTTAATGTAGATAACTGGGGAAGAAACACAGATGACTCTGAACTTTCTAGCCTAGAATTAGAAAATCATATTTTATTTTATTAGAGGAAGGGTGTCATCCTAGCCCAGGAAGATCTGAAACTCACTCTGTAGCCCAGACTGGCTGCAGCTCCTATCTCAGACTTCCATGCGTTGGCATTAAAGGCATGAGCCACTATTACCAGCAAGTTATAAAAGTTTAGATAAGATATGAGCAAAAGAAGACTTAGGCAATAGATAGAGAAATATTATGCATTTGGTTTTGGGAATTTAAGTTTCAGGTATTAGGCTACAGCTCAAGACAGTGATTACAGAAAGGCTATATTTCACAAGTTAAAGCACCAATATATGCTTTTTTCTGAGAACTGTGAACAGAGTAGGGAATATACACTACCTTTATAAAAAAAAAAACAGTGAAACTCAGTGAAATAAATGAAGGGGAATGGATATGTGAAAATAATGTTTGGGGAAATGGGCAGTGTCAATTAGATCTTGAGTCTCAGGCCATACCACAGTGCATGCACCTTATCTCATCTGATTTAGATATTGAAGAATTGGAAGATGGAGAATAAAAGAAGGCAAAAATTTTAAAGAAATTAAAAAAAATCATCTTAAGTAATTTTCTTCAGTAACTTTTCTATCCTTCCTTTTGGATATTTTCTCATTGATGTTGAAAATCCTCTGAATGATTTTGGCAGGACAGGGAAGATTGTTAATGTGTTTTAGTCCTTATTTGTAAGCCCAGGAAAATAACTGTGTTTAGGAAAACTCATAAGACAGGTTAATTATTATCCAGCTATTAATAGGAGGAACATAAGAGCACTTCACTGCTGTTAAATAATTAGAATATATTGTTCTTTTTTTTTTCTTCAAGGTAGGATCTCACTCTAGCCCAGGCTGAACTGGAATTCACTATGTAGTTTCAGGGTAGCCTCAAACTCACAGCAATTCTCTTACCTCTTGCCTCCTGAATGCTGGGATTAAAGGCATGCACCAACACACCGAATACTTCATTTAAAATTTTTGCATACATAGTAGCTACTTCATATTTACTTAATTAAAACAAAAAGTCATACTTAGATAATACATAGATTTATATAGAAATATATAGATATATATTAAAACATCTACAAAGAGAGAAAGCTAAAATATTTAGGATATTTTATTAGATATTATAAGTTTTGCTCTGAAATAGAGAAGTAAAGTGGAGCTTCACCCCCAGAAAATTGATCTTAGTCAGTTACCTTTGTCTTGTAAGTATCAGTTTTATAAAAAGATTCTTAAAATGTCTGCAGATGATAGCAGAAATAAAGAGAAGCCATATAGAGTAACTGAGTAATAGGTTTAAGTTGAGGACAGCATTTTCAATGGACTTGGTGCTGTTGGAATGTTATAGAATAAATGTTTGAATATGTAAAGTAAAGGTTTAATATAGGTCCCTTACTTTTGACTACACTGTCTGGAAAGAACAAAATAGTTGTCATGTCCACAATCTGATTTGGAAGCAAAAAATGTACACTGAGATAGGTACAAAGCAACACAAATAAAGTTGATTTGATTATACATGCATAGTAGTATAGATAATAATGGTATTGAATTTCATTAACTGGTGTTTGTGTAGAGGAATGAAACTGGACTTCTGTCTCTCTCCCTGCACAAAATAACTCAAAATAGATTAAACATCTTGATGTAAGAGCTGAGGTATTAAAATTGCTAGAGGAAAACATTTCAAAATATAGGCACAGGCAATAACTTTCTGAAAAGGATTCTAATAACACAGGAAATAATCTTAAGAATTGAATAATAGGATTGTATGCAATTTAAAACAACCTATTTCACAGCAAAGGTAACTATCATAAGTATGAAGAGACAGCTACTGAATGCAAGATAATGTTTGCCAACCTTACATCTGACAGGGATTAATACGTAAAATATAAAAAGAACAAAAAATGTTAAATATAAAAACCCAAGCTTAATCAATAAATGGGCAAATTAAATCTATAGGCAGTTATCAAAAGATAAAGTACACATGGCCAATAACATATGAGACAATGTTCAACATCACTAGTCATCACAGAAACACTCAAACGCAGGTCAAAATGTCTATCATTAAGAAAATAAATGACAAAAGCTTCTATAGAGGATGGGAGCAGGTGCACTGCTGGTGTGAATGTAAATTTGTCCAGTCATGGTAAAAATAAGCATAGATGTTTCTCAAAAAGTAAAAACCAGTAGATCTCCCATACAGTACAATTAGACTGCTCTTGGCTATTTACCCAAAGGACTGTTAAGTCAACATACCACAGAGATACCTGCACATCTATGTTTACTGCAGCACTATTCGCAATAGACCAGTTGAGGAATCATACACATACATACATACTCAGCCTTAAAGAAGAATGAAATTATGCAGCTGTTGAAAAATGGATGCAAATGGAGATCATCATACTAAGGGAAATAAGTCAGATTCAGAAATTCAACCATTATATATTTTCCATCATTTGCATTTTCTAATGTTTTTGTAGATAGCTAAAACCACTTATATAAATATGAGATGAAGTAAGAAGGAAAACTAGAGGAAAGAAGAAGACTAGTGCAAAAGGGGAAAGAGGAGAAGGGAGAGGGAATGGAAGGTGAATATTGTTAAAATATGTGATATATATGAAAGAAATTTTCTTTATGAAAACTAATAGAATATACAGTGAATATGCACTGTATTACTTTTCTCATTGCTGTAACAAAGTAGCTGACAAAAACAACCTAAGGAGGAAGGTTTATTTTAGTTTAGAGTTCAAGAGTATACAGTTCATCATGGTGTGGAAGGTATGGCGGAAGGAGCATGAAACAACTGGTCACATTCAATTCATAGTGAGGAAGCAGAGAGAGATGAATGCTGGTGCTCAGCTAGCTTTTTCCATTTTAAACAGCGCAGGAACCCACCCCATGGAATGGTGTTGTTCATGTTTATGGTGAGTTCACTCCTATAGCAGATACCTTCTCATTGATAAAACAAAACACCTGTCCAAAAGCAGTTTATGGAAAGAAAGTGTTTAGCTCAGCTTGCATTTTCAAAGGGAAGCTTCATCATGGTGGGGAAAGCATGGCAGAGGAGACAGCTAGGGTATCACATATTGATAGCTCATAAGAAGCAGCAAGAGTGAGCTAGCTAGCACTAACAAGTGAGCTGGACCATAAAATCCCAAGGCCTGCCCCCAGCGACACACTGCTTCCAGCAAGGCTCCACCTTCCAAAGGCTCCACCAGGTGGGAATCATATGAGACTTAATTACAAACTCTTGGGTCTACGTAGCCCATTTTACATTCAAATCATCACTTTCCACTCCTAGCACCCATAAACTCATGGCCATTTCATTATGCAAAATGCATTGGTCCAACTTTAAAAGTCCCCACACAGCACAGCACACTTCAGGAACTCCAGCTAGGCACACTTTGTATATCTTTAGATTGAAATCTGAAACCCACCACCACACCTTAAGATCCACCCAGTGACATTGCCTCCAGCCAGGTGGCTGCAGATGCAAACTACAAACAATAAAAAACTGAATATATTGGCAGCCATCTACTCAAACTACCACAGTACCCTTCCTTTGGCTCTTACATTCTTTCCGCCACCTCTTCTGCAATGGATGCTGAGCCTTGGAGAGTGGGAGATGTTTCAGTGATGGACAGCCTTCCGTCCCTTCTTCTCAGCACTATGTTGACTTTTGGGTCATCCTAGTGGTCAACACCATCTGAAAAAATAACTTCTCTAACAAGAAGTGACAGTAGCATTAATATATGAATATGAACATTAAGTGTAGTGCTTTCAGGGCAATTTGGTAAGAGTAATATATGCATTTATCCAGATAAGAGCAGGCTTTATACCCCTAAGGCTCATGACCTCCCCTGCCATAGGCTTTTGATTAGGTTTTCAGTACCAGGCATGTATTCCCACCCATAGAGCCAGCCTGCAGTCCAATTAGAGAGCACTTGGTTTCCCCCAGAGCAGACATTCCACTATTGTACTCATTCAGTCATTTGGCCTGTCTGGCCAAACTTGAGTTTTCCAGTGTCCACTGTTTTCACTGGTGATGACTTGTGTCTCCCATAAGGCTGCATACAGTGCAGCTTTTTCCAGCTTTCAGTTGGCTAGGATGTTGGGAGAAGCACCACCTTGATTTCTCAGTGACTTTGTCGCTCAGGCATGTGAAGTCTTTAGCAATAAGGCATTACCGTCTCTTTCTCAAGGGGAAACCAAGGGCTTTGGCAATAGCTTATAATGTTTTGGAGGCAACAGGGACCTCCCTGGCCAACAACTCACTGGAAGGTATCCCATCCCTGTTCCTGAAAACTTTCTAGTAACAATCTATGGTTTCTGGATGTGTCATTATTCAAAAAAAAAGATTTTTATATGTCTTATTCAGAATATCTTGAATTTTGTTTGACATCCCCTTCTTTTATACAATCTTTTCCCCTGACCTCACTTAGGCCTTTCCCCTCCCTGTGCTCAGTTCTTCTACTTACATAAATACAATACCATCCCCTTAAGACCTTCCCTATCCTCCCTGCCTTATAGCCTCTGCTACTGATTTTTGGATCCAGCTCACACACAAGTCTATACATTTGTACCTAGGATCCACATATGAGAGAGAACTTGTGACGTTTAGCTTTCTGGGCCTGGCTTACCTCACTTAGTATAATCCTTTCCAGATCCATCATTTCCCTGAAAATTTCATAATTTCATTTTTCTTTACCACTAAATAGAACTCCATTGTGTAAATATACCACATCTTTATTATCCATTCATCTGTGGAGGGACATCCAGGCTGGTTCCATTTCCTAGCTGTTGTGAATAGAGCAGCAATAAACATGGTTGTGCAAGTGTCTCTAAATTAATGAGAAGAATCATTAGGATATATGCCTAGGAGTGCTATAGATGGATCATATGGCAAATCTATTTTTAGCTGTCTCAAGAACCTCCACACTGACTTCTACTATGGCTGTACCAGATTACATTCCCACCACAGTCTAGAAGGGTTCCCCTTTTACCTCATCCTCACCAACATTTGTTGTCATTTGTTTTCTTGATGGTAGCCATTCTGACAGGAGAGAGATGGAATCTCAAGGTAGTTTTAATTTGTATTTCCCTGATGGCTAAGGATTTAGAATACTTTTTTAGATGTTTGTATGCCCTCTGTAGTTCTTCTGATGAGAATTCGTGATTTAGTTCCATGACCTGTTTTTAATTGGGTTGTTTGATTTCTTATTGTTCTGTTTTCTGAGTTCTTTGTATATTCTGGATATTAATCCTCTGTCAAATGTGTAGGTGGCAAAGATTTTCTCCCATTCTGTAGGTTGTCTCTTTGCTCTATTCACAGTTTCCATTGCTGTACAAAAGCTTTGTAATTTCATGAGATCCCAGTGGTTGAATAGTGGTTTTATTTTCTGAGCAATTAGGTGTATATTCAGAAAATCATTACCTATGCCAATATGTTGAAGTGTTTCCCTACCTTTTCCTCTAGCAATTTCAGAGTTACAGTTCTGATACTAAGGTCCATGATCCACTTGGATTTGATTCTTGTGCATGGAGAAAGACAAGGATCTATTTTCATCCTTCTACATACAGGTATCCAGTTTTCCCACCACCACTTGTTGAAGAGGCTGTCTTTTCTCCAATGAATATTTTTTAGCATTTTTGTCAAAAATCAGATCGTTATAGCTGCCTTGATTCCGTCTGGGTCCTCTATTCTGTTCCATTGATCTAACTTTTCTGTCTCTGTGCCAATACCATGCTGTTTTTGTTACTATGGCTTTGTAATACAGCTTAAAATTGGGTATGGTGATACCACCAGCCTTATTCTTGTTGCTCAAAATCGTTTTGGCTATTTGAAGTTTTTTGTGCTTCCAAATGAATTTTAAGATTGTTTTTTCTATTTCTGTGAAGAATTCTATTGGAATTTTAATAGGGATTACATTAAATGTGTAGATTGCTTTTGGTAAGATTGACATTTTCACAATACTGATTCTTTGAATCCAAGAGCATGAAATGTCTTTCCATTTCCTTGTTATAAATCTATTTAAATGGTCTATCTTGATTTAATTTTGGTAGGACATATGAACCAAGGAATTCATCCATTTCTTTCAGATTTTCAAACTTAGAGGAATATATATTCTTAAAGTATGTCCTTATAATTGTCTGAACTTTTTTGGTATCTGTTTTAATGGTGCCTTTTTCATCTCTAATTTTATTGATTTTTGTCTCTTCTCTCTTTCTTCTGGTCAAATTTGCTAAGGGTTTATCAACTTTATCTTTTCAAAGAACCAACTCTTTGTTTCATTGTTTCTTTGGGTTTTGGGTTTTTTTTTCCGGTTTCTATTTCATTAATTTCTGCCCTAATCTTTACAATTTTTTCTCATCTACTGCTTTTTGGTTTGCCTTGTTCTTCTTTTTCAAAGGCCTTAAGGTAGAGCGTTAAATTGTTTATTGGTGAACTCTCTAATTTCTTAATATAGACACTTAGAGCTATAAATTTCCCACTTAGGACTACCTTCATTGTGTCCCAAAGGTTTTGGTATGTTGCATTATCATCATCATTTGATTCTATGAATTTATTGATTTCCTTTTTGATTTCTTCAATGACCCATACATCATTCAATAGTTTACTGTTAAGTCTTCATGAATTTCTGTATGCTCAGTAGCTTTTGTAGTTGCTGATTTGCAGTTTAATCCTGTTGTGGTCAGATAGAGTAGAAGGGATTATTTCAATTGGGATCTATTTTAGAGAATGTCCCATGTGCTACTGAGAAAAAAAAATGTATATTCTGCAGCATTTGGATGGAATGTTCTGTAGACATGTGTAAGGCACATTTTTTCCATGACATCATTTAATCCAGATGTTTCTTTGTTTATTTTCTTGCCGGGATGACCTGTCAATTGATGAGAATGGGGTATTGAAGTCACACTCAACAACTGTGTTTGGTGTTATCTGTAACCTTAAGTCTAATAGTGCTTATTTGATGAAACTGGGAGCTCCAATGTTAGGTGCATATATGTGAAGGATTGTAATGTCCTCCTGTTGGAGTGTTCCTTTAGTCAGTATAAAATGACTTTATCGTTCCTCACTAATGTTGGTTTGAAGTCTATCCTGTCAGATATTAGGATAGCAACCTCTGCTTGTTTCCTAGGCCCATTTTCTTGAAATACTGTTTTCCACCCTTTAACCCAGACAGTGTCTATCTTTTATTGAGAGATGAATTTCCTGGAGGAAACAAATGCCAGGATCCTGCCTTTTAATCAAGTGTGCAAGCCTGTGTCTTTTGGTTGGTGCATTGAAGCCCTTGATATTAAGAGTTAATATTGAAAGGTATGCATTTATTCTCAAAATTTTTCTTATTTTGTAGTGTTTCCTGTTTTCTAGTTACTCACTTTTTTAACTGTTATTTGAGTGTCATTTATTTTTTTCCTATTTGCGCCTGTGTGTGTCTTGCTTTCTCTTCAGCTTGAAGGGTTCCTTTAAGTATTTTCTGTAGAGTGGGTTTAGTTGTCATAAATTCCTTTAGCCTGTTTTTATTGTGGAATGTCCTTATTTTTCCATCAATTTGGATAGATAGCTTCTTTTTGTGCCAATCTATATTTTTATGACTTTCTGCTCTGTATTTTTCTTCACAGAACACACTAATATATTGCTTTTGAATTAAACTTGCATTTATAAACTCATGTTCTCAGGACATTGGCAGAGCAGTCAGCTTCTTTGTTATAGCATCACACAATCTTCTTCTAGCCCAGTCTTAACAAAGTTCTCTTTCTCCTCCACAGTCTCATAGGCCAAGCCTTTACACTTCTCTCTGTACTTAGGTTTCTTTAACTCTCACTAGAATTGACTACCAAGCTCTGCTTACAACACTATAAGGGTTCTCCAATCAAAAGTTCCAAATCTGGGCAAGAGAGATGACTTAACGGTGAAACTGCCAGCCTACAAAGCCAAGGGATCCAGGTTTGATTCCCTGGACCCTTATAAACCAGATGTACAAGGTGGCGTATGTGTCGAGTTCATTTGCAGTGACTGGAGGCCCTGTCATGCCCATTCTCTCTCTCTCTTCCACTCCCTTTCCCTGTCAAATACATAGATAAATAAATAATTTTTGAAAAAAAGGTCTAAATCCTTCCATATTCCTCCCACAAACTAGTTTCAAAAGACTGACAGCAGATTTATGACCTGGTGCAATTTTCTCCTTCATTTCCCTTCTCTTTGCGAGGACAAGACATCCACTAGAACAAACGTAGGGGAAAAGATGATTTATTTCAACTTAAGGTTTCAACAAGTTTCATCATGGCAGAGCAGGCAGCTGGATATCACATCTTGTCATCTGTGAGGAAGCAGCAAGAGTGAGCTAGCTAGCAAGTGGGATGAACTTGAAAATCCCAAACCCACCCCCAGTTATATACCCTCTCCAGCAAGGCTTTACCTCTCAAAGGCTTCATCAGCTGGAGGCTAAATAGGAGGCTTAATCACTAACACTTGATGCTATGCAGGATATTTTACATTCAAACTACCATACCACATCATCTAACCTGAGCTAGAAAATCCATTACAGACACACACTAGGTTCTCTAGAGGAATATAATATATGTATTATGTATTATGAAGGAGACTTACTGGACTGTTTTACAGCATATGAACTGGGCAGTCCAACAATAGCTTTGTGTGTCAAGGAACACTATAGCTGCTGAGTACATAAGTCTGGGAACCTCGGCAATCCCAATCTAGCACTGAAAGCCAAAAGGATTCTGGAGAGCCTCTTGTCTTTAGTTCAAATCAGAAGGCTGATGAAACTCTTGTTCCCGTATCTATGAAGGATGGTTAAAACAGTGTAGATGCACACACAAGTCGCAGAGGGATCCAGCTAAAAAGCACACACCAGTAAGCTGCACAGAGTGGCCATGTGAAAAGACATTGTGTTCTCTTAAGCTTCTCTATATATGGTCCCACCACCAGAAGGTATATCCACTCTAAAGGAAAGACTTTTTTTTTTTTTTAGTTAATCCTTCTTGGAAACACCCTCACATATCTGCCCCAAAGACATATTTCCTACATGATTCCTAGTCTGATCAAGGAGACAACAGAATTTAACCATCACAGTGACATAGTTTTAAGGTATGATTTAAATGTTAATAATGATTATTCAACATTTAGACAGACTGTTGTATCTCTGGAGCACAAGCTTCATCTGAGAGTCTCTTGAGCATACTACAGTACATGCAGGAAGCTCAATTGGAATCTCTTCTCCAAGCAGTTGTTTTTCTTTTATATAGCCTTAGGGTGGGGTCACTAAACCCTTTCCCACACTTGTTGACTTCCTGAGTCTCTGGAACTTCCTTTCTGCCCCCCCCCCCCAGGAAAGAATGGTTCAGTTTCTAACAAACGTAATCTTGGAGAGTGGTTGTGTGACCTTTAAGTATTAGGTCTCCCAGACTTGACTTCCTAAATCAGAGCTTCCTTTCTCTCTTTAGGAGAGATATTTCAATTTGGATGAATCTGACACACAACACTCTTTAACCTCTCAGTTATTTATCTATTTCTCAGTGAGTACACATCCAGCCATAGATATGTAGGTAAAACTTTAAAATTCTAGGTTTAATTTTTTATTTCCTTGTAAATTCTATATAGCATTTTTCCTAACCTTCAAAATGAATATGACATCAATACAAAGTGGAATTTGTCTATTAAAAACAAGTAAAAAAGGTTGGGCATGGTGGCATACACCTTCAATCCCAGCACTCAGGAGGCAGAGGTAGGAGGATCGCCATGAGTTCTAGGCCACCCTGAGACTACATAGTGAATTCCAGGTCAGCCTGGGCTAGAGTGAGACCCTACCTCGAAAAACCAAACCAAAACAGAAAAACAAAAAGAATTGAGTATGTGGAGACTGGATTACAGCACAAATTTCTGCCTGCCTACTACTGCTTTTAGACACAGATCAGGACTATGTTCTACTTTCAACTCTGCCACAATGTGGTATTAACATAGCAAGCTGGATTATTTTATGTGTATTTCTTGTGTGATACTATGTATCTATGACTGATACCACTGGGTGGAGCCCAGTAGAAGCCTAGAGAGCTAATTCTTCATTCCATTTTCCTCTTTTAAAGACTGAGACTATGTGCAGGAGAAGTTTTATAGGTTTTTTAAAATGATATTTCTCTGTCCTATGTTTTAAAGTCATTATATAAAAATGGTGTTATTAAGATCTACTCCTGGGCTGGAGAGATTGTTCAGTGGTTAAGGCACTTGCCTGCAAAACCCAAGTACCTGGGTTTGATTCTCCAGTACCTACATAAAACCAGATAAAGTGGTACACATGTCTGGAGTTCATTTGCAGTGGTTGAAGCCCTGACACACCCATTCTCTCTCTTCCTTTCTCTGCTTGCAAATAGATATTTTTAAAAGGATCTATTCTTACTGAAGATTTCCTAGTGATGGCTCTGCTCCATCACTAGGAATGAAAGGTATAAAGTGTGAAACTAGTAAAGATGAAATCCCAGCTCAGTCATTTCTTAGTTTTGTGACCTTAGGTGAAGACTGTTTTAGAAATATTTTCGAAAGAACACTCCAATGCTAGTATAAGAGAAAGCAGAGGAGCTTATTACCCGGGGGCCAAAAAGTTTGAGGTAGCCCTCCACAGAAGCTTTTGCCCTGAGCAGAGATTTTCTTTCCATTTTATAGATTTCATAGCTAAGGGGAGGGGTAAGTGAACAAACAAGATGTGACAATTTTCAAATCAATCAATTCTGTAGTCGAGCCACCCTAACAATGAACTCCATTTTATTTTGTTTTAGCCTAAACTGTCTTTCTTTCTTATCATCCCTTTGGGCCCTTTCTAGACCATTTCTACTTTGGGATTTTTCCATCTGCTAATAAAGATAAGTTTTCACTCCTCAGCAATTGACTCTTACAGTAACTCAGTGAATCAGTTCAACTTTTAGCTTCTTTTCTAACACATTCTCGCCTCTTTATGATTTTGTATGTAATGGCTGGTATACCTGGTGTATCATCTGTATTTTAATTCTTTTCATCCTAGATTGGATTAACCTATGCAGAACATTTAGTACAAGAGTCCCAGCATAATTATTGTGAGAGGCTCCATTAAAGGAGCTATCCAGTGTCCCCATGTAGTCCATGTAGGGTGCAGGCTCAAGGTCTGGGGTACATCAGCTGTAAGACCTCCAGAGTCTTGGATAAGCATGACCTTGAGGGCCAAGTATGTATCAGTTTTCATTGGAAACACTGATACTGTTACCATCAAATCTTATATTTAATTTTAGTAAGTGGTTCATGATTATTGTCTTTGAAAATATGGATGGCAACACAAAAGAATTATTATAATAAAAGAATGAGAGCCAGAAGGGTCTTCTTTGTACAAGATTACACAGCAGGAGTGACTGTGACTAATCTTATTGTAAGGAAGAGATCACAGGACATTCCTGTAGTAGAGTGGGAGATTGCACCACATTCTTATAAAAGAAACAGTTATTCCTGTGGAAGGAAAAAGATGTAATATGAGGCAATAGTAAAGAACTTTGTCTGTTTGGGGGAAAGATATAAAAGTTCCTTGGAACCAAAGTTTCTCGATGGATCCCCTGAGGTTATCAAATGAGTTGATTCGTCCAGCAAATGGAAGGGGTTAGGTTCCTACACATGTGTCTGATTTTTGGGCATCTCATGTTGCAATCCTCAGGCTTCTGTCATGTGTGGAGCAGGGCCACAGTCTTATTGGCAGGGGCAGATGTCCTCCAGAGCTTGACTTTGAATGGATCCTCTGGGTCCCTGGTGACCTGCTAACTGTTACAAATTGGCTGAGGATACTATCTTTTTGATTCTGGTATGATGAGTTTATATCACTTGACTGATGGGTGTGGGCCAAATTTTGCAAGGGTATGTGGGTTCCCTTGTGTTACAAATTTTAAGGAAGCATCACCAGTGGCAGGAGAATCTGGCTTACCTCTATAAATCTAAGCAAAGAGATACCATCAAACAACCAGTACCACCAACACGAGCAAGTACAAATAGCTGGAACTCTGTATTGATTTTACATCTTAGATATAGATTCTAGATTTATCTTAAATGTATTTTAGAGCCTGGCTCTGAGATCTGTCCTTAGTGATATACCTCATTTTAATAAGAGATTGGACTAATAGAAATCAATAAATATCAGGTAAACATAATCAGTGAGGACAATGTTGGATCTTTGATTTAAAGGCAAACAATGGCTGACTAATCAGGGCCAGGCAGAGGCAGAAGGCATGAGTTAATAGTTTAGTACTGTAAGCCAGCATCAGGCAGGGCAGACTATTTTTCTGAATCTTGGTTATAGTAATATCATGTAGTCATATTATCTTAGTGGGTGTTTTAGACCATGTAGGCAGCAAAAATTAACTATGCATTACATTTTAAATGTCATTTATGGCTCTGTAGGAGAGACTTTAGGGACCTGTGAGGAATTCTATGACTGGCAGCATTGTCATCTGCTAGGATAAGTCAAGGTCATGCTGACCAAGTGGCCCTCCCTCTTTTGGGAAGACTGGAGTACTGATTTTCCACTGATGTGACTCTCCTGTTGTGATACATTGGTTTGGAGTCCCTCTTCGGGTCTCCATGTCTTCCCTGATCAAGAAGACAGGAAACTTACCAGAAACTGGAAGTTAGCAAGTGTCCCACCATCTCCTGTAGCCTTCTGACCTAGGAACAGGAACCAAAATATTGGTTATCTTTTTAACTTTGATGTTTCCAATTTACCTTGGCTTTTACATATGGTTATTAATCACTCGGAGAGGCTGTACATATCTGATTAGCAAAACATTTATTTAAAAGAGGCGAAGAACGTATCTGGTTAGCAAAGCAGATCTGCTCAGAGAATGACACCATAGTTTAAAATCATTCTGATTAACATTTTAGTTTAGTTGTCAGGTGACAGTGTGAGCTATATCTGGAACATAGAAAACATACACATTTTATCTTTTAAGAATCTGTCAGTTATAAATATAGACAGAACATATTATCAGCCCTGGAAATAATATTTTATCCATAACTTTAAATCAATTGATTTGATCTAGAAACTGCATGTCAGGAAAAGGCAAGTCACTATAAAAACTTGGCATCTGTGTTTGAAAACAACTTTGGCTAATCTGTATACTTATGTAGGTACCAATCAACCCATAAACTGGAAGCAGAACAGCAGTGTTTAAGATCATTTTTCTAGAGCAGGGAACATGTCTTAAGTATCAATATATCTATAAGCAATGAACATAAGTTACCAGAAATGAGACAATTACTTAAGTAAAACCTTGACTGAGACTGACTATACATAGCTTAAGAATAAAGCCAAACCTGGTCATTGTTGCACTAAATTAGTCTGATTTTAACATACATTAGATATTATAGCAGACATAAAATGATTTTTTAATCAACAACCTTTAATCATTGAACCATTTTTAAGTTTAACATAAGGCAATATTTATGACTGGTAGAATATATGAAGCCTAGACAAACTATATTAATATTGTTTGTATATTGCAGGCTTTCCTAGGACAGGAGGAGTTTTTTCAGTTTCCCTAAGAACAAAGTCACGAAGACTAAATCACCTTTTATAAGTCTTAGACAATAATCTCAGTGATAATCACCCAGTAAAACATCATGAACAAGACAGGAACCATCTTAAGGTTACAGTGTTTTTTTTAAGATATAATAACCTTATTAAATATTAAAAGGTTGGCAAATAGAAGAACATACCAAACTTGGTTGAGAACATTAAAGCCTGTCTTTTACTACCGAATAACTGTTGTTATGATCAGATTAACATCATTAAATTAAAGTTTTAAATTTACAACCTAAATATAACATCCTGTAACCAGCTAGGGCCATCCTTCGTTAGTCTGATATAAACTCTAAGCTAATAGTCTTCTTAATCTCAACTAGTCTGTAATCTGATTAGGCACTTGAAGACTTAATCAACTTTGTTTTTAAGCCTTTTGTTTAAGTTTACTCATACCTTCATCTATATACTTTTACCTTACAATCTGTGTAACCATTTTGTGACTTTTTTAAAATTAACATTTAATATCCAACATTTAAAGTTTCTTCTTCAGTTTATCTTTTTCTCTAGTTTATGTCATTATGATTACCAGCAAACTTTTATTGTCTTTATCATAAGATCTTTAAATATGACAATTTAAGTGTTTTTTTTTCTTTTGCCCTCAAAAGGCTCTTTGAAATAATCTTTTATAAAAGAGTAGACCAGACTTGACTTACATTATTTACTCAGAATATATGGGACTGGCCCCAGAATGTAGCTATTCCTGATTGACCTTTTGCCCCTAGGGACCACAGCAGGACAGGATAACCCTTCTCTGCAAGTGTGGAGGGGCTTTCCCTCCTCTTCCGGTAGGTATATGGTTAGTTTTAGGGTTTGAGTGACTTTTATCATATTCATTTAACTCAGAAGCATTTGTAAAACCTTGCAGTGAGACTTTTATTTTGGTTTGTCTTTTTTATCATTTAATTTCTTCTTTAGTGTCAGGCCCCAGAGAGGTGGAATTTCCAAGTAGCCCAGACAACATTATCTCCTTTTATTTCCCCCTTTCTGTGGCCTTGGGTTTTGCCACTTTTAAGTTCTGCCAGCCAGTACCTCATTACTGGAGAGTGTGTTAGGAGGCAGCTGTGTGGGGGTGATCTCTGGCCTTGAAGCTTCTGGTCTGACTCTAGCTGAGCATTCTCCCCCCCACCCCACAGAAAGTTTTGGATTTCTCTCTGGGCTATAGGGCAGCTGTATCTTGTCATTTTATAACTTTTAAGAGTAGGAGAATCTTGCATTTTTCCCTGTGTATAGCTTTAGTTACTTCCAGTGTTTCCTCTGGGGGTCATTGAACATTAAAAGCTGGCCTTACTAATATACAAAGGCCTTTAATTTTTCAGTTGTCATTTTAGTATTATCATCTCCTGAATATTCCCTTCTGAAGGATGGTTTGTTTTAGACCATACAGTCTAGGACAGTGGGCTTGATGGAGAACTTCACCCACAATGAATTTCCCACTGTGTTAGTGCTGCAGAACAGACACAAAGACAAATGCATGGGGCTGTGAGCCACATGCATACTTGTACACACAATCACATCAAGTGCACTTTTCATATATACTCCAGATTGCCATCTCCCCCTCACACATTCATTTATTTATTCAGAGTTTAAACAATTTTTCTTATCTAATCCCATTTATAACCCTGATTGAGCTCATTACAGAGACCAAAACATCGGTCTTATCTAGCTAGTTACTGAGACCGAGTATCATCAGTCAACCTGATGGAAAGAGGGCCATCACCTCGCAGGAGTATTGAGGCTTGAGGATTCTTCCTCTTGCCGGGATCAGTCCGTGCTGGCTCCTCCAGACCTGACTAATCACAATTTCCAGTTTCCCTGGGGAATTCTTACCTGGTCCAGACGATTGACAGTTGACAACTGGCAGGCTTATTTCCTTTCTTCTTCCACTCAGGAACTCTGGTTTGGGGCTTCACAGTCACTTTGGGCCACCTGGAAGAGGACACTGCAATCATGTCAGGGACACATACTTCCCAGTTCCAGAGACCTTTGGCAGGCTGGAAGGCTCCGTAGCAGCAGTCCTTCCTGACCTGAAAATCTCGCTGGGGCCTCCAGAGATATTGTAGAAATCCTCTGGAAATATCACTCCAATGCTGGTATGAGTGAAAGTAGAGGAGTTTATTACCTGGAGGCCAAAAAGTTTAAGGTACCCCTCCAAAGAAGCTTTGGCCCTGAATGGAGATTTTCTTTCCATTTTATAGTTTTCATAGCCAAGGCAAGGGGTAAGTGAACAAACAAGGTGTGACAATTTGCATATCAATGATTTCTGTAGTCAGGCCACCCTAACAATGAACTCCATTTTACTTTGTTTTAGCCTACACTGTCTTTCCTTCTTATCATTTCTTTGGGCCCTTTCTGAACAGTTCCTTCTTTGTTTCCATCTGCTGACAAAGATAAGTTTTCGCTCCTCAGCAATTAACTCTTACAGTAACTCAGTGAATCAGTTCAACTTTTAGCTTCTTTTTACCACAAGACCTTCACTCACTTTATAAATCTTCTATTGTCATGTAAGAGGCAAATAATTCCTATCTTAAAGGATTGTCCTAAGGAACAGACGAGATTAAGTGCTTAGGGTAGTGCCTTGTACTCAGCTGGTTCATCAGGAAGTGATGGTTGTTATGGTGTGTAAGACACTGATTTTGTTTGAAAAAAAATACTACATTTGCTCATTGTTCCCTTCCTTTGCAAAAGGTATGAATTCCCCATGAAAAATAAGGAAAAGGTAGGAAACCATGAGAGTGACTTTCATTTCTTCTTAACAATGTAAAGCCATATATCATATTCTATTTATTTCTTCATTGGCAATATTGGGATTAAACCTAGTGTCAAGCCTTGTCTGTGTTAGGTAAACACTCTAGCACCAAGTTACATTCAGAGGTTCTTACTGTGGTTTTCTTATGGTTATTGGAACATGTCAAGGAAAATATTCATGAATCAACTAACTCAACAAGCATCTTTTAAGAACTTAGTGTAACATCTTTCTACAAATATGATGATGAGCTTCTTTAGTCATGGAATGAAGAATTTGAAAAGTCTACTATGAACTTGTAAACAGCTTTTGAAGAGATTTTTACAGAAATCTAAATCCTCAGAGATTTCCTTTTCTCTGGAAGGTCTTCCTATGGAGATTGTCAAGCAGATATGTGAGGCAATAATTTAGTATTGACATATAGTTTTCCTATTAAATGCATGACTATAGAATGCCACTAAATTCTGTTGCAGTTAGCTTCACCTTGCTGGCACAAAACATCTGACTAAAAAGCAGCTTATGGGAGGAAAGGGTTTATTTTGTCTTACAGACTCAAGGGGAAACTCCATGATGGCAGGGGAAAATGTGGTATGAGCAGAGGCTGGACATCACCTCCTGGCCCATATCAGTTGCACAATGGGAATAGAAGTGTGTGCCAAACACTGGCAAGAGGAAACTGGCTAAAACTCCCATAAGCCCACTCCCAATAGCACATTATCTCCAGGACGGTCCAGTTCCCAAATTGGGACCAGCTGGGGACCTGGCATTCAGAACATATGAGTTTGTGGGGAACACCTAATTCAAACAACCACAAATTCCAAAGTTCTTCCACGGAGAGGGGAAAAATTGTTTTTGTTGACTTTTCCCTTTTTGGTAAAAGTTTCCTTGAATTTACTACCAAAAATAACAATAACTATATTTTTCTAGTACTACCTTGTAATTTGACATTGCAGTATAGCAAACATGGTAGATCCAATTGATGCACAGATTGATATTTAAGGCAAGAAGTGGAGGAATATGGCTGCCTGTTTCTGCAGTGATAGTGAGATCTGATATTGGACATTAATTTTCATTTCCTTGACAAGTTCTCCATGATCCTGAAATTACTCACAGTAGATGATACTTATAAAATCAATTCTCCATCACTTGAGAAAATGAAGATTTGGGTATTTACATGATTTTCATTGAGATGTCACAGAGGAAGCTCATGGAGAAATTTATCTCTTGAAATTCTTAGACTCAGTAACCTAAAAACAATATTCGATTCCAAGGATATTTGTGTAGACACTACTGTGGTTTGGTGCTATGTTTGCTAACTCAAAAGATGAACAGATGATTATAAATGTCTAGGTAGAGAGAGCACTGTACATCTGGGTGTGAAGCAGACCCAGCTTATGTGTCATCCTATAACAAAATCATCTTCCAGAGCTGACACCCGGTGGAAAGTTAACACTTAAAGACCACCAATGAAGCAACATCAGCTATATAAAAAGTACAGTGGCATTCAAGTTCCCACTACCCCTTAGCCCCTCTAAATTGGTGCTGTATAAATTATATGTAGTGGCTAGAAACTGAACAACTAGTGTGTGGTTGGTATATGTATGTAAGGTGAGGTCAACAGAAGCATGGAGGGTGAAGTAAAGGTTCTAAGACATAGAGTATGGCTTGACCTTGCACTTGCAGCAGGTGAAAATGTGTATGTAGATCATTCTGGTTATGAGCTCTCAGAAATAGGATGCTATTGCAATCAGCTTTGCATTGCTGGCAGAAAACACCCAACCAAGAGCAGCTTGGGGAAAGAGGGTTATTTTGGCTTACGGACTTGAGGGGAAGCTCCATGATGGCAGGGGGAAACGATGGCATGAGCAGAGGATGGACATCATCTCCTGGCCAACATCAAGTGAACAACAGCAACAGGAGAGTGTTCCAAACACTGGCAAGAGGATGCTGGTTACCTCCAACAATACACTGCGACCAGGAGGCTTCAATTCCCAAATTGCCATGAGCTGGGAGCCTAGCATTCAGGACACCTAAGTTTATGGGGGACACCTGAAGCAAACCACCACAGACGCCATTTTACATATTGAGCCTAATCTGAATCTTAGTTGCAGTGACACCTGGAATGAGTAATGGACAAGGACAGAATTTGTGTGTACAGTGTGGAAGAGATTTTCCTGCAGTAATTGTTTTCAGTCATATGTATACACAACTAGTCATCACTCTCACCCATAGCACATTCTAGCACAAAGGACCACAATGTATGTTTGGTTTTTTCAAAAGGGTGGTATAAACATTTTCTATGATATAAGTGAGAAAAAGGGGAAAAAATTCTTTTTTAGGGTAATGTCAATCCTTGTAACTGATTCTTGATTGCCAGGGAGAGTTTTGTGGGGAAAGTTAGCATAGTGTAGTTGAAGAAGCCAGGCGCAAAATCTTCTGTTCAACTGTGGAGCTGTTAAATGTTTCATGTTCCACCATGTGTGCCTGAGCAAGTAACCACCACCCACTCAAAAAGAAGTTTCATGGACCAAAGCTGAATGTAGCACTAATTTATGGGCATAAGTATAAATATTTAGAAGGCAGTTTGATGGGCACATGTCCATTTAACAAACAACAGTAGTAGGTTCTCCTCTAGGGCCTATGACCTCCCCAGCCACAGGCAGTTCACCTCTTAAGGCCAGAGTGCTCTAGTACTGGCTTTTCTTTCTAGTAAGCTTGGTTACTGAGGTCTGTACATGACCCATTGGATTCTATACTTAGAAGTGTCAGAGTTTCTGTTCCCTGTCATATGGCTTCTTTGTAACTCTAGGCATAAAGAGGAAAAACAAACAAATTGCCATAGTTGTTGGTCTTATCTTTCCTCAGTATCTTCTAATCCTGTTGCTGTTGAGCTCTGTCTTTAGCTGTTTTCATCAAGGTTTCCACTCAGTGGCATTAGTGTATGGGTGACCTCAACAACAAAGAAGGCAATTGATACTCTCTGTGAGACATTAAGTTGGTGTGAGCAGCTATTAGGGCTAACAATAATGATCTCTACCTCACTCTCCCTTGCTCTAGGAGATCAAGGCCAAAGACTCATTACAGGCGAATATGTCACACAGTTCTTTCTTTTATATTGGCAGGGCGTATACAGAGACACATGTTCAGTCATACCTTCCCACTTCTAAGGTCCCTGCAATCCTTCTGGATCAGCAAAGCCTCTTATTCCTATGGAATCCTGCAGGGGGCGTTCAAAGTCAGGGAGTAGACTGAAGATGTAAGCTTTTCTGGACTGTACCTCCATTCACCTTTGTGGCACCTTGGACTGTGACTCAGAGTGTGCACCTGATCTTCTGAGTCACCACTATTAACAGACATTGGCTATCCAATACTTGTGAGCTCTTGATAGTTGTGAAGGTATTACAGACCCTCAGAAGATCAAAAGACTTTATTTTGAAGCTCACTATTCCCTGTCTCACCCCCTCTATGTACTATGGAGTCAATTAATTTGTGACTCTGTGTATACTTATGAACATTCAGATAGATTTACCCCTGCTGATGTGCCTGTGTTTTTCTCTTCCTACCAGTGTGAGTTAGTATTTCTTTGGATGAGTTTAACATTGTATTCTTTTAGTCAAATTCTGTGAGGGGCAATCTCAGGAAAATTAATATAGCAATTTCTTTAGAAAATGTCCTTAAAACAGGATGGGCTGATTACAAGAAAAAAAGGACAATTCAAATCAAAACACTGTGAGGAGCCCCCAGAAGATTAAATAGCCCAATTTAAGATCAGCCATTTAGGATCTAGGAAGGTAGTTGTACTGGTGATGAGGCAGAAAGAGAAAGGGAATTTAGTAAAAGGTTTCAAATACTGTTTTTCTAAAAACGGGACATCATTTTTCTGCCAGGTACATATTTTGTCTTTTAATGTTGAGAAACACCATACAAATACTTCTTGTATTTGAGCTATCCAAGATGGTTGGAGAAATTTATTTTGCATTCAACAAAGGGTCAAAGGATTTATGCTGATATTTTTGCTTAAAGGTCACAAATAAACTTTTTACAATATTTTTATGTGTGGTGTGTGTGTGTGTGTGTGCGTGCACATGCGTCATGGCATATATGTGGAAGTCAGAAGATAACCTCAAGCTGATGGTCCTTTCATTCCACCTTGTTTTGAGACAATTTCTCTCTTGTTGCTTTGCCACTGGGAAGACCACACTAACTGGCCCATGAGCTTTGGGATTCTTCTAACTCTGTCTCCCATGGGCATAGGTATTTTGGGATTACAGACACATGTGCCACTTTGTGTCAGGACTTTCTTACAATATATATCTTGAAATAGACTGGGGTAAAGGAAGTGTGTTGATTATTTAAGTTATTTTTAGGTCAACTTTAAACCACTCCTTTGGAAGAAAGCAGAATTTGCCTCCAGAAGGTTTTCACAAACAAATACACAGAAACTATGTTTCTGTCCCTAGACAGTAGAGAATGTCCCACTAGAAATCTAAGCAAGTCACTTGGACTTTCTGTCTAGACTGGATGCAAGATTACTGTGCAAATAACAAGAATTAGCAGTTAACTGTTAGCGCAAATCAAGGTATGGCATCAGCTCTGCTCTAGGCCAATTTAGGTTTCACAAGTTGGCTAATAATGACAACTCGTGCTTAACCATGTAAACTCTAAAACCAGTTTTCTGCTGTGAGTTCCAGTTTATTGAAATTTCATAGAAACATACACACATACAAACAAATATATAAACTAGTGAAATCTAAACATGTATCTATTGTACTAATTGTCAACCTCCTTCCTTTGATATTGCATACTGTAATTATGCAAGATATTTGGGGAAAATGGGTGAAGGATGTATAGGACCTCTTTGTACATTTCTTTCCTGTGATTCTATAAGTTTTTCATATACTTAAAATGACTTTAACTCAATAGTAATATTTTGTATGCTATGTATATATATATATTATGTAGAACATAATTAATTTATTTACTGTGTGTATTAATAAATTATTCCTGGGTTTAGAAATGTTGCTCAGCGGGTAAAGCACTTGCTTAACGACCTGAGTTCATATTCTCAGCAGCCATGTAAATGCTGAGTATAGTGGCACCTACTTGTAATCCCAGCTCTTGCAGGGGTACAAATGGGATCCCTGGGGCTTGCCGACTAGGTAGTCTAGCTGAATCAGTGAGTTTCTGGTTCAATGAAAGAGACTGCCTTGAAAAATAAGATGGAGAATGATTATATAGAAACTTGATGACAACCTCTGGCCTACACACATGTGTACACACCCACACCCACCCACCCCCACACACGCTCACCTGCACACAACATACCACTATAAGTATATACACATACATGCATTCATGCTCACCTGCACATACCCCTACAAGTACACACACACACACACACGCTTACCTGCACACTCACATACCCCTACAAGTATACACACACAGGCACATGCTCACCTGCACATACACATACCCCTACAAGTATACACACACACAAACACACGCATGCATGCTCACATGCACACACACATGCCCCTATAAGCATACACACACCATACACCTGCACAAATTAACAAATTATCCTGTCTTGTGCCTACCTCTGTAATTTTGTGGCTAATTAGAGTAAACAAACAGTAATATATGAATAATAACAGTGTCAGTGGCCTCTAGTATGAGGAGTTTAATTATTTTGTGCAGGGACTATCAGTGAGAGGATTTATGCTACTATCTTTGGAATTACTTGGGATGGAAATCATTGACGTGTTGTAGCAGATGGACCTCAAGGAGACCTCCAGGGATCCATATCACCAAGTGCTCACTCCTTTATATAATCCCTTCACCTTGAGTATTGTCAGAATCTGTGACTTTCTTCTAACCAACAGGATATGGCAAAGATTATGGAATGTTGCTCCCATGATAATGTTACCAGGAAGTAAACGAGATAGACAGTCTCCTCTTCACTGGCCCTGTACAAGTAAAACCTCCCCTATTAATAACAGAGCTGTTTAGTTGTGGTAGCTCTTTACCCAGCTATGGAACGATATACATGCACTGGTGCAGAGTCCTACTTAAGAGATAAGGGTAGGGCTGGAGAGATGGCTTAGCGGTTAAGCGCTTGTCTGTGAAGCCTAAGGACCCTGGTTCAAGGCTCGATTCCCCAGGACCCACGTTAGCCAGATGCACAAGGGGACACACGCATCTGGAGTTCGTTTGCAGTGCCTGGAGGCCCTGGCGTACCCATTCTCTCTCTCTCTCTATCTGCCTCTCTCTCTCTCTGTCACTCTCAAATAAATAAATAAAAAATGATAAAAAAGAGATAAGGCTATAATTCATACAGTTCTACTTACTATGACCTGTCTCATCAGCTTAAGAAAGAGGTCAAAAGGAACAGCTTGACCTTTCTCTTATTGATCATGTCCTATAATAATATCATCTTTTCATGGGTAAAGGGAATAGATATATGAATAGGACTGAGACCAAAGTTATAATAGCCCCATTGTTAAACAAAAACTTAATAGGATTGTTTTTTCCAGTATATTATAATAATCAGTTCTCAATTGTGATATGACTAATGAAAATACATTTATGTTTGAATTGTAAAGTGTCTTATACTTTCACTTAAATATGTTCATATGAGCATGAAGACTTCATATTCCACTCAGAAAATAGTATTTTATCTTAGATGTAGGTAAAGTACTCAACATAAGCAGAAATATCTACTTCGACTTGAAAATATTCATTTCACATAGTTCTTAGCTCTTAGTTGCTCTAGATTGTTTATGAAGATAGTGTTGTGACACTTTGAAAAAATAAATTAAGTATTCTAATTTCACAAGCCTTTTGAGAACTATCAGTTGCATTAAAATATAGATCTATACAATAGAACAAATAATCAATGGATTTTTTTCCCTCAAGATCCTTTGTTGAATTGTAGCAATAATTTTTTTTCTTTCTTTTTTTTTGTGTCTCCCTCTGGCCCAGGCAGACCTGGAATTCACTATGTATTCTCAGGGTGGCCTCAAACTCACAGCGATCCTCCTACCTCTGCCTCCTGAGTGCTGGGATTGAAGGCGTGCACCTCCTCATCCAGCTCTGCAATAAAATCTTGAAATAATTTAGCCCAGGAAAATTATTTTATTATGTGGTGGTTTGAATTAGATGTTTCCCATAATCTTATGTGTGTTGCATGCTTGGTTCCTAACTGATGGCAAATTGGGAGGTGGAGCCTTGCTGGAGGAGGTGTGTTGTTGGGGTGGACTTTGAGGTTTATTAGCCCTATTTTGCTAGTGTTAAGTGGGCTCATTCTCTTGCTGCTCTTTCTACCTGCTGTGGCCAAAGTGATGTCTAGCCTCTGCTTATGCCAAGTTTTCCCCTGCCATCTGGAGCTTCCCCTTGAGACTGTAATTCAAAATAAATATTTTCCTTACATCAGCTACTTTTGGTGTGGTGCTTTATCCCAGCAATAAGAAAATAACTGCAACAATTTGTATCAATTTATTAAAAAGTTTATATGTAGGCTTATATATCTACACACATTCTAAAAAATATAAGTGATGATAATACAAAATGAACATGGTCTGTAATGCACTTGCACATTCCTGGAAATAGATGCCATTTTTCTGCACTTTGAAATTAGGAAAGGAAAAAGTATTCTAAATGCATCTATTCAGGCAATGAATTATGAAAATGATAACCTACTTCCTCAATTGCTTTTATGGTATGTTAAAAAGACACATCAGGTAAAGTGTATCAAGCATGTTAAGCTTTATAGCAAATGTGTGTTTGAGACTCATTTTCTATACAGTAAAAGATTTTATACCATGAATTTTGCCTTTATCGACAGTTTTTACTCTAAATATGGCTTCTATCTTTGAATATAGCACCCTTCCTCATCCAAATATTCGTGTGTGCCCCCTAAGGTTAAGCCATCAATCAGCATGACCTCTTATTTCTGAGCATGCTATTTGGAGGACACATTTATACTCAATTAGGAAATTGAAATAGATCAAAGTGATCCCATGGTACCTCTGAGTCCTTGAGTGAGAAGATAGCATGTCCATGCACTACACACATTTTGAGGTCAGAAATACTCTCCACTTTCACACTTACTTGAGGTTTATGAGGTTTGCAGTTCACTTTTCCCTTGGCCTTTTTCTATTATGTAAGATGCAAAAAATAATTCAGTGAATCACAAGCCTATAAAAGAGTCTCAGCATGTTTTCAGGTGAGAAATATCTGTAGAATGTCTTTAAAAGCCTATCAACCTGGGACTAACAAGGTGGAAGTTCTGCACATCAGGAAAACCATGGGAACTACAAGTAGAGAGAATTTACTTACATAGTTTCTCCATAATAACCAAAGTTCATCAGCATGGACTATTCATACCTATTATACTAACACCGTATTAAAAATGCATTTGGTGGGGCTGGGGGATGGCTTAGCGGTTAAGGCATATACCTGCAAAGCCAGAGTATCCAAGTTCAATTCCCCAGGACCCACACAAGCCAGATGCATAAGGTGGCTCATGTGTCTAGAGTTCATTCACAGTGGCTGGAGGCCCTGGCATGCCTATTCTCTCTCTCTCTCTCTCTTTCTCACTCTCTCAAATAAATAAATAAATAAAGCTTAAAAAATTAAAAACACATTTGGAAGCCAGGCATGGTGGCCACGCCTATAATACCAGGAATTGAGAGGCTGAGGTAGAAGGATCACTGAGAGTTTGAGGCTTGCCTGGGCTGCAGAGTGAGTTCCACCAGTCATCCTCAGCCAGAGCAAGATCCTGATTCAAAAACATGTCCTCGGTTTTCCCACTGCTCTTATGTTGGCATAACAAATTGCCAGTTGCTTCTGGATGAAGTTAGAATAAAGTAGAATGAACATTTCTTTCATCTGAGTCAAAAACAAAAGGAGATGCTTTTTTTTTTTTTAAGGCAAAGGAGATTTACTGAAAAAAATGTAGGAAGGCCCTCAAAATATCAGGGCTAGCATGCTTAGGATTTTGGCCAGCATCCAAAGGAGATAATGAAAGAAAGGGTGGGCGGGAGGAAAGTTATACTTTCTGAGTTGCAGCTCAGAGATGCAGTGAAAATCTGCATGGAACTGGACCCAGGGATGGGCTTCTGGGGGTTATAATGTGCTATCTCATTAAGGAGATAACTATTCCTCCCACCTCTAAAAGGAGTAACTTTAAAGAAAGAAAAGAACAGGGTTAAGGATATAGCTCAGTGGCAGGATACTTGCCAAGCATTATGAGACAGTGGATTAAATTCCCAGTAATGGAAAAAGAAAAGAAACAAACAGGCATTTGGAAGGAATAGCTTAAGTATACATTCATCTCCATAGAGAAATTAAAAGCAGAGTTGGATTTCTATTGTTTGATCTGTTCCAATTCTCTTCAGCTTTTCAATGTTATACAAATAAAATTAGATGCTTTGCCACTTTTTTTGTGGATCTATGCATATAGGCTTCCCTTTCAAGCTTAAAGCACATGAATGACAAAGAAGAATAAATGTTTTGTTTTGATTTAGTATAAATAGATGACAGACGTTATCTAGATAACAATAGACATATTGGTCCTGTCCAGTAATGTCACAGATAAAACAGATTTAGAGAGGTTTGTTATGTGGAAAAATGATATTTACCCTTTTTGAATTTTAACTAGTTTTAAGTTTGCAACGTTAGACTTTAAAAAAGGTAGGGATTTCTTCTTGGATAATTGGCCATGAATGATAATTTTCTATGACTACAATAAATCACCACCAAGTAAATAATGACACCTTATTTATGGTAGATTATATCAGCTCTTGAGTGTGTTGTCCACAGCTATGGGTAAAGTAATTCAGGAGCAGAGGATGTTTTCAAATCAGCCAGCCTTTCAAGCCTTTGAAATTACCATGTTGTTTGTTTTAATACAAACATTAGAGAGTATTCAATTTGAAATGTCCCTGTTCTCAGTTTAAAGAGACACAAACACTTGCATTCACTCACTATTCCAGTCACCACTCATTGTAACACTGGTTTCTCTTTTATGCTCAAACCTAACATTTCTTTTAATTCACCCCAAATCTTTGTACCTACAATATATGCCCTTCTGATGCTCTAGGTTCGACTTTTCCTCAGGAGCTCATTCATGTGTCTCACCACAATGAGGGGTCTTTGTAGTATGGACAGCAGGCTTAAATTTTATTTTCTATTTATACTCTTTTCCAAGTGATTCTTGCTTGTCATTTTACTTATGAGAAGCAAAAAATCTGTGATTTCATGGACTAATCCACAAAAATCAAAGCACCCCAATCTTAGGTACTGAAGACCTCTTGAACTTGGACTGTTCATATATAAATTATTCTCCTGAATTTAGGCCAATACACTAATTCCAAATGGAAACTCATGCACTATTGCAACTACATATACAACCATGCTTGTGTTACAATTTAGAGGTTCAAAATGTGACCACCATATCCACAGAAAGAAAGAAAAAACAATCATGTAGTACATTTCTACCTCACACTAGGCAGTTTCATGTCATACTTTGATTCTTATCAGTGAATGCCAGTCCATGTGTTCTTACAGATAAAAATTCTGAACCTTCTGAGGCAGATGACTTGCTCGTGGACACAAAACAAATAATATTAGTAATGAATCAGAACTTCAAATATAGGCCTGACTGAAACCAAAACCTGCCTTTTGTTTACTATACTAAGTTGTTTTTTCCTAAACATATTCATGTGACTCCTGCAACAGCAACTTGCTTTTAGGGGTCACTTGATAAGAGCTGTATCTGAACATTTGAGAATATCTTTTTTCATTGTCCCATTTTTTTTTTTACAGTTCAATTTCATTCTATAAATATTCATCAAGTGTCTTTTGTGGGTAAGTTGTGGCATTTTGGATATTATGCCTATCAAACAATTCAGCTATGACGTATAATGTGATCTACCAAGAGAGTATTTTTATTTCTCAAGATAGGGTCTTGCTCTCTAGCCCAGGCTGACTTGGTATTCACTATGTAGTCTCAGGGTGGCCTCAAACTCACAGTGAGTCACCTACCTCTGCCTCCCGAAGTGCTGGGATTAAAGGCATGTACCATCACACCCAGTTACCAAGAGAGATTCATGTAATTTATGTTCTGACCTGCTCAGTTTTAAAATAATTTCTGCCCTGGGACCAGGGACTATCCATGACACCTTAGATTTGGTAGGAAGCTACTCTGTATCAATAAACTTCAGTAATATTAATAGTTTTTAGTTATATTTTTGTTTCCTTTGATGAATTAAATGTCAAATTTATATATTCCTTGTTGTTGTTGTCATTTTTCGAGGTAGGGTCTCATTCTAGCTCAGGCTGACCTGGAATTCACTATGTAGTCTCAGGGTGGCCTCGAACTCATGGCGATCTTCCTACCAAGTGCTGGGATTAAAGGTGTGTGTCACCATGCCTGGCTTCTATATTCTTATCTACAGTTCCTAGCAAGGAAATGGCCTCTTGGGAAAGTGATATAATTTATATATTATTGCTCAGTGGCAAACTCTATAGAATTCAGAGTCCAGTAAGCCCACTGTCTGTCCCAGGTGTCATATTGTTGTCCATATTGTATTTTTGTACAAATATTTCTTTAAAAACTCACAATGTGTTCATCATTATCTATCCACACTCCCTCTCACCTAAAACTGTCTATCATTTTCCAGAAGAGAGACAATGTGTATAATATGTATAGTATAATGAACAGAAGGCAGCCTAGCGTTTGGAATCAGACAGGCTTGAGTTCAAAGTCATCACTTTTTGGAAAAGAGAGGTCAAATATTTTGAGTTTCAGTGTCTTATCTATGATATTCATATTACAGATAAGGGAATACATACTACCTCACAGTACTGTCATATTACATTATATTATGTATACAAACGTATCTAGCAAGACATTTCAGAACAGATGTGGATATCAGATGCCAGTTTGATGAGAATATTACTTTTCCTCACATATATAGAGAGGTAAAAGGGTCAAGAAGAACATATTTGTATCTCTGTATATTTCATTTTTGGTGTGTGTATATTGCTATTAGTGGGTTTGTTTCACACTGGACTCTACCTACTTTTTCCCTTTCTTAATCTCTGTTCATAAGGCTCTGTTTTCAATTAACAATCAGTCCCCTCCTCCTCCTCCTCTAGGACAAATTTGCCAACTGTTTATTGTTTGGTGCCATCAACACTAGCTTGTTCTTCAGATTGCAGCTGATAACAATTCTCTTCCCATTTTAGTTCCTGCTGCTTCTCCCTGGCAACTCTGAACAGGAGGCTATGCACATTGATTAGGCTATAATCTTACAGCCAACCAAATGTTGGTGCAGAGATTGTCCCCGGACCAGTGGGAATCCTATTCATCACTGGGGAGAAAATGAACATCTCTTGTCATCTACAATTCTGTGAGTGTTTGCTGCCACCCCTAGCTAGTCTTCCAATGTAAAATGTTTATGCAGTTATTATTTCTTTTCAGCTCCTCTTTCTCCCCTTTCCAGGCTTGTCAGAGTTACAGTACTACTGATATCTTTCTCTCTTTCTTCCCCCCTTTTTACCTCCCTCTGTTAATTCTTTTATACTTTTCTGGTCACCTCATTTGCTAGGCTATCAAGAGTTGAACAGCACAAAGTCCAGATAGTAATAGCCTTGCTCCAAGCCCTGGCCAGTAAGAGTTACAGTTTGATTAATATAGTTAATGGCCATTTAAGGAGCTGAGTGGCCTTAATCCCATAAACAGCCTAACTAGAGAGGAGGAGAGGGTATGATTTCACCAGGTGTTTGCCTGCAGGGAGAAGTTTAAAAAAAAATTACAGATCTGGATGCTGCTTCACAAACTGAAGAGTAGCGGTAGGCCTAGGTCAAACATCTGAACAAGCTCTGGGGAAAGTGGGCTCTGGGAGGGAGAAGCAACAGTAAGAGCAGTACTCTCAATCTTTTTTCAGTAAGATCTTTGTGGGAAGTTTTTGTGTATTAGTTGCATGGCCAGGTCATCTGTTTTGTTTTGTTTGTTTTTTTCGAGGTAGGGTCTTACTCTAGCTCAGGCTGACCTGGAATTCACTCTGTAGTCTCAGGGTGGCCTTGAACTCATGGCGATCCTCCTACCTCTGCCTCCCCAGAGCTGGAATTAAAGGCGTGCGCCCACGCCCAGCTCAGGTTATCTTTTTATTATTACTTGGAGTTGTCTAGTTCAGAGAAGAATTCCCTTTTGGGTCCAGAATTGAAACTACTTTTTGTAACCAAGAGGATCTCTTCCAGTCACTCACTTGATGTTTTACAGCAGCAGTAATGGCAGAATGCTAGATTTCAAGATGGCAAGAAAGTAGAAATCAAGCTGTGAGAAAGAAATTGCTCATTAAAATAATATCAAACACAGAAAATATAAAATGTGGAGATAAAGTGAAAAGAGGCTTGTACCAAAAGTTAAGTCAGAATTACTTTACATAGTAACTTTATGTATGTGACTTCCATAAGTCAAGCTATTTAAAAAAACTAGCCTTGCTTACCTTGCTTACCCATTAGAGTTGTCTCCAGAGTCAAATGAGAATCTTCAAGATCTTTGTCACCTATAAAATGTTATGCAAATTAAACAATTATTATTAATTATTTTAACAGCATTTGATACTGATAACAAAGGCAATCCTGAACCAAAAAGCTTTGATTTGTACCAACAGTAACCTCCTTCCATCAACTGATTTATTTATTGTTTTTTTTTTGAGGTAGGGTCTCACTCTAGCCCAGACTGATCTGGAATTCACTATGTTGTCTCAGGGTTGCCTTGAAAACATAGTAATCCTCCTACATTTCTGCCTCCACAGTGCTGGGATTAAAGGCATGAGCCACTACACCCCGCTATCAACTGATCTTGAATAGTGCATAAATAACTTCTAATAAGACTAGCATTTTGAACGCTACTTTTTCTTCAGTTGAGGAAATAACTGATCACTCATGAGAAGTTTTAGGTTTGTTCTTTATTAACCTATTAGGAAAATTACTTAATCCCTCTAAGACCCTGTTTTTCTATCTATGAAATGAGAATTTTCATGGCATATACCTTTTAGAGTTGTTGAAATATTTTTTTAAATTATTTGCAGGTGTGTATGTAGATGCATAAGTGTGCACCAGGGTTAAAGTTATTAGAATCTAAAGAGATAACCCATGAAATATTATTAGCAAAGCCCTTCTCATATTAGTAAGTACTCATCAACAGTTATCAATTCATACTATTATCACTATTTTGTTGTTGCTGGTGTTACTCTAAAAGCTTGAGATTCCTTTTATCAATTAGTGCATTATTTTCAGTTTTGTTACAATTTCTTTGAGACTAAGGCCCATAACAAGTTTTGCTTTGTTACATTAGTGTATCTTGCAATCATGCTGCTCTCATCCCTTCTTTCCCCTTAAGGTTTGGGAAGCTGTCACGCTACCATACTTGCTTTTAAAAAAAAATATTATTTATTTATTTTACGTATTGACAGGGGTGAGAGGGAAACTTGGTGCGCCCGGACCTTCAGCCACTATAAACAAACTCCAGACACATGTGCCACCTTGTACACCTGGTTTACGTGGGTACTGGGGAATTAAACCTGGGTTCTCAGGCTTTGCAGGGAAGCACCTTAAATGCTAAGCCATCTCTCCAGCCTAATCTTCCATACTTTCTGACTTCATGTGAAATGCTTTTGCTTATCCCTCAAGGAGAGGGACAATGGCCATAGCTTTAGGAGTTTAATAGAGTTTCCCATTATCTATGTGTCCTTACCTATATTCTCCCCCAATCCAATAAAATCTCTGAGCTGCCTTTACTGACAACTTGCTTCTGTTCTTACCTATTTTCGTGAGGCAGAACAGCAAAGCATTAGTCCTCTCCTCTTTCTCCCATTCCCCCACAAACATTATTTCTCTCTCTCTCTCTTAAACACACACACCTCCAATTCCAACTAGTGAATTCATGAATTCCATGTTCTCTAGACCACCATTGCTGCAAGCAGCAATTGATTAAGCATCTGCTTCTCTAGTCTATCCTGTTCATGATTCTTCTTGTATGAGTGTGATTTTATTTTTTTATTTTTTTCTGACAAATTCATAATACATGTACACATATATTTATATTGTATCATGTTAGAACCTCTCTTATATTCTTATCCCCTTCCCACTCCCATTGAACCCTTTCTGCTTTACATCACTTACCTAATGAAAAATTTGGCTGTAAAACTGAACAGAGAATTCTCAAAAGAGATGCAATTGGTTAAGAAATATTTTTTAAAAGTATTAAACATCTTTAGATATCAGGAAAATACAAGTTAAAATTACTTTAAGATTATATTCCTGCTCAGTCAGAATGACTATTATCAAGAAAACAAATGGGGTGAGCGTAAACTGGTATAGCCATTATAGAAATCAATGTGGATGTTCCTCAAAAAGCCAAAACTTAAAGTGCAATATGATCCAGCTATGCCATTCCTTGGCATATACCCTAAGATCTCTGTATCCCACAACAGTGACTTATATGTCCATGCTCATTCTTTTTCTATTCACAGTAGCTAAGAAATAGAATCAGGTTCAGAAAGACAAACACCATACAGTCTCTCTCATGTGCAGAGCCTAGCTTTCAGTTTTCAAATTTGTGTGTTTAACTTGGTGAAGCTATAGAGATACATAAGTTAGAAAAGTGCCAAGGGACAAAGCAGAAGTCATATGGGAGAAGAGAGGTAGTACAACATAAGTGATATGAAAGTAGTGGTGGGAATAGTGGGGATGAAAAGGTTAAAAGTATGGTTGTGGAGGATGGGGAAGAGGAGGGAATGGGGGAGCTAACCAAATCTCAGGAGATATGAAAAGGCCGTATTGAAACTTACTACTTTGCTGTTTCAAATTGAAGAGAGAAAGGAGGTTTTGATTTAGGAAGTCAAGTCTGGGAAACCTGAAACTGAAAGATCACTCAACCACTCCCCACAGTTATGTTAGTTAGAAATTGAAACATTCCTTCCTGGAAGGGGTAGGAATTTCCAGAGTCTCAGGAAGTCAACAAGTATGGGAAAGCATTGCAAGACTCCACCCTAAGGCTATATAATGGGGAAACAGGTGCTTGGGGAGGCAATCTCCTATGGAGCTGCCTGTAAATGGGATAATGTGCTCTGGACTCTGAGATGCCTGCAAGTAGTGCAGTGTGTTGTAGACTCTCTGATTGTGCTGCCTGCAAGTGGGGCAGTGTGCTTGAAGCTCTGCAGTTAAGCTGCCTGCTACAAGTAGTACATTGTGCTTGGGACTTTTCCACCAGCAGAGCTGCCTGCAGGGTGTACATTGTGTTCCAAAGATGCAGCTTCTATAAGCCCTCACCTATAGTGGGGTGGGCTTTCAGTGATGCAGCTGCCTTTGACTTGAAGCAGCTATGGGGTGGTTGTTATCCAGGTTGGGATGAGACTTCTTGTGATGTGGCTGCCTTTAAGTCATTTATTGCTCCTGTAAGCAACCCCTCAACCTACTTGGTAAATAGCCTAAACAAACTCATTGGTTCTCCAAAACGGGTTTTGGTGTAATTGTTCTTTGGTCTGTCATCCGGGAAGAAGACATGTGTTTATATCACTACAGGGAAAAGGTTTCCCCTTGACACTACATAGTAAGCTAATTGAAAATATACTAAAATGAGGCATACCTTAAAAGGTAATTTCCAGTAAATTGGAAAATCCAAAAGAATTAGATGAATTTCTTAATTCATATGACCTACCAAAGTTAAGCCAAGATGAGATAATTTAAACATCTATAACAAGGAAAAAAATTTAAGAAGTAATTAAAAAATATCTCACTCCCAACTAAAAAAGTACAGGTCCAGATGAATTTACTGTAAAATTCTACCAGATCTCAAAAGAACTAAAACCAAAGCTTCTCAAATTATTCTATAAAATAGGAAAGGAAGGGAAGTAGGAGGATTGCTATGAGTTCAAGGCCAGTCTGAGACTACATAGTGAATTCCAGGTCATCCTACCTACCTCAAAAAAAAAAAAATAGGAAAGAAAGGAAACCTTTCAAATTCATTATATTAAGCCAGCATTGCACAAAGAGCAAAACCAGATAAAGACAACAAAAGAAAATGACAGGCCAATCTTCATAATGAACATAAACCCCAAAATTCTCAACAAAAATACTTGCAAAAATCAAAATGATCATTACCATGATCAAGTTGACTTTCATCCAGAGATGCAGGCATAGTTCAACATATGTAAATCAGTGAATATTGTTGTTGTCAGCTCCACGTTGCTGAGATGAACATCCAAACCATGCTTAGTTCATGGGAATAAGGGATTTATTTCAAGCTTACAGATGGGGCGTAGTTCCTTCAATGGCAGAAGAAGCTATTTCCATACATTCAAGCAGAGAGAAACGATCACTAGCCATCAAACACCAAAAGCAACAAACATTAAATCTTGCAGCAACAGCAGAGGCCCAGGCAGAGTTCAGACCTCCCTGCATACCTTTTGACTGGACTTCAGATACACCTCCAACACACCTTAGGAATGGACCTCAGGATCCGCCCCCAGTGACACCTCTTCCAGCCAGGTGATAGAGAAAAGCTTTAAAAGCACCTGAGTTTATGGCGGACATGCATTCAAACTACCACACACATAAATATAAATTAGAACAGAAATAACAAGAACAACAAAATAGATATAGGAAAGGCCTCTGACAGGATCTAACATCCTTTCAGATGGAAATCCTGGAGAGACTAGTGGTGAATGAAACATATCTCAACATAATAAAAACTACACCTGAGGCAGTGAAACTCTACCTTGAAAAAAAAACTATACATGACAAATGTATAGTCAACATCATGCTAAATGGAGCAAAACTTGAAGCATTTCTACTTCACAATCAAGAACAAGAGTGTCCACTCTTTCCACTCCTATTCAATATGGTGTCTAAATTCTTAGCTACAGCAATAAGACAAAAAAGGAAACAAAAGGTATATAAATAGGAAAGGAAAAAGTAAAACTATCCTTTGCTGATAATATGATTATATACTCCATCTGACAACTCCTAAAGATGATAAATACTTCCAGCAAAGTGGCAGGATAAAAAATTAATGTTTAGTTTTTTTTGAGTTATTTGTATATTATAGATATTCATCTTCTATCAGATGTATAGTGAGCAGATTATTTCCACCATTCTGAATAAAGTCTCTTCACTCAAAGGACCATTTCCTTTGTCATAAGAAACTTTTTAACTTCATGAAATCCTATTTGGCAATTGTTTGCCTTATTTCCTGGATAGAAAAAGTCTTGTTCAAAAAGTCCTTACAAATACCTATGTCTTGAATATACTCCCTACCTTTTCTTCTAGTAATTTCAGAGTTTCTGTTGAGGTTCTTGATTCATTTGGAGTTGATTTTTGTGCAGTGGAGAGATAATGTACTTTCATTCTTCTGCATATAGAAATCTTATTTTCCAGCACTATTTATTTAGGATGTGGTCTTTTCTCCACTGTCTATTTTTGACATAAATCAGGTAGCTATAGTTATATGTGCTTATACCTGGGTCCTCTGTTGTATTATATTGATCTATGTGTGTTTTGTGCCAGTACAATGCTATTTTTTTTAAATTTCTGTGGCATTGTAATATAACTTTAAATCAGGTGTAATGATACCTCCAGCAGTATTCTTTTTGTCTAATTTTGCATTGGTGATTCATGATATTTTGTGTTTCCACATGGGTTTTAAGATTATTTCTTCTATTTCTGTAAAGAATGACACTGGGATTTTTTTTTTTTTTGAGGTAGGGTCTCACTCGAACTCAGGCCTACCTGGAATTCACTTTGTAGTCTCAGGGTGGCCTCACCTCGAATTCACATTGATCCTCCTACCTCTGCCTCCTGAGTGCTGGGATTAAAGGTGTGTGCCACCATGCCCGGCTGACACTGGGATTTTGATTGGGATTATATTGAATCTATAAATTGCATCTGGTAGAATGGCTGCTTTCATAATACTGATTCTTCCAACCCATGAATATGGGAAGTCTTTCCATCATATGTCTTCCTTAATTTCTGAAATATTCATTGTAGAGGCCTCTCAATTTCTTGGTTAGGTTTAGTCCAAGGTATTTTTTGAGGCAATTGTGAATAAGATTGTTTCCCTCATTTCCTTCTCAGCAGTGGGTTGCCTGGGATTGTTGGGGCATGTTTGGTACTGGGTGGGTCCCTTTCACTCACAGTGGCTCAGCAGTGGGGTAGCTGGAATTCATGGGGGCGTAGCAAGCACAGTGTTGGGTGGGCACCATGCACTCACTTGCAGAATCCATGAAGCTTGTGGGTGGCACTCTGTTGATGATTTTTGTCAATGCAGCTTCATAAGGCTAAGAATAAGTAACACTCAAATCTAAATGTACTGTCTTTATTATCTACCCACTCGGTCCAGCTAAAGGGCCAGGTCCAAAATACTCTGGTTTCCTTTAGGGACTGTGTACGACTACTGGTCTGCCTTTTTAGCAATCAAATTCTGTTGTAGTAACAGGGATCTCTCATTAAACTCACTACCTTTCCTGATTTCAAACTTTTGTCTCCTTACATTTTTAGAACAAATCTAAACTTCTGCAGGAAGCTACCTTTCTTCATAAGCTTCTAATTCTCTGACCTCGCTCCTGCTTTCAATGTCTCTCTTGAAGACAAATCATCTTTCTGCTGGACTCATCTCCTCCCTTCCCATGGTATTCCCCTTCTGCCCAAGAACTCTGCTCATGTTCCAAGAGGGCTAATGGTGCAGAACAAACCAATAGCTGTGGTTAAATGGAGCTTTCACTCACCTTAAAGAAGGTGATGAGTAGGCCCAATCCCACATAAAAGGATGGTGTAAAGCCCAAATTGATGTTTGATTTTGTTACATGCAGCCTGTCTTTAGGCCTTACTTCCATTATCTCTGTCAGGCTAAGGAGAGCTAAACTTAATTGTTGCTAAGGTAAATGTTAGGTCAAACAGGTAAAGGGTATCTGGGCATGGTGGTACAAGTCTTTAATCCCAGCACTGGGGAGGCAAGAGGATCACTGTGAGTTCAAAGCCAGCCTGAGAGTACAGAGTGAGTTCCAGGTCAGCCTTAGATAGAGTGAGACCCTACCACGAATAAACAACAACAACAACAAAAGTCTGGGTGTGGTGGTACACACCTTTAATCCCAGCTCTTGTGAGGCAGAGGTAGGAGGATCACTATGAGTTCAAGGCCATCCTGAGACTACACAGCAAATTCCAGGTCACCCTGGGCTAGAGTGAGACCCTACCTCGAAAAACCAAAACAAACAAACAAAAAAAGAAGTAAAGAGAAGTTTTATGGTGAGAACATAGACTTTAAACTATATAGACCAGAGCTCATATCCCAATCCTTCCAATTTATTCATAATAGCAAGATGCTCTATTCAAAGCTTTATATCTAGTAGGCACACTTGTGTGTAGGTCTTGGAGGGCTCAGTTGAGCTGGTCTCCCTTCCCAGTTGCCAATTTACCAGTCTGTACTTTGTCAGCCTAGGCCAAGATTGCTTACCTCTTCCACACTCCCAACCAATTCATTAATCGTCCATAAGTAGTAAACTCCCACAATGACATAAGAAAGGGGGATGGACAAAGAAAATTGAGAAGACACTGGCTTAAAAGTGAAGCTTCTACTTAATATTGTTCCTGTCACTGGATCTCCTGCTTCCAAAATTTTGACTCCTCAAAAACTTAGAAGTATTTAGGCTTTGTTATCCCAGTGGACTAGTTTGAATATCATCAACCATTGATATTTATTATGTTAATGTTCTCACAGCAGAGAAAAATGACATGTATACAGACTTATTTCAGTATTGTTTGTAATTGAATAAGATCTGAAACCACTGTCTATCATAGTAATCCATTTAAATAAACCACACTATATACATACTATTAGGCAGTTGTAAAAGAAATGAGGATGCCAAGTATGTATAAATATTGTAAGGGCTTTCTAATATATTAAGTGTTGAGAGTAAGAAGTATTGTACATAGAACACTATGTATTGTGTGAAGAATAAGAAGTGTGCACATGTATGTAAAATATTGGTGAGTGATGTTCAAAATACTAAAGTTTTTTAAAAAATGTTTAGTTGTGAATTTGAAGAGAGAGAATGAATGGGTGCACCCAGGTCTCTTGCCCCTGCAAACAAACTGCAGATGCATGCACTACTTCATGCATCTGACTCCATTTGGGTATTGGGAATCAAACCCAGTCTATCAGGCTTTCTTTTTTTTTTTTTTTTTTTTGGTTTTTCTTTTTTTGGTTTTTCGAGGTAGGGTTTCACTCTAGCCCAGGCTGACCTGGAATTCACTATGGAGTCTCAGGGTGGCCTCGAACTCACGGCAATCCTCCTACCTCTGCCTCCCGAGTGCTGGGATTAAAGGCGTGCGCCACCACGCCCGGCTTCAGGCTTTCAAGCAAGGACCTTTAACTGCTGAGCCAGCTCTCCCCTCTTTCTAAATATTTAATTTAGTTATTTATTTTGAGAGAGAGAAAGAGGTAGATAGGGAGAGAGAGAGAGGAGAGAGAGAGAGAGAATGGATGCACCATGGCCTCTAGCCATTGCAAATGAATTCCAAATACATGTGCCACCTTGTGCATTGGGCTTACATGGATACTGGGGAATCAAACCTGAGCCCTTGGTCTTCACAGACAAGTGCCTCACCCACTAAGCCATTTCTCCAGCCTCCCCCCTTTTTGAGGCAGCGTTTCACTGTAGCCCAGGCTGACCTGGAACTCTCTTACCGTACAGCCTCCTAAGTGCTGGGATTAAAGGTGTGAGCCACCATGCATAGCTAAGTTTCTACCTATTTAGGAAAACTAAATAAAAATAGCATCATCCTGAGATCCTCTTTATTTCACTGACAGAGGATAAAAACATGGGTTCTCCTCTGCAGTTATCCATTACCACAAAATGCAGTGGATGGGAATTCGTATCTATAGATTTTGCCATCTTGGGCAGTAGAAAAATCTGACTTCTCAGTGCTAGGATAACCAACAAGTCTCCATTTGTCCATGACCATGATTTTAATGCTAAACACCTGCGGAAATAAAGCAGTCATCCAACCTGTTTCTCATCCCCCTACTACAGCACTTACATAGCTATGGAGGGAAAGTAGTGGTAAGAATAGAGCTATGACATCAGTCTCTGTTTCAACAACTCACAAAGGATAAGGGGTTCAGAGTGGCACACATATGTTTTGCAGTGTATCCTCATCTAATGGACAAAGAGATTGACACTCAGAGAGGTTATGTGATTTGCCCAAGGTTACACAGCTAGTAAGTGCTGGAGCCAGTCTGTCTGACTTCTGCCCTGTCAATAGGACCCTAGGGAATTTAAAGCTTTTAGTAAAACAGAGGTTCTGGCCTTTCGTAAAGCCTAAAGCACCCAGGGTTGCATTTTAACTAAATCAAACACTGTTGCTCTGAATCAACTTTGGCAGGCCTATGTTGAGAAATGGATTTATTTCCATCACTCTACCCCCCAAACAAAGAAAATAGATATTTTGGGCTTGGGGAGTAAAGGAGCCATAGACTTATAGCTGGCTTTTGCAGCTGTGCCCCCAGTGGAAGTCCAGTTCTTGTATGACATTATGTCTCTAGACAAAAAAGGATGACTGGTAGTCCCTTGTGGGGAAGCTCATTAAGTCAGCTCTAATAATCTGCATCACAGATATTTTTCACAGGAATGTGATAGATTAAACCAAGAAAGTTGTAGGCATGTCTCATTTTATGAAATGGCTATGTGACTGTGAAGATGGTCACTAAGAAAATTTTACATTGAGTCCCATTCCTCTTTTTCTATCATAACCTTAGAAATGCATTTTCTTATGAATATTTTAGCTCTAAGATGTTACAAAGTCTCAAACGGACAAAATAAACATGAACTTTCTTATTTATGAGGAAAATTTCAAATCCTTTTATGAGATCTTAAAAATGTATGGGCAAGCATGCAATAAAAACTGATTTTCCAAGCAGGGCGTGGTGGTGCACGCCTTTAATCCCAGCACTCAGAAGGCACAGGTAGGAGGATCACTGTGAGTTTGAGGCCACCCTGAGACTACATAGTGAATTCCAGGTCAGCCTGAGCTACAGTGAGACCCTACCTCAAAAAACAAAACAAAACAAAAACAAACAAAAAAACCCCCCTGCTTTTCCAGTTTATTTCATAGGACAAAATTAAGTTAGAAGATGACTTCACTACCTACTTCAGAGGACTGCTGACAGGATTCCATAATGAAAACAAAATATTCTATTAATTATAGAGTGTTATATTGATGTGAATTGTAATTATTCTTTCATTCAATCTTGGACTGCCACTTTAAAAAACAATAAACAACTCTTTTCTCACTCACCATGGAACATTATGTCTCTAGAAAAAGAAGGATGACAAGTGGCCCCATGAGGGGAAGCTCATTAACACAGCCCTAATAATGAGTATTCAGAGCAGTTCACAGAACACCTTCTAATTCTTAGCTATTTGTGGTCATGTCTTTCAGGACAAAGTTTGAGGGGGGTGTTGATTGGGGTATGTGTTCATTCTGTCCTGAACATACTAATTAACCAGGCATTTTCCATTTCCTTGTCATGGGGAGAGAAAGAACAGGGTCCACAAACATTTTGTGATTGCAGGTCTTTGAACAAAGCAGTAAAGAATGTCCAAGCCTTCAGATTTACCATCCGGAAATTGCGGACGACACACTGCATAGCTGTGCTGAATTGGCAATGAGATGTGATCTACAAAAGGCCAGGGGCTGGGAACCATTGAGAAGTTCTCTTAGGGGTTAGGCAAGCGTATACTTCCAAATGCACCCATCTGTAGGATACCTTTACTTCTTTGTTTGCTTCTTCCAATTCTCCTCCCAGGTCCTTTGCAGTTTAGTAACCCCAAGCAAGTAAAACTATTTTCAATGCATGTATTTTACTGACTTGAAAAAAAAATCCATTAACAGGGATTTTTAGCTGTTGCTTATTAAAATTATCATCCTCAGGCTGCTTATTGTTATTTTTAAAATAAATAACCAGGTGGTTGTTTTTGGTTTTTTTGTTTTTTAAGAAACATGGGGCTGGAGGGATTGCTTGGTGGTTAAGGCATTTGCTTGCAAAGCCAAAGGACCCTGGTTCAATTCCCCAGAACCCACGTTATACAGATGCACAAGGGGGCACATGCATCTGGAGTTTGTTTGCAGTGGCTGGAGGCCCTGGTGTGCCCATTCTCTCTCTCTTTCTCTGTCAAATAAATAAATATAAATTTAAAAAATTAAAAAAAGAAGAAACAGTGATTGAGTTAGTAGTTTCCATTAAGGGGAACAGAGTTTAGAACAAAATAAAGGACTATGGCCACTTTAAGGTCTCAGAAATGTTCAATGGCCACTTTAAATTCTCAGAAATGTTCAGTAGTTGAGGAGATAGAGCCTGTGTTTGGAAATTAAGAGACTCTTATTATGGCCTTCTAACCATTCTCCCTACTATACATAAGTCATACCAATATTTATTTGCTTCCAGCTTGGTAATATGTATCTCACATGTGTAGCTTCCTTATACACAAACTCTAAGCTCATTTTCTGCAATCTCCTCTGACATGATAGTTGCTATAGTTTAGTCATTGCACACATTATGCCTGGCAGCTAGCCATGAACTGCAAACCTATGGTTTGGCTCTCAAGTTTCATTTTTTTAAATTAGTTGCTGGCATTGCAAAATTTTAAAGGTCATATACTAAACCTAGATTGATAGTTATGAATAAAGCTTCCTTAAACAGTTTTGTATGGATATGTGTTTAGGGAATTGCATATGTATCAAAGATTGCAACTGTTGGGTCACATATTTTATTTTGCAATTAACTGCCAAACCGTCTTCTCAACTGGCTATACCATTTTTCATTCCCACCAACAATGAATGAGTGTTCTTATTGCTCCATATCCTTGTCAGCAGAGTTTTAGATTTTAACTATTGTACTAGATATGTATTTCATGGCTATTTTGTTTTTATTTTTGTTACTGTTGTCATTTTTTTTTTTTGAGTTAGCATCTCAATGTGGCCTAGGACAACCTGGAACTCACTCTGTAGTCCCAGGCTGGCCTTAAACTCACAGGGATTCTCCTACTGTGTCCTGAGTGTTGGGATTAAAGGTATGCACCAACATGCTAGGCCTTCACGGCTGTTTCACAAAATTTTAAAGTTATTTTCTTGATGCATTTGGTAGTGCTTATAATGCACTTATTTTTTATTTTATTAATATTTATTTATTTGAGAGAGAGAGAGAGAGATGGTATGCCAGAGCCTGTAGCCACTGCAAATGATCTCCTGATGCATGCGCCACCATGAGCATCTGGCTTATGTGGGTCCTGGGGAATTGAACCTGGGTCCTTAGGATTCACAAGCAAGTGCCTTAACTGCTAAGCAATCTCTCTAGCCCACAATGTACTTCTTAACATACTAGAATCTTCTTCAGACTTATACTTGGTTATAAGGAAGTGCACAAACCTTCATCCCATATATCCCTGTTATCATTAATGCCTTCTGAATGGTGGCACTTGGCTAGGGTTCACTATGTTTGGTACTGTGTTATTAAGAATTTGCCTTGAATAATCATTGTTATTCGGGATGATTTTTTGTGGGTGAGGGGGTGGTCTAGAGGTAGATAAAATAGGAACTTGGGAAAGATAATTGTTTTGCCCTCCTGCTCATAGCAATATTACAAAAGAGTAGAAAATGCCTAAATGAAAATCTTAGCTTTCAAGGAAAATTGGGGGGCATCAAAACACATTATTCACCATATGAAAATGTCAAGAAAATAAATGCAATTAAAAAAATTAGTTCTCTTGTGATATGATACTCCTAGGTTACAGAGGGAGAAAGCATGCAGCATGTCATCTACTGTTTCTAGATGGTAAATCTGGGGGTACATCTGTAGGCTTGGGCATTCTCCACTGCTGCTTTCAAAGGCCTGTAATATAGGTATTGAAACTGAATATAGGGGGAGAGGGAAGTATCCAATCCCAAACTGTAAAACCAGTCAGTCAGGAGACATCATATATGACAAAATAAGCAGTAAAAGAAACGTTTAACAATTGAAAAGGCTGAATACTTTTGAAAAAGGACAGAATTAAAGAGAGGAGCTTTAGTTTTACAGTGTTGGAACAGTTGCATTGTTGAACTCACATCTTTGACAGGAAGGAGAGGATATGACTTCATAAGTACCACAAAGACTTAGTGTGGATGCGGATGTGGCAGGGGTTGGGACAGAGGAAATCAAATGCCATTATTTAGAGTGTGGCCAGTGGGAAGGAGAGAAAGAATGATTCATGTGCTTATATAGGAGTTGTTTTCTCATTAATGACTCGATTTCAACAAATTAAGTACAATTTTTCACCCGCATGCCACCTTTTATTTTCCTTCAAGATCATATTGTTCTTTGTTCTTACTCCTTGCAGAAGTCCATCTTGATAGTAATCTTTAAACTTTCATTAAGTTCTGCTATCAAGATAGCTTAGGGAAATTGTGATTGTTCACTGATATTTCAGTTGACCTACATTAGTCATTAGTGCATGCAATTTGTTAGTTAGAGACCCGAGCTTATAGATTGTATGTGGTGTGTGTGTGTGGTTAGGACAATGAGAGTAGCAAATAATTTTTTAATTCATTTGTCAACAACATGCAAATTAGTGGGTTCCATTATGTCATTTTCATACATGTATATGAATGTAATTTGTTCTTATTCATTATCTGCTTCATTATTTAAATTTAGTTTTGCCTATGAATTAATTATTACTTAATTCATTCATTGTGGTGCTGGGTATTGAAGCAAGAGCCTTGTGTATGCTGACGAAAAGAACTCCCGATGTACTGAGCTACCACTGAGCTCACATAGTTACTGAGATAGGGGTCTGTATTAGTTACTTTTCTCATTGCACCAACAAAATAGCAAATGAAGCAACTTAAGGAAGGAGAGAATTGGCTCAGTTTAAGTATATAGTCCATCATGATAGGGAAATCATGGCAATTAAAGCTTGAGTTAGCTGATCACATGTATCTGCAGTTAGGAAACAAAGATATGAATACTGATGCCTAGCCTAGCTAGCCTTCTCTTTTTATTTAGTCTGATACCTCACCCCATGGGATAGAGCTTCTCACATTTAGTGTGTGTCTTTCTACCTCAATTTACCTGTGGTAGTTTGATTCGGGTGTCCTCTATAAACTCATGTGTTTGGAATGTTAGGTCCCCAGCTGGCAGCAGTTTGGGAATTGGAGTCTCTGGAGAAGGTGTGTTGTTGGAGGTGGGCTTGTGAGTGTTATAGCCAGCTCCCCCTTGCCAGTGTTTGACACACTCTCCTGCTGCTGTTGTCCACCTGATGTTGGACAGGAGATGATGTCCACCCTCTGCTCATACTCCGTTTTCCCCTGCCATCATGGAACTTCCCCCTTGAGTCTGTAAGCCAAAATAAACCCTTTCCTCCCCAAAGCTGCCCTTGGTCAGGTACTTTCTGCCAGCAATGAAATGCTAACTGCAATGTAAAATTGGTGCCAAGAGTGGGGTTGTTGATGGTAGAAACCTCACTTTGTTTTTGGCCTTTTGGGACTGATTTATGGAAGGAATGTGGAAGTTTGAGACCTTGGTCTAAGAGACACCTTGCAGTGCTGAAGGCAGAATTTCATGGACTATTATCAGAGTTGAAAGACCTGAATGAAGTAAGAACTGTGGACTGTGAGATTTGACTTATAAGCAAAAGAAAGAACTTTGTGTGGACTGGTATAGAAGCAGTTTATGTGAGAGGCTTGCTGTGTTCTACCTGCCTGTGTCCTGAGAAATTGTGCAGGATTGCATTGCATAGAAATAAATTGGTGTGAGAAGAAGGATATGGCATTAAAAGAAATGAAAGCTTTAACCTTAAATTGCTGTCTGTTCAGCTGCAATTGTTTGAGGTATTACAAAGATTGGACCAGCTGATCTGCATGGGGCAGCAGGAAGAATGCGGACTCTTTTGAAAGTAAGGAGCCTGAATGCTGAAGGAGTGTCCAGTTCTTCAAAGCTGGCTATAATTCCCTCTGGATTAAAAAGTTGGTGGCATACCTGGTATTATGGAGTATAACAAATTCAGGAAAGAAAGGGTCATTGTATTGGCAACCTGGGTTTGTTTCTTGAAAATGGCCATGGGCAATGTGAAGCAGGCTTGCATTACTAATGTGGAGGTCCAATAGAGCCATGAAGATGAACCATGGTTTCAGTGGAGACCCAATGGAGATGCCAGGACAATGAGATGGCTTCTGAGGAGAGCTGCTGGCTTGGGATACATTGTTTCCCAGGCTGTGAGGAACCCAGCTAGAGAGGCAGAATTGGAAGTTGAGAGATTCGTCACTGGTCAGAATTTTTGGAGTTACAGAATATGATGTCTGCCCTGTTTATATTAAGCCTTACACTAGTTCAATCTTTTCTATACCCAATGCCATCTTTTTCAATGTGAATGTTTATTCTGTGACATTATGTGTGTGTGTGTGTGTGTGTGTGTTTTTGTATTATGGCTCAGTTAAAAGATCTTGGACTAGCTGGGTGTGGTGGCACACACCTTTAGTCCCATAATCCCAGCACTCCGGTGGCAGAGATAGGAGGATTGTCATGAGTTCAAGGCCACCCTGAGACTACATAGTGAATTCTAGGTCAGCCTGGGCTAGAGTGAAACCCTATCTTGAAAAAAGAAAGATCCTGGGTTATAGGGATGTTTGAACAGCATTAGGATTGATAAAATTATGGAGACTTTTAAAGTTGGACTGAATACATTGCATTTTACATCATGGATGGTTGTGGGTTTATGGGGGCCAGGGGTGGAATGTGGTGGTTTGATGCAAGTGTCCCCTATAAACTCATGTGTTCTGAATGCTAGGTCCCCAGCTGGTGGCAATTTGGGAACTGAAGTCTCTAGAGAAGGTGTGTTGTTGAGGGTGGGCTTATGGGTGTTATAGCCAGCTTCCCCTTGCTTTTGGTCAGGTGCTTTCTTCCAGCAATGAGAAGCAAATTGCAACATAACCTAATCTAGAAACCCCTTTACAGACAATTCCCAGGGATTTGTCTCCTAGGTGATTCTAGATCCAATCAATTGAGAATCAAGATTAACAATCACAGGGTCTCAAACACAAATGTTTATTGGAATCAGGTATTCCATTTGAAGGGGAATGCTGCTATAGGGTTCCAACAGATTGTTGCCACGTGAGAATGTAAGTCCGCTATTGCTAGATATTGTGATATTTTAATTTAATTTTTTTCCCTTTTTATTGACAGCTTCCATATCTATAGACAATAAACCATGACAATTCCCTCCCCTCCCGTACTATCCCCTTAAAATCAGGAAAAGAGCTGATATCAAGATCCTATCTAGAGTTACAACCTTTATACTTTGTGAAAATGTGCCTTAGCTGAGCTCTGTCTTTTTTTTTTCTTCCTGAGGTAGGGACTTACTCTAGCCCTGGCTGACCTAGAATTTAATTTACTATGTAGGCCAAGGCTGGCCTCAAAATCATGGTGATCCTCCTACCTGTGCCTTGTGAGTGCTGGGATTAAAGGCATGTGACACCATGCCTGGCTGAACTTAGTCTTTTAACCTGCTACTTATACTTTCCTAGAAATGTGACTTTTATGTTTATGTACCCATGTTACCCTCTCTACCCACTACTACAAGTAGAGCATGTTATAGAAAGGTAACTAATGTTTTTTCTAATGAAATTAATTTTCTTGTGTTCCTACCTACCCTACAGGCTATTTATCAGAAATATAACAGAGATAGAGTCTTCTGGATAACTAATTTTCTCATCTGAGAAAATGATAAGATCTTGAAATTTATCTGATCAACCAACTGCTATGATTCTTCTCCCTTTCAGAAAATACTGAAAGAAGGACCTCTGTTGAAGAACTGCAGCTCCTTGAAGAGATGGAAGCTTAGATATTTTCTGGTTCAAGGACAAAAACTCCACTTTGCACACCATCCTTCGGTAATGTATAAAATCCTATCAATTGAATTATTGGGTGGGTTCCAGGAATTATGTGGGTGTGGGATAACCAGTAGGTAAAGACATATTGGCAAATGTTAGGATGGATGTCAAAACCAACCAACTGTTAAATTATCCTTTTGGGCCAAATAGGAGGCACTATTTTTCCTTTCGCATTCCTATTTCTCTGTCTTTTTAAATTTTTTTTGTTTATTTTTATTTATTTATTTGAGTGTGACAAACAGAGAGAGAAAGAGGCAATAGATAGAGAGAGAATGGGCACACCAGGGCATCCAGCCACTGCAAACGAACTCCAGATGCATGTGCCAACTTGTGCATCTGGCTTACATGTATCTTGGGGAATTGAGCCTCAAACTGGGATCCTTAGGCTTCACAGGTAAGAGTTTAACCACTAAGCCATCTCTCCAGCCCTATTTCTCTTTCTTTTAATGGATTTCTCAGTTAGCTTCTGCACCAGAGCCACATTTTGTGGGACCTGGTGCAAATTTAAAATGAAGGGCCCTTTTTTAAAAACAGGAAGAACACTAGTGATACCAGTATATAATGTTTTATATTTATTTTCTTTTTCTAATTTGGTTTTTTGAGGTAGGGTTTCACTCTGGCCCAAGATGACCTGGAATTAACTATGTTGTCTCAAGGTGGCCTTGAACGCAGTGATTTTCCTACCTCTGCCTGCCAAGTGCTGGGATTAAAGGCATGCACCACCATGCCTGGCTATATTTTTTTTTTATTTTTCATGTCTTATAATTACATTAAATAGAAAACAATGACTTATTATGTTTTATTTGATGTTTAATACTACTCTAAGTAAAGGGAAAATAAAAAGCATTAAATAATTAATGGATTTTACCATTTACTTTTATATTTTACCATGACAATTTTAAATGTAAATATAAGAACATTTGACTATGAAGAATCCTTCACATTATATCATTTGTATTAGTAGTTCAATCATGAATATTATATTTTGTTCTCATCAGGACACAAATCTAGTTCAGATTTTTTCATTTTTTGATGTTTGCACATTCTACATTCTATCAATACTTTCTGACAGAATGGAAAAGGAGCTGTGGTTTGTCCTATCTTTCCCTTTCCTTTGATGTCATAATTTTCAATATCAATGCTTGGATAATAGAAAGACCATGAGTAAGAAAGAACACAGTAAGACTTCCTGCATGTTTGTTTCCTGGAACAACAGTGCCTTTTGTCTTATGTCTGTAGCAAGTTTTGGCTCCAACAGAAAATGTGGCCTCTCTGTACTACCAGCACCTCTGCATATTCAGTTTTAGACATACCACACTTATCTTTTATTTATTAAGTTTCATTGATTTCCCAATATGATGGGGCCCACTGGTTTTCTATGCTTATCAATATGGCAAATGCAAATAGAATGACAAGACATGCTATGGACACACATATTACATATGACTCCTGTACTTATATGTATCACTCATGATCTTACTGGACTTTGTTAACTAAGAACAACCCCAAAATATTATTATTAAGAATCTGAAGATGGTTGGCTGGAGGGATGGCTTAGCTGTTTAGGCGTTTTCCTGCAAAGCCAAAGGACCCAGGTTTGTTTTTCCAGGACCCACATTAGCCAGATACACAAGGGGACACATGTGTCTGGAGTTCATTTGCAGTGGCTAGAGGCCCTAGTGTGCCCATTCTCTCTCTCCCTCTTTCTCTGTCAAATAAATGAATAAAAATAAAATAATTTTTTAAAAAGAGAATGTGAAGATGGCAATAGCAGAGCAGGAAAACGAAGCATGGGTACCTTATGAATGTGGAGTTTTGTGTGACATCACAGGTTAAATACTGGTGGTATTGGTAGATGTTGGTAATACTGATTTTCTGCTGCTGAATGGGTGGTATATGCCATGTTACATGTACAAGAAGATAGAAGCCTCAAACTGGATGGGAAAAGCAACATGATCAAAGGCTGCCACCTAATGAAATAGAATCTAATAATAATTTGTAGTACAAGTTCTCTAGCTAGACCACATTATATGTTCTTATCCAGCACTAACATTTATAATTGGATAATTCTGAACTGACTTACCCAAGTCTTACTATAAATCCACATAAAAGTTTTAGGAAAGTTGTGTTTTGGTTTAGTTTGGTTTGTTTTTTATTTGCCATATGATAGATCTACAAAGTCCATGTTGCTAAATAAACCCCAGCCTGCAATGCAATATATTATTGGATCATAACTACCAAAAAATGCCTGTCACTGTGTGTATGTGTGTGTAGTTATCTTTTAATGGGTATTTGCATCTTTAACCAGATGGTTTCTTGTCTTTCTTCCTCTTTTATATCCAGTTTGTACACTTTGAAACAATTGACCTGTCTCAGGTGGCCTTGGCAGAAAGCAGCTGTAGAAATCTTTATCACGGCTTTTCTGTAAGTAATATTGGGAATGACTGGTAAGGGTGAGGGCTAGATGGGAAGTGGTGTTACTATATTCACTTGTTTGAGTTTTGGACATTAGGTTTAACAAGTCTCTTTTCATTGCAAAGTATAATTATTCATACAAACAAATTTCTAGCAGCTTGCTAATGGAGGGGATGATGAGTAATGGGCCCTGTTCCCTATTAGCAGGCTCCTATAAAGCTAAGCTGATTTCAAGGCACAGAATGGTTTGTGACTATTACAAAACTCAGTCTTTTTGGTAAAGGTGATTTAGAATAGTAACATTGGGAGTGTCTTGAAAGACTAATATGTCATAGAAAATATCACAATAGTCAAGTTACATGGGATACTTCCCCTTATTGAGTTAGGTGAGAACTTATATTCAAGGTGAAATCTACCCCATGCTGAGATTACTGATGAAAATACCTAAAAAAAGCAGATGTTTTTTCCAAAGAAAGTGTTCAGGAATTAGCATGTCATGCAGCTTTTGTCCCTGAAGTAAATCTTTGCAAAACCTCCCCTGAAAAATATTAAGTTCACTAGCTCAGGAGACTCCTATCCACCTCCGATAATAATTAATTGCCTTTTCACAACTTCAACAGTGGGTACAGGACCTAGGGCTCTTCATCAGGGTAGACACAGAGGCATATATATCAGACTAGCTAAGAATGGGTTTAGACCAAAGGAATGGCTGGTCATAATTCCATCCAGCTCCTATACTCTTCTACCACAGAATGATGCTGTGTTTCATGCACAAGGAGACAGAAATTGCTTGTAAATACAGTGCATTTAGCTCTAATTTGAGGCATCTTTGTCTTGTATTTTATGGGTGTAAAAGAAAAAAAAATAACACCTATCATGGAAAACTATACCTAAAGTATACAGTATACTGTAGAATAGTTCCTGGTACATATGAAGTGCCATTAGAGGCTTTCTATTATTATTAGTCTCATCATTATTATTTTGGGTAGATATCTAAGGAGCTATGAGTGGCCCTGGGAACTTGTATCTTGTATTCAAGAAGTGACTTGTTTTGTGTTTGGCATACATATCTAGTCCCTTAGAAAATTCATAGAATCTTGGATGAAATTTTTGGAGGACAACCAGCTAATAATGTGATGTTTTGTTTAGGTTATCACACCACAACATAAAGTCACCTTGGCTGCACCCAACCGGAAAGACATGGAAGAATGGATTAACGTCATAAAAACTGTCCAACAAGGAGAAGTTCGTAAGGTAAGGCGAATGGTAGAGAAAGTATACAACTCTCATAGGCAAATACTTAAATGATTGCATTAGGGAAGTCACTTTTCAAACATGGAAATTAAAAAAAAAATCAGAAGCAGGGATCATCTGGCCAGTAATTATATATAGCTGTCATTAAGAAACCTGTTTAGAGCTACTCATAAATAATACTTCACTTAGATTCAAACCCTTGTAACTATTTGGCTTAGATTCCTCTGTATACATCTACTTGATATCTAGATGTCACAGTATAGACAATGAATGAGACTGCCAGAATATATGTGAGCTGATAACTTAGATGCCTTTATGTTAGGAAAGCTGCAATCAGAAGCCTTGACTTGGGTCTGCTGAATAAGTATAGTAACAGCTAAGGAAACTGAAGCTAGGAAGGAGGATCAAAGAGGATCAGATCAAGGAGAAATAAGTACTAGCTAACAAAAAGGAAATGTAGAGGAAAAGAGTAAGAAGTAGTCCTCCCTACAGCTTGTCAGAGTTCTTTTCCTCCACTTGGCAACAATTTCTGTCCACTTGTCCCTGAAACATATAATGCCTCTATTCAGATTCAGGGCTCTGGCCTCAGCCTGCTCTTTTGTAGATCTCTACAACTATAATTTATATAAGTTCTGAGAGGAGAGGAATTAGGTCATTTATTTACTTAGAACAATGTCTGTCACATAGCAAGTATCAAATAAATATTTTAAAAAGAATAAATGAATCTTAGGGCAATCTTCAAATAAGTCTTGAGAGAGAATGATGCATAGCTAATGATAAACAATGTTCTTCTTTAAAGGTCTTGAAGTTAAAGGGGAAGGTGGAGGTAGCCTTTACAAGACCTTCATATCTTAAGTGACTAGCAAAGAACAGAAGATTGTTCTAGGCATTTGAGTTGGAGACGTTTAAATTAAAACAATGGAATTAAGAAGAATCATCTTTCCTTACTCCCTTAGGACTTCTTAGGCCTTTGACCATTTGGTTTCACAACTGTACATCCTGCTGCCCTATGGTTATGATAGGGGAACATGGCAAGATAGCTGAACTGAACCTCCCTACTTATGATTAAGTTTTTTCCAAGGCATACAATTTATAATGTTTAATTGAAATATCCTTTGCTTAACATGTGATTATACACATTCATATGACCTAACAGTTAGCATTTCATTCCTTTGATCTTTTTCTGATGAAGAAGCATATTCACTCTCTGGCAATGATACTACCATGGTAAAGCTTTAGTGGGAGTCACAAATAATTGTACATTCCATATCTCTCTTCTATTATTATCGCTGTGGAGCAGTCCCTTTCTTTCCCTTGTCTTACGTCTTCTCAAACTGGGATGTTTCTTAGACATCAAATAATATTTCAATTTCATAAAATGTCATATAGGATATCTTAACTTTTTTCTTTCTTTTGCTCTTTCCTTTCTTTTGGTTATTTGAGGTAGGGTCTTACTTTAGCTAAGGCTGACCTAGAATTCACTATGTAGTCACAGGCTGGACTTGAACTCACAATGTTCCTCTTACCTCTGCCTCCCGAGTTCTGGGAGTTCTGGCTGAATTTTTATAATTAGTCTAGGAATGCAAATAAAATCCTAGCGAAAATAATCCAATAATTGGTGTACCATTCTTGACTCTGCTGAGTTAAATACCTAGATATCTACTATCCAACACAAAGTAGAAAGGAAAAATAATTTTCCTGATTACTTGCTTGGAAGAATTGTATCAGGTCATAATCTAAATCTCTGTGAAGTTGCTGTAGGTACCTAAACATATAAAGAAACACTCTTAGTTGATAAATGCCTCACAATCAAAACCTTAGCAATTCATCTTTCTTAAAGGTTAAACAGCCAAGTATGTTCCCTTGATGTACATCTTACCTCCAATAGTTCTTTTTCAGTTCTCTGTCAGCACCAGTGCCTAACATATGGGGTGAGTGAAGATTAATCATGAATTTAGTAATTTATTAAAGTAGGGACAAAATAATTGGATAATCTATTAGAAATTATTCAATATACACTCGGTATCCATTTCTCTTCCCAAAGGTGTTGAAAAGAAGGTATAATTATGAGTTCTGTCCTCTATAAGATTTTGTGTAGTTAGAAAAACAAGATATATGCAATTAAATGATAGTACTCAAGATAGGTTTAATAAATGTAAATGTATGATTGTTTACCAAATGAATAAAATAAATCATAAAGTAGTACAGTAGTTCAGAGGAGGAAAAGATGCACTATGGTATTCTCTTTGAAGAGTCAATAGAGAAAAGATTTGAGATTGACCTGGAGAGATGGTTAGAACTTAATTGATGGCAAGGAAATGGAGTAGCACCAAGTCATGAGCAGGGAAAACTAATATTAGACAAAGCTAACGGGAAAAATGAATTTTCTTGGAATACAGTGAAAGGGGAGAAGCCATTTCACTAGAAAAGTTTGGCAATGTGAATTCAAGAAGCATGTCTAGAGAAGTAAGCTGAGCCTGATGGTAGAGGTTTTTTAATGTGAAGGTCAGGATGGAGGAGATCTACAATATGTTCAAAATTCAATTGATAGAGGACTGAAATGGGAAGAGAGTTGTTGATACAGACATTTTACAAATACAGAATGCATTAGACAGGATATAAAAACTAGAGGCTAGATGTTTAGAGAGGAGGCTATAGATAACTCACATAACAGCAAAACAGAGCTAAGTTCCAGAAAGAGAACAGAAAAGAAGGACAACTCTATACACTAGGTAAATGTAATCAACAGGCAAAGTGGAGCTTGGGATGGAGATCTGTGGTAAAGCACTTGACTACCATGTGAGAGGCCCTAGGTTTCATCCCTAGCACTAGAGTGGGATACAAAGGAGTGAAAAGTCACTGACATATGAAAGTTTTGAAATGGGGGGGGGATGTAAAGAAAGAATAGAAGGGAAAAAAATTAGAAATAAGGAGCTGCATGGAAGGCTATATCGAAAGCATAGCTATGTCTTATTAAGTATCATCGAGACTTCAGATTCTAGAGGATCTGGAGGTCATGAGTCATGGAGCGCAAGGTTCTTGCAACAGAGCCCACTTAATGTTCCTAAAGCCCCAAATCTTGGAATGTTTTCCTTATACTTTGGCCTGTAGAAGATACCACTGACATTCACTGTGAGCTTCAGGAATGGCAGCAGTTGCTTCTTCAAGTAGAAAGCTCCATGTCATTGGAAGTGTTATAAAGAAACTGAACAGCTGCTTGTCAGGATGTTCAATAGAAAGTGGATTTTTTCTTTCTTTATAAAAGTACTGGTACTATGAAGTTGTCCTACCACTGAGCTATATCTACATCCCCTTAATTTTTTTTTTTCACTTCAAGCCATGGTCTCATTAAGTTGTGCAGACTAGCCAGGAACTCACTCTGTAGTTCAGACAGGCTTCTTGCCTCAACCTTTTCCAAGTAGCTGAGACTATAGATCTGTGCTAATGGCCCAAACAAAAATTAATTTTTCATGTGGCCAAACTAGATGACTTCCAGCATTTTGAGGTAGTTCTGTTGTTAATTTTTTGTTTGGTTTTTTTGAGGTAGGGTCTCACTCTAGCTCAGGCTGACCTGGAATTCACTATGTAGTCTCAGGGTGGCCTTGAACTCATGGCGATGCTCCTACCTTTGCCTCCCAAGTGCTGGGATTAAAGGCATGCGCCACCATGCCCAGCTGGTTGTTAATTTTTTGAGGAGCCTCTGTACTGTTTTCCATAATGGCTATACTAATTTACATTATAATGACCAATGTATAAATAAAGCTCTTTGTTCCACACAAAGTGTTTCCAACACTTAGGTCTCTCATTTTCTTTATTAGTCATGGACATACTCAGCATGCAAACATCACACTTTGGCACCATTCCCCCCATCCTCGCCCCCCCCCCACACACATGTTAGCCATTCTATCAAGAGCAAGGTGATATCTCACCATGGTTTTGATTTGCATTCAATGATGAGTGATACTGAGCATTCCTTACATCTATTGGCCATTTGCATGTTTTATTTAAATAAAATCTGTTCAGGCCCTTTGCCTGTTTTCAGTTTCAGTTGTTTGCTTATTGTTGAGTTAACTGAATTTCTTACATATTTTGGATATTGACTCCTGGCCAGATTTGTAAACATTGTCTTCCATTCTGTTAATTTTTGTTTTGCCATCTGAAACTTTAAAGCTATTCTGTTTGTCTATTTTTGCTTTTGTTACCTGTGCTTTCAAGGTCATATAAAAAGTTGCCCAGGGCTGGAGAGATGGCTTAGCAGTTGGGGTGTTTGCCTGCGAAGCCAAAGGACCCAGGTTTGATTCCCCAGGCCCCACACAAGCCCGATGTACAAGGTGGCACCTGTGTCTGGAGTTCATTTGCAGTGGCTGAAGACCCTGGTGCGCCCATTCTCTCTCTCTCTTTGAAATAAATAGATTAAAATTAAAAAAAATGCCCAGACTCATGTCACAGAACTATTCTCCTGTGTTTCAGTAGTTTTATAGTTTGGATCTTACATTTCAGTTTAGTTCATTTTTTTTTTTAAGCTTGGTTAGGTATTTTTTTTTCTTTTTTCTTTTTTCTTTATTAGTAAGTTCTGTATTCAGCAAATACAGTCAGTTTGGTACCATTATTCTGAGTTGAGTTTTGTACATGGTATAAGATCTAGTTTTGTTCCTTTGCATGTGGATATATAGTTTTTCCAGCACCATTTATTGAAGAGACTGTCCTGTCTCCATTTTGTGTTGTTGGCACCTTTGCCAAGAATTAATTGACTGTAAGTGTATGAATCTATTTTGGGTTTCCTATCTTGTTCCTTTGGTTTATGTGTTTTTGATGCCAATACCAACCACACTGTTTTGATTATAATCATTTTATGTTTTGAAATCAGGGACTATGATGCTTCCAGCTTTGTTCTTTTTGATCAAGATTATTTTGGCTATTCAGAGTGTTTTGTGCTTCTGTACAAATTTAAAGGTTGTTTCTCCCATTCCTGCAAAAATAGCATTGGGATTTTCATAGGGACTACATTGAATCTATAGACTACCTTGAGTGTTATAGATATTTGATGATACTAGTTCTTCTAATCCATCAACAGATTAGTGTTTTCTTTGATTTCTTTCACGAGTGTCATATTTTTCTGTATACAGGTCTTTTATACCCTTGGCTAAATTTATATTTAATTATTTTTTCATTGCTATTATAAATGAAATTATTTTTTAATATTTTGGATAGATCATTATTAGTATATAGAAACCCTACTGATTTTTGTATCTTGATTTTGTATCCTATGACTTTACATAACTTATCAGTTCTAACAGATTTTGCTAGTCTTTGAAGATTATGTATGTAGGGTCATACTATCAGCATATAGAGACAATCTTCTTTCTTTCCTATTAGTATGACTCTCTCTTGCCTAACTACTCCAGCTATGATTTCCAATGCTGTGTTGAAAACAAGGGGTGAAAATTAGCATCCTATCTTGCCCATGATCTTAGAGGAAAAGTTTTCAGCTTTTCACTGTTGAGAACTATGTTATCTATAGATTTGTCATATATGGCCTTTATTGTGTTTAGATATATTCCCTTTATATTTGTTGAGAGTTTCAATTAAGAAGGGATGTTGAGGGCTGGAGAGATGGCTTACTGGTTAAGGCATTTGCCTGCAAAGCCAGAGGATCCTGGTTCAATTCTCCAGGACCCATGTAAGCCAGATGCACAAGGGGGCCACATGTACCTGGAGTTCGTTTGCTGTGGCTGGAGGCCCTGGCGTGTCCATTCTCTCTCTCTCTCTCTCTCTCTCTCTCTCTGCCTCTTTCTTTCAAATAAATAAATAAAATATATTTTTTAAAAGAAGGGACGTTGAATTTTGTCAAACACTTTCCTGCATCTACTACTTAATTTTTCAAAAAGATTTTATATATTTATTTGTGAGAAAGAGAAAGAGACAGATAGAGAGAATGGGTGTGTCAGGACCTCCTGCCACTGCTAATGAACTCCAGTCACATGTGCCATCTTGTGCATCTGGCTTAAGTGGGTACTGGGGAATCAAACCTGGGTCCTTAGGCTTCACAAGCAAGTGATTTAAGCACAAAGCCATCTCTCCGGCTCTGTTGTTTAATTTTATCCTTGTTTTTGCTAATGATGTATATCGTATTTTTTATTTATATATGATGAATCATCTTATGTATTTGCATGTGTGGTGTGTTGAGGGGAGGTAAATTAAGGTCTTTTGCTGCTGCAATGGAATACCTGTCTGGCTTTATGTGAGGGGCTGAGCATTTGACCCTGGGCTACCAGACTTTGTAAGCAAGTACCTTTAATTGCTGAACCCCAGACCCCTATGAGCCATCTTTTAATCCCAATGATAAATTCCACTTGATCATAGAAATCAAGTTCGGTTTGCTACCATTTTGTTGCAGGTTTTTGCATCTATGTTCATCAGGGATATTGCCCTTTAATTTAATTTTCATGTACTATTACTTCTATGACTTTGGCATCAAGGTAATGGTAGCCTTTTAAAATGAGTTTGACTTAATTTGGGGGGGGGTAATTTAAAGAAAACTTGGTATTATTTCTTCTTTACTCTTTTGTGGTTCTGAAGCTCAAACCCAATGCCTCATTCATGGAAGGCAATCATTTAACCAGCAAACTATACCCCCAGTCCTTCTTTTCTTCTTTAAATATCCCAAAGAATTCACCAGTGAAGCCATCTGATCCTGAGCTTTTATTTTGTGCATGTATTTTTTTCTAAACAAATATAGTTTTTAAAATATTTTTTTTATTTATTTGAGAGATAGAGAGAATGGGCATGCCAGGTCCTCTAGCCACTGCAAACAATCTGCAGATGCATGTGCCACCTTGTGAATCTGCTTTATGTGGGTCCTGGGGAATCAAACCTGGGGTCCTTTGGTTTTGCAGGCAAATGCCTTAACCACTAAGCCATCTCTCCAGCCCTTTTTTTTAAAAAAAAATAATAAAAATATTTATTTGTGAGAAGGAGACAGATATATAGAGAGAGCAAATGAGCACACCAGGGACTTTAGCTGCTACAAACAAATTCCAGATGCATGTGCCACCTTGTGCATCTGGCTTATATGGGTCCTGGGGAATCAAACCTGGATCCTTTGGCTTTGTAGGCAGCCACCTTAACCACTAAGCCATCTCTCAAGCCCTGCATGTATTTTTTCAAATTAAGGATTCAGTCTCAATACTTGTCATTATTCTATTCAGATTTTCTCTTTGTACATGAATAAATCCTGATAGGTTGCATGTATTTAGGAATTTATTCATTTCTTCTACATTATTCAGTTTATTGATTATTCAGTCATTTCTTATTATCTTTCATGTTTTAGCAGTGCTTTTTTCATTTCTACAATAAAATATCAGAGACTTTGTAAAGAGATTTATAAAGAGAATACGATTTTTTAGTATTTATTTATGTGAGAGAGAAATAGGTAGAGGGGGGAGAGAGAGAGAGAGAGAGAGAATAGGCAGGCCAGGGCTTCTAGCCACTGCAAACGAACTCCAGATGCATGTACCACCTTGTGCATCTGACTTATGTGGGTAAAAAAGAGAATTTTTTTAATTTAGCTCACAGCTTTAGAGGATGAAAGTGAACTTGGTTTCCTTTGAGGGTCCCCCTTTGGCTCTGTTACACCATAGGGGATTGGAATCTCACAGGTAGAAATCACATTAAGATAGGAAGCCAGAGGTCAGTCTTGCTCTTGCGGTTTTCTAACAACTCATTTTTCTTTTAGAAGTATTTTATTTATTGTGTGTGTGTGCGCGCGCATGCATGCATGCGTGCAACAGGGTCTCTTGCTACTGCAAACAAATGCCAAATGCCTGCACCACTGGCTTTTCTTGGGTTCTGGGGATCAAACTTGGGCCAAGAGGTTTTTCAAGAAAGCACTTTTAGCCACTGAGCCATCTCCCAAGCCCACACTCATTCTTGAAAGGAAACATCATGATCCAATGAAAAATATTTATTTCCCCCATAGAGGAACATTCTCAGTGTCTTATTTATCGTTTATGTGACCCTTCCTCAGAAAGGTTCCACCATCTCTCACACCTCTACACTAGCTGTGTACACTTTTGAGGGAGAAAAACCAAAGCAAACTACAGGTAGCATGAGGTATAAATTGTAATATCTGTTCCTTAATTTCTGATCTTATTTGAGTAGTGTCTTTTTCCTACTAGTCTGACAAATAATTTGTTGATTTTGTTTGTCTTTTCATAACAATAAATTCTCAGTTTCTTTGGCATGTTTTCAACTAGCCTCTATTTCATTTATTTTTGCTCAGAAAATTATTTTCTCTGCCACTCGAGTGCTGGGATTAAAGGTATGTGCCACCATGCCCGGCTTATTTCCTTCATTTTAATAACTTTTAGCTTAGTTAGTTTTTTTTCTAGTTTCTTAGTGTGTAATGCTATATTATAATAATTCTCTTTTTTTATTTTAGAGGAATTACTAATTTTAATTAAATATATATATATATATATATATATATATATATATATATATATATATATATATTTGGTTTGTCGAGGTAGAGTCTCACACTAGCACTCAGACTGACCTGGAATTCATTAAGTAGTCTCAGGGTGGTCTTGAACTCATGGCTATCCTCCTACCTCTGTCTCCCAAGTGCTGGGATTACAGGTGTGCACCACCATGCCCTGCCTTTTTTTCCCCCATCAGTTAGCACTTCATTCTGTTCAATAGCTCCTTCTGCCAGGTCATTATAACCAAGGCAATGTGAGGCCAGGCTAGCTCAGGTGAGGCTTCCTCTGACATCCCTCTCTGCTCTCCCACAAGGCAGGAGGCCTGGCCCTTCTAGTCTAGGCTCTACTGAGGGGAGGTAGAGTAGGCTGAGACCACCTCCCAGGAAATTGAGCCTGCCGGCCTTATTTTATATATATCTTAACAGTTTATATTCTTTTATTCCCTGGCTCCTGCTCCCGCTACCCTGGGGACCCTCCTCAGTGAGGTTAAGGTATTCACTGTGGAGTCATGAAGCCCTCAATCAGTCCCTGTGGAGTGGGATGGGGTGTGCCTCAGGGTATTCCTACCCACTCTGTGGCTCTTACAATCTTTCTGCCCCATCTTCTGCAGTGCTCCCTGAACCATGGCAGTACTGTTGGCAGTTTGATTTAGTTTTGACTCCTCTGTAGCCTCTGGCTTTCTGCTTTGATAGGTTTTGATTAATCACCCTGTCTGTCACCATGGCCCTGGAACTGGTTATCAGGCTGGCAGTAAGAGCAATAGTCATGTCACTGCTTCCTCTGCAATTCCTGCTTGGCCCTGGCAGATGTGGTAAAGATGACACATCTTGTGGTGGGCAGTTGGATATCTTGTCTTATCAATGGATATTGGTTTTGCTACATTTTCTCTGCCATCTATAAAACAAAGCAGATTATAGGAGCTTTTTGACACAAGGTTTCATGTAGTTGAGACTGGCTTCAAACTCTCCATATGCCAGAGGCTGCCCTTGAACTCTTTATCGTCCTACCTCAGTGTTCTAAGTGTTGGGATTTGATTTTGGCATTTATTACTACAATATCCCTCTTAAAACTGCATTGCTGTATCCCATAAATTTTGATATGATGGATTCTTAGATTTTTATTTTCATTTCAAGATACTTTTTATTTCCTCTTTTGACTTCTTCTACAGCCCATTGGTTGTTTAGGAGAACAAGTTGTTTAATTTCCATATATTTTTTTTAATTTCCAAAATTCCTACTTTTTATTTATAATTTTATGTCATTGTGTTATGAAGAGATACTCGATATGATTTCAGTGCTGCTAAATTTGTTTTGTGGCTTCACATATACACTATCCCGAAGAATATTCTATGTACAGTTGAGAAGTATGTATTCTCTTGTTAGAATGGAATGCACTAAAGATTTGTGCTATATTTATTTACTCTAATATGAAATTCCATTCTAATATATAATAATCTTTATATTATATTATTTATTAATTTTTGAAAGTATAGTACTGAGATCCCCTTCTTTTATAGGATTGCAGTCTATGACTCACTTCAGTTAATTTAAGAATTACTTTATGTGTTTAGGTATTCCAGTGTTGGATACATATATACTTATAATAATTATACTGTTTTAGGGACTTAACCCTTTTACCATTATATAATGACCTTCATTGTCTTCTTTTATACTTTTTGACTATAAAGTCAATTTTTAAATAATTTAATTATAGATAGCACTGGCCTCTTTAATTTCTTTTTGTTGTTGTTTTTTTGTTGTTTGTTTGTTTGTTTTTTGAAGTAGGGTCTCACTCTAGCCAAGGCAGACCTGGAATTCACTATGTAGTCTCAGGGTAGCCTCGAACTCATGGTGATCCTCTTACCTCTGCCTCCCAAGTACTGTGATTAAAGGCGTGCACCACCATACCTGGCTTGGCCTCTTTAATTTCTTCTTGAGTGGAAGAGTTTTGCCATTTTTTTGAGATTTTATTTTTATTTTTTTTATTTATTAGAGACAGAGAAGGAGGGAGACAACGAGTGATAATGGGCACGCCAAGGCCTCTAGCTACTGCAAACGAATCCCAGATGCATGTGCCCCCTTCTGCAGCTGGCTAACTTGGGACCTGGAGAATCAAACCAGGGTCCTTAGGCTTGGAAGGCATGCACCTTAACTGCTAAACCATCTCTCCAGCCTGAGTTTTGTCATTTATTAATTTTTAGTGTATGCATGTCTTTATGAGTATAGCAAGTCTCTTGTAGGCAACAGCCTATGTTTGGATGTAGTTTTGTTAGGCCTTTGCCCTCTCTATCTTTTTACTAGAGAATTTTTTAATTACAATTTTATTTATTTATTTATTTGACAAAGAGAGCAAGAAAGGCAGATAGAGAGAATGAGCATGTCAAAGCCTCTAGCCACTGCAAATGAACTCCAGATGCATGTGCCAACTTGTGCATATGGCTTTACATGGGTACTGGGGAGTTGAACCTGGGTCCTTTGGCTTTGCTGGCAAGTTCTTTAACTCCTAAGCCATTTCTCCAGCCCTTTACTGGAGAGTTTAATTCATTAACATTCAAGGTAATTATTGACTGGTAAGGATTTGTTACTGTCATTTTATACTTCCTTGTCTGATTGTTTAATGGTCCTTTCTTCTCTTATCTTCTTTTTGTGATTCGATGGCTTTCTGTGCTTGTTTGCTTTTAATCTGTTCTTGTACTATTTTGTTTAACTTCATTATGTTTTTGTCTTGTGATTTACAATGTAGTATACTTAAAATATGTTATTCACAAAGTAGGCCTCTTTTGTAAGAAAAAGAAATAGGCCTCTTTTAATTGTCAGTAATTTGCTGTTAAATGCCCTGAAAAGAGTACAATCTTGTTTCATTTCATTCTATCTTTTATGATTTTATGTAAAATTTCCCTTTTGTTTTTATAGTGCATATCCTTTAGAAATTCATTGTGACTATGATCACTTTGATAGTTTTTTTTTTAACTCTCGTAGAGAGATACAATTACTTTATACATTCTGAGTATGGTTATGTATTACTAATGCCACTATGTTTGTGTTTTCATGAGCTAATTAGAAACCTTTGTTTCAGCTTAAAGAACTCTTAGCAATTGTTATCAAGAAGGCCTCATGGTGAAGCTTTTGTTTGCTTGGGAAATACTTTTTCAATTCCTCATTTCCAAAAGATTGATTTTGTGGGCTATTTTTCTCTGACAAACTTTTGTTGTTCTTTGTTTTTAATTAATGTTTTTATTTATTTCTTAATATTTACATACATATATATATTATGTTTTGGTCATATGTACCCCACATTACCGTCCATTAATACCATAAGTCCTTTTATATGCCTCCTCACTTACCAGTGACTCCATTAAAGAGGATGATTCTTCCTCTCCCAACACTCACTAAGCACTCATCAGGGAGGGTCATGGCCTTCAAGGCCCTTCCCCATCTATAACAGGATGTTGAATGATCAATCATGTGCAACTCTTATGAGGTGAATTATCCACAGCTGCTGTGAGTTAATGAGGGCACTGAGCTTGTCATTTCTGGAAAAGAGTTCCACAGCAGTCCTTTTCATTCACCATCTCTCATATTCTTGATACCCTCTTCCGTAATGTTCCCTGAGCCCAGGAGTGGATGATATATATGTCCCATGTAGAGCCCAGCAGCTATCAGTCACTTATTTTCAGTATTTGACTATTACAATTCTTTGCATTAACTGTCATTCCCCCCTCAAAGTTTTTCTGACTAGGGCTGAGTCTAGCACTGATGTGTGAGTATAAAGATAAATAAATATTGAGTAGGTAGTTTGAAAACATATCCATTTAGCAACACAACATTAGGTTCTTCTCTAGGTCTTATGTTCTCCCCAGCCATGGACTTTTGAAATTAATTTTAATTCTGACACTTTCGTACGTTTATATAATATACTTTTATCTTATCCCCCAAATTACCCTCTCTTATTTCCCTTCCATCAACTTAAACCCTTTATCCCAGTTAATCAAATCCTACTGTCATACCTTCTTTTTGATCAAATTAGTTAAACTAGGGTTGCTTGCTTGATCATGGGAAGGTTCATTACTGGAGAATGTGCAACTCACCAGTGGTTATGCCACTCAACATGACTTCCTGTTTCCCAACAACTATGAGCTGCCATTAGCTATTCTGGGATGTGTGCAATCTTGTGAATCCTTACCTCATTCATGATGAAATATTGACAGGCTCATTCTTGTGCAGGAAATCACAGCCACTGCAAGTTCATAAATATGATGGCTATGTCATACCCAGATGATAGCATTCTGAAACCTTCCTCCCCATCCTCTTGCTCTTACATTCTTACCACAACCTCTTCCACAAGGTATCCTGATCCTTGAAAGGTTTGATTTATATGTCCTGTTTAAGGATGAACACACAATAGTCGTTCTCAGCAATTTTTTCCAGCTGTGAAGCTCTGTATTAACCTCTGCCAGTTGTAGAAATAAACTTTGTAATTGAGGCTGTTAGTAGGGCTAATCTCTGGTAACAAACAGGCATTTAGAAGGCAGTTTAACATGCTGTCCACTTAGCATAACCATATGACTAGGTTCTACCCTAGACCCTGTGTCACTAGCCATAGAATGATGGTCAGGTTTGCACTACCAGACATGAATTCTCTCCTATGGAGTGGACATCAAATACAATCAGAATGCAGTTGGTTATCCTCATAACATCCATACCACTATTGTATGAATGTGTGCATCTCTCCTCACAGTTTGGTTGTGTAGTACACAGAGTCCAGTGCTGAGTAGAACTCTTGATGCTTTTTCACTCCCAGCAGCTTATATAGCAACTTCTGTCACAAAAAAAAGCTAGCTGGCAGGGAGGAAGCTTCTAGCTCAGGTCTAATCAAGTTTATCTGTGTCCTAAAACCAAAGTATTTGGTGACTTTAGCAATAACTTATCATCCTTGAGTAACCAAGAGCAATTAAAGTACAGTATATTGTCTCAGGTGCGTCTACACACTTCCTAACCAACAATCCATTGGGAGGTATCTCATCCTTGGCACTGGAATTTTCAATTAATAATGTATAGCTTCTGGAAAAAGCTTTATATACCTTCATTCACTTTTTTCTTTTTCACTTATTTATTTATTGATTAGTTTTATGAACTTTATATTAACAATTTTCATATATGTACATAATGTAATTGTGTCACAATCCCCTCTCATGACCTTCAGAACATTCCATCCAAATGCAGCACAATGCACATTTTTTTCAGCCACACATGGAAATTTCCATAAAATAGATCATATATTAGGATACTAAGAAAATCTTAACAAGTACAGGAAAATGAAAATGATTCTTTGTACTCTAGCTGATCACAATAGGATAAAACCATAATAAACAGCAAGAAAGACTATAGACCATGCACAAAAATCTGTAAATTAAATAATACGCTATTGAATGATGAATGGTTATGAAGAAATAGAGAAGTAAATCAAAAAATTAATATAATCAAATGATAAATAAAACACAACATACCAAAACTTATGGGATAAAATAAAGGCATTCCTAAGAGGGAAATTTATAGCTTTTAGTGCCTATATCAGTACTTGGAAAGAGGTAATTAAAATCAGGGATGAACTAGAAACAACAATAACAACAGCAACAAAAAAATGCAAAGAATCAATGAAATGTAGAGCTGGTTCTTTGAAAAGATAAACAAGATGAATAAACCCTTAGAGAAACTAATGAAAAGAAAGAAAAAGCCCAAATTAATAAAAAAAATTAGTGATGAAAAGGGAACCATTGCCGGGCGTGGTGGCACACATCTTTAATCCCAACACTTGGGAGGTAGGAGGATTGCCATGAGTTCAAGGCCACCCTGAGACTACATAGTGAATTCCTTAAGACCGTACCTCGAAAAACCAAAAAAAAAAAAAAGGAACCATTGCAATAGATACCAATGAGTTTCATAAAATCACAAGGATATACCTTAAAAACATACATCCCACTAAATTAGAGCATCTAAAGGAAAGGGATGAATTTTGAGATACATATAACCTACCAGAATTTAACCAATATGAGAGAATACATTTAAACAGAACTAAAATAAGCAGTTAGACCAAAGAAGTTACCCCCTCCCCAGCAACTAAAATAGTCTAAGCCAAGGTGGATTAACTAGTGAATTTTATAAGACCTTCAAAGAAGAATCAACACTAATGCTTCTCAAACTCCTTTTATGAAAGCAGTATTACCCTGAGACCAAAAAATGGTAAAGACATATTAAAAAGACAAAAAAAAAACCTCGAGACCAATCTCCCTCATGAATATAATACAAATACACAAGAACATAATTGCAAATAAAATATAGGAGCACAATGAAAAGCTTATTTACCATAATCAGGTGGGTTTTATTCCAGAGATTCACAGATGGTACAACATAGACAAATCAATAAACGTAATACACTATATAAATGGACTCAAGGACAAAAGTCACATGATCACCTCAGTAGATGTGAAAAAGGCATTGGAAAAAATCCAACATCCATTTATGATAAAAGCCCTTAAGAAACTGGGAATAGAAGGTACATATCTCAACAATATAAAGGCTTTATATCAAAAACCTATATGTACATTATACTAGATAGGGAAAACTCAAATTATTTCCACAAAAATCAGGAACAACACAAGGGTGTTCGTTTTCTGCATTCTTATTCAGTATAGCAATGGAAGTCATAGCTATAGCAATAGGATAAGGGAAACAAATAGAAGGAATATAAGTGAGAAAGGAAGATGTGAAATTATCTTTATTTTTATCTGATAAGACTAGAAATAAGAGACCCTAAAATCCCCACCACATAATTGAAAGCTGATAAACACTTTTGGCAAAAAGAATACAATTCAAAATTAACACACAAAAATCAGAAGCTTTTCTATATCCCAATAACAAACATTCTGAGGATGAAATCAGGGAAACACTCCTATTCACAATTGCCTCAAAAATATTACCTTGGAATAAACCTAACCAAGGAAGTGAAAAAACCCTATAATGAAAACTTTAAAACACTTGAGAGAAATCAAAGGAGACACTAAAAAATGCATTCCATGTTCATGGATTTGAAAGATCAATATTGCAAAATGACTATCTTAACAGAAACAATCTACAGATTTTATGAAATCCTCATCAAATTTCCAATGCCATTCTTCACTAAAATAAAAAAAAAAAACAATCTTAAAATTCAGCTTGGCATGGTGGTGGTACACACCTTTAATCCCAGAACTCAGTAGGCTAAAGTAGGAGGATCACTGTGAGTTTAATGGCAGCTTGACACTACATAGTGAATTCCAGGTCAGCCTGGTCTAAAATAAAGTGAGCTCCTACCTCAAAAAAAAAAAAAAAAAAAATACATTCATTTGGAAGCACAAAAAACCTTGGATAGACAAAGCAATCCTAAACAATAGTAATAAGGCAAGAGGTATAACCATACTGATTTCAAAGTGTATTATAAAGCGATAGTAACAAAAGCCTTGTGATACTAGCACAAAAATATGCATGTAGAACAATGAAACAGAATACAGGATCCAGATATAAACCCAGACAGCTACAGCCATCTGATTTCTACAAAAATGCCAAATATAATTACTACAGAAAAGATTCTGTGGGGAGCTGGAGGAATGGCTTAGCGGTTATGGTGTTTGCCTGCAATGCCAATGAACCCAGGTTTGATTCCCAAGGACCCATGTAAGCCAGATCCACAAGGTGGTGCGTGCTTCTGGAGTTCCTTTGCAGCTGTTGGTGGCCCTGGTACACCGATTCTCTCTCTTTCTCTCTCTCTTTGTCTCTCTCTCTGTCTTGCTCTTAAATAAGTAAAAAATAAAATATTAAAAAAAAAGAATCTGTGAAATGGTGCTGGAAAAACTGGAAATCTATATGCAGAAGAATGCAACTAAATCCTTATCTCTATGTACAAGAGTGGACTCCAAAGGGATCAAAAAACTTAACTTTAGACCTGAAACTTTGACACTGCTAGAGAAAAGAATAGAGAAAACACGTCAACATATAGGCATAAGGAAGGAATTTCTGAATAAAACTCTAGTCACTCAGGAAAGGCCAACAATAAACCAATGGGACTTCAGGAAATTAAAAGCTTTTGTACAACAAGGGATACTGTTAAGGAAAGAGGCAGCCTGCAGAATGGGAAAAAATACTTTGCTAGCTATAAATCAGACACAGGATCAGTATGTGGGATACACAAAGAACTCTAGACAATAAGAAATCAAACAACATAATCAAAAAATGGGCTACAGAACTGAATAGAGAGTTCTCAAAAGAAGAAATACAAGCTGAGCATAGTGGTGGATGCCTTTAGTCTCAGCACTTGGGAGGCAGAGATAGGAGGATTGCCATGAGTTCGAGGTCACCCTGAGACTACATAGTGAATTCCAGGTCAGCCAGGACTAGAGCAAGACCCTACCTTGAAAAAAAAATACAAATGGCTAATAAAGAATTTTTAAAATATTTAACATTTTTAGCCACAAGGGTAATGCGAATAAAAACTACTTTGAGATTCCTTCTCACTCTTGTCAGAAAGGGTATCATCAAGGAATCAAATGACAATAACTCCTGTGAAGGGTGGGGAAAACAGGAACTCTTATTCATTACAGGTGGGAATATAACCTAGTGCAGCTTTTATGGAAATCTGTGTAGAGGTTTCTGATATAGCTACAAGTAGATCTAACAAATGACCCAACCATAACACCCCTAGGCATAGATTCTAAAGACTTTGTACTATAGAGATATTAGATCATCCATGTCTATTGCTGCTTGTTAGAGTTATGTTCTCATTTCCGGGAGGAAAAAAAAATGGAAAGGAAAGCAGCCTATGGAAAGAAAGGGTTTATTTCAGCTTACTATCTCAAGGGGAAATTTCATCATGGTATGACAGAGCAGAGGCTGGGTGTTGCAGTCAGTTTTGAATTGCTGGCAGAAATCACCTGACTAAGAGAAGCTTGTGGAAGAAAAAAAAAGAGGTCATTTATTTTGGCTTACAGACTCGAGGGGAAGCTCCATGATGGCAGGAGAAAATGATGGCATGAGCAGAGGGTGGACATCACTTCTTGGCCAACATCAGAGGGACAACAGTGACAGGAGAGTGTGCCAAACACTGGGGAAACTGACTATAACACCCATAAGCCCACTCCCAACAATACACTGCCTCCAAATCTCCATTAGCTGGGAATCTAGCATTCAAAACACCTAATTTTATGGAGGACACCTAAATCAAACCAGCACACTGGGCATCACATCTTGCCACAGAAGCTTAAACGTTGTGGTAAGATTACGCTCGCTCTGGCAAGGGAGTCTTGGGCTATATCAATCCAAGGCCCACTCCTAGTGACACACTTCCTCCAGTAAGGCTCCACCACCCAAACTGCCACCAGCTAGGGATTGAGTGCGAGTCTTAATCACAAGCGCATGAGGCCATGGGAGGCACTTAGCATTCAAACTACCACTCATCTCTATTCACAATAGCTAGGAAATGGATCAGACTAGATGCCCATCAACTGATGAGTGGATAATGAAGATGTTGTACATATACATAGTGAAGTTTTATCAGCTGTAAAAAGTGGAACTATGAAATTAGCAGGAAAATTGTTAGATCTGATACAGCTTATATGAGTGAGTTAACACAGGCTCAGAAATTCAAATGCTACATGTTCTGTATGGTATGTCGATCCTAGCTTTTAACTGAGGTAGAGTAAGAGTCAGCAGTAGAGGCCTTGAGACGAGAAAAGGGCAGTAAGTGAGGGAGGAGAAGAGAGGGTTTAAGGGTAGGAGATAGTAGATACATATGTAAGGGGTAGAATACTGGGTGTAGAATAGTCTAAGTGGGGTCAAGGGAAGTGGATGGAAGAGCAAAGGGGTAGGAGAAACAGAATGAAACTATCTAGATATTTTTTACTGTATATAATTTAAATATATATAATTTTAATTATATGTAATTTTAAAATTATATATATATGTATATATATATGTATATATATATATATATGTATATATATATATTGTTTGTTTGTTTGAAAGGAGAGAAAGAGAATATGAATTAGTATGCTAGGGCCTCTAGCCACTACAAACGAACTCCAGATATATGCACCACTTTGTGCATCTGGCTTTCGATGGACACTGGGGAATAGAACCTGGGTTGTCAGGCATTGAAGGCAAGTGCATCCTCTGAGTTTGGGGCTGGGCATGGTGGCACATGCCTTTAACTCCAGCCCTTGGAAGGCAGAGGTTGGAGGACTGCTATGAGTTTGAGGCCATCCTGAGACTACATAGTGAATTCCAGGTCAGCCTGGTCTAAAGTGAGACCCTAAAAAAAGGAGTTTGATAAAAGTACCTTGTGGGGGTAGTACTTCACCCAACAACAATAGGTTGTTATAGAAATATCCCAGTGCAAGGGGTGGTATACTACCCAATTTGTGTTCTTCAAGGAGGTCCTCAAACAAGAGAAGCTATTGATAAAATACTTGCTTGCCCAACAGAACTAGATGGTAAGACCCTATTGATGAAGGCACCTCATGCTTTGTTTGTAGGACACTGAGAAATCAAGCTAGAACTGAGTTGGAAGCCTCGTTTCTGCTGACTTGGTGTTATAGTGCTGGAAAGTGCTATGCAGTCTACTGGGGTGGGGGAAAAGTCATCAACAGTATTAAGCAGCAGTGGACCCTGCAAGCCCAACTGGTCAGCCAGCTGAGATGTGTCCACTGGTACAATAGTGGCATATCTGTTATGGGAGCAAATTGGATTTGAGGCCCTCAACATGGAGGGAGTTGATACCTTATACTGAAACTAGTTATAATCTATGGCTAGAAAGGTCATAGGCCCTTGTGGGGAAGTTATTACTCTTGTTTGGATAAATTGATGTATTATGGCCACCACCTTGTCCTCTAAATGTTTGTGCTTGTGCCCATATATTAATGCTTTTACTTTTGGCTTGAGAAGCTTCTCCTTTCAAATGGTGGTGACTACTGGAGAGGCTCAAAACTCGTCAAACTAATGACAAGTGAAAGCTGAGTTTTCAGTACTAAATGAAACATCTCTATCACATACACCAAAGCTCAGGTACCATTGCAAAGAGGCAGAAGGAATGTAAGAGCCAAAAGATAACAAGGAGTGCTTTGGAATGCTGTCTTCCAGACACACAGTGGCAGTTGCATTAATGACCTCACAGTGGCTATCAAGACATGCACAAGACCCACTTACATGTGGACCAAAAAAGACATCAAAGTAGAATAAGTAGTTGGAAAGAGAAGGGGTTCAGTGAAAGGGGGATAGTGGAGGGGCAACAAGGTGTGTTAAGAGATTATGGTGTGTTATAGTGTGTGTGTGTGTGTGTGTGTGTGTGTGTGTGTGTGTGTGTGTGTGTGTGGAGAAAGAGAGAGAGAGGAGAGGGAGAGAGAGAGAGAGAGAGAGGTGGTCAAATAATTTTTCAAAAGAACTCTCCATTCTGTTCCATAGCACATGTTTGATTGGGTTGTTTGATTTTGTATTGCTTAGTTTTTTGAGTTCTTTATGTATTCAAGATTCTAATCCTCTGTCAGATGTATAACTGGCAAAGATTTTTCTCCCATTCTGGAGGATGCCTCTTAACTCAACTTACAATTTTGTGTGCTGAACGATAGCTTTTTAATTTCCCACAGTCCCATTTGTCAAATTTCAACTTTATTTCCTCCTAAGTGATTATCTTCCTAGTCATAAAATACTTACCTACACCTGTATCTTGTATTATACTCCCTAGTTTTTCCTTAAGAAGTTTCAGAGTTTCAATTATGACATTGAGGTCTTTGATCCATTTTCAGTTGATTTTTATGCAGTTGAGAAATAAGGATATAGATTCATTTTTCTACACTGTAGATATCCAGCTTCCCTATCACCATTTGTTGAAGATGTAATATCTCATCTCCAATGTATATTTTTTGGCATTTTTATAAAACATCAGGTCTCTATAGCTTCATGGACTTATACCTAGGTCCTGTATTATATTTGTGTCTATTTTTGTGCCAGTAATAGGGTGTTTTTAATGGAATGGCAGTCAGTAATTTATTATAGAAAGGGGAGTTGCTCAGGAAGGTATGGCTCTGTGCAGTGATACCTCTAGCAGTATTCTTTTTTGTTTGTTTGTTTGTTTTTGTTTTGTTTTTCAAGGCAGGCTCTCACTCTAGCCCAGGCTGACCTGAAATTCACTATGTAGTCTCAGGGTGGCCTTGAACTCACGGCTATACTCCTACCTCTGCCTCCTGAGTGCAGGGGTTAAAGACATTCACCACCATGCCCAGAAAGCAGTATTCTTTTTGATCCACATTGCTTTGGCTATGTGGAGTCTTTGTGATTCCATATGAATTTTAAGACTTTTTCTCTTTCTGTGAGGACTGGTTTTGAATTTTGGCTGGGATTGCATTGAGTTTGCATATTGATTTTGCTAAGATATTAATTTTCACAATATTACTTCTTTCAGTCTGAGCATGAGAGATCCTTCAATCTTCTAGTGTGTCCCTCAATTTGTTTCTTCAGTTGTTGAAAGTATTCATCTGTGATCTTATTTATTTGGGCCTTCTCTTTCTTTTGGCTAATTTGGTTATGCATTTGTCAGTCATTATTATCTTTTCAAAGAACAAAATCTTTGTTTCATTAATTTTTTTCATTTCTATCTTACTGATTTCCCTGATCTTTCCTCATTTTTTAAAAATTTAGCAGGTTCATAGTTTTCCTCCCTTATTACCCTCAATTTCACTGTACTCTTTCTTCTTGCCTCTTACTAGTGGTTATGCCACAAAAGGGATTAACTTTTCCTCCCTGGAAACTTTTAACTCTCATTCACTCATAATGGGGGTATGGCTTCCTGCACACCTCCCCTTTCTATAATGAAATACTGCCTGGCCCCCTATGTGTTGGCCTTGTGTAGGTAACATCATTTGGTATGAGTTCATGGATGTGATGGCCTTGTCATGTGTGAAAGTCAGAGTTCTACAGAGTACTTACCCATTATCCAGCTCATACATTCCTTCTGTCCCGTTGTTGTAGTTGCTGCCTCATTGCTCAAAGGACCTGACCAAAAGCAGATGATAGGAGTAAAGTTTTGTTTTGTTTTGAGGCAGGGTCTCACTCTAGCCCAAGCTGACCTGGAATTCATTATGTATTCTCAGGGTGGCCTCAAACTCATGGCGATACACCTACCTCTGCCTCCCAAGTGCTTTGATTAGAGGTGCGCGCCACTACACCTGGCTCAAGTTTTTATTTGGGTGGGGGCTTACAGTCTTGAGGGGAAGCTTCATGATAGCAGGGGAAAACATGACATAAGCAGTAGCTGGACATCACCTCCTTGCCCCAGCAGGTGGAAAAGAGCAGCAGGAGAGTGAGCCAAGTTCTGGCAAGAGAGAGCTGATTAAATCACCCCTATGCCTGCCCCCAACAACACATCGTTTCCAGCAAGGCTCCACCTCCCAAATTGCCATCAGCTGAGGACCTAGCACTTAGAACACATGAATTTATGGGGGATATCTGATCAAGCCACCATACCCATTTTCATCAGTGTTCCCTGAATCCTGTATAGGATTGTATGAATGTCTCTTAGGATCCAACACTCATCAGGCACTTGTTTTAGCCCTTGGCCAGTTATGACTTTCTGCATTGATATTTCCATTGATCTTAATTATTTCACATATTATTTTTGGGTTTGGTTTGTTTTTGTTTTTCCAAAACTTTTAGGAGCATCCTTAATTTACTCATTTGAGTCCTCTCTGTGTTTGTAATGTAAGAATTTAGAACTATAAACTTCTCTTGGGAATTCCTTCATTATATTCTATAGGTTTTAATGTTATATAAATTTTCATTTGATTCTAAGAAGTTTTGTTTTCCTTCTTAGTTTCTTCAATGGCCCATTCACTGTTCAATAGTATATTGTTAAATATCTATGCATAATTTATTTTCTGTAGTTTTTTATTGTTAAATTATAGATTTATTGCAGGCAGATAAAATACAAGGAGTTATTTCAGTATTCTTAAACTTTCATAACTTGTTTTTTGTCCTAATACGAGCTGCTTAAAAGATTGTATGTGGCCAGGAGTGGTGGTACATGCCTATAATCCCAACACTTCTGAAGCAGAGGTAGAAGGATCTCTGTGAGTTTGAGGCTGTCCTAGGACTACAAAGTGAGTTGCAGATGAGTCATGGCTAGAATAAGACCCTACCTCAAAACAAAACAACAAAAAAGAATGTGTGGGGGCTTTGGAGATGACTTAGTGATTAAAGGTACTTGCTTGGAAATTCGTATGACCTGGGTTTAATTCCACAGTACCAATGTAAAGCCACATGCATCTGGAATTTTTTTTGCAGTGGCAGGAAGCCCTAGTGTGTCCATTTTTTTCTCTTTCTCTCTGTCTCTGTCTCTGTCTCTCTCTCTCTCTGTCAAATAAATAAATACTAAAAAACAATGTGTGCTCTATATTGAGGGGGGAGTTGGAATGCCCTGTACATATCTGTTAAGTTCATTTGTTCTATGATTTCATTTAATTCTAATGTTTTTCTATTTGTTTCTTGTCTGGATCCCCCTGTCTACTGGAAAGAGTGATGTATTGATGCTACCTACTATCTGTGTTGAAATTAATCTGTGACTTCATGTCTAATATTTTTTATGAAGTTACAAAGCCCTGTGTTTGATGCATGTATATTTAAGATTGTGATAATCTCTTGCTAGACTGTTCCCTTAGAACAAAGTGATTTTTATCTTTTTTGATTAATTTTGGTTAGAAGTACATCTTGTCAGATATTAGAATAGCATTACTTGCTTTTCTACTTGGTTCCATTTGCTTACAATATTTTCCCCATCCTTTTACCCTAAGATAGTGTCTATCTTTGATTGTGAGTTGAGTTGACAGCAAAAAGATGGATCCACTTTTCTAATAGTCTGTTAGTCTGTGTCTTTTGATTGGGGGAACTGAAACCATTACTATTCATAGTTATAAGTGTGAGTTAAATACCATCATGTTGCTGATCTCTTGGTCTTCATTTGTTTAACAATTCTATTATTAAGTATTATTTTCCCTGTAGCCTCTTGAATGTGTTTATCCTTCTTGTCTGTCTGAAGTACTCCTTCTAGTATCCTCTTTAGAGCTGGCTTAGTACTAATAAATTCATTTAGCCTGTTTTTATCATTGAAAAAGATGGCTTTTCTCTTGTTGTGACAGGTGATTTTATAGAGTACAGTAGATGGAAGCTATGATATTTCAGTACTTAAAACACATTATCCCAAGCACATTTGGCCTTTTGTTTCCATTGAACAATGGACTGTTTTTCTGAAGGACTGGCATTTATATGTGACTTAAATGTTTTTCTCGGAGCTTCAGTACCCTTTCTTTATTCTGTGTAATATTTTAGCTATAATATGACATTGGGAGTTTCTTTGCTTATCCTGTACATTTTGTATTTTATTTTATTTTATTTTTGGGGGGGGGGGTTCGAGGTAGGGTCTCACTCTAGCCCAGGCTGATCTGGAATTCACTATGGAGTCTCAGGGTGGCCTCGAACTTACGGCGATCCTCCTACCTCTGCCTCCTGAGTGCTGGGATTAAAGGCATGCGCCACCACGCCCGGCTACCATTTTGTATTTTATATTCCCTTTTACCTGGATCAGTATCTCTCTCCTTAAACTTAGGAAATTTTCTCCTATGATTTTTTTCATTTTTTTTTTTTTTTTACTTTTGGTTTTTCAAGGTAGGTCAGCCCAGGATGACCTGGAATGCACTATGTAGCTCAGGGTAGCCTTGAACTCATGGTGATCCTCCTACCTCTGCTTCACAAGTGTTCTTCTATAATTTCATAGAAAATATTTTTATGCTTTTAACCTGAAGTTATTCTAAGCCAATTATACATAAATTAGGTTTTTTCTTGGTGTCTCAAAACTTTCATGTTCTGTCCATACATTTTTAAATTTTTTAATATATATATTTTTTATTGACGTCTATACTTACAGACAACAAACCATGATATTTCCCTCCCCTGCCCCACTTTCGCCTTCATAACTCTGCTCTTCATCACATCCCCTCTCTCTCTCCATTAGTGTCTCTTTTAATTTGATGTCATCATCTTTTTTTCCTGTTATGATGGTCTTGTGTAGGTATTGCTAGGCACAGTGAGGTCATGGATATTGAGGCCAGTTTCTGTCTGGACAGTTGTATGTAGGGAGTGGTTCCCTTCCTTTGGCTCTTACATTCTTCCACTACCTCCTCCACAATGGTCCCTAAACCTTGGAGGGTGTGAGATGTTTCAGTGCTGGACACTCCTCCATCCCTTCCCAGCAATATCTTGTCTTTTGGGTCATCCCAGTGGTCATCACCATCTGAAAAGTGAAGCTTCTCTAACCAAAAGTGAGCGTAGCATTAATATATGAATATGAACATTAACTGTAGTGTTCAGGACAATATGGTGAGAATAATATATGCATTTATCCAGACAAGAGCAGGCTTTATACCCCTAAGGCTCATGGCTTCCCCTGCCATAGGCTTTTGATTAGGTTTCCAGTACCAGGCATGTATTCCCTCCCATAGAGCAGGCCTTCAGTCCAATTAGAGAGAAGTTCGATCCCCCCAGAGCAGACATGTCACTATTGCACTCAGTCAGGCATTTGGCCTGTCTGCCCAAACTTAAGGCTTCCAGTGTCTACTGATTTCACTGCTGTTTACTTCTGTCTCCCAGAAGGCTGCATATAGTACAGCTTTTTCCAGCTATCAGTTGGCTGGCCTACAGGGAGAAGGTTTTCTGCTCAGCACCAGCTTGATTTCTCGGTGACTGTGCCACTCAGGCATGTGAAGTCTTCAGCATTAGGGTCTTACCATCTCTTTCTCAAGGGAAACCAAGGGCCTTGGCAATAGCCTGTAATGTTTTCGAGGCAACAAGGACCTCCCTGGGCAACAATTCACTGGAAGGTATCGCATCCCTGGAACTGCCTATTGCTTCTGCATGTGCCATATTTCAAGAAAATATGTTTTCATATGTCTTATTCAGAATATCTTGAATTTTTATTGACCCTCCCCCTGCCCTTCTTTTACATAATCTCTTCCCCTGACCTTGCTTAGGCCTTTCACTCACTGTAATCTGTTCTTTTACTTACATATGTAAAATACCATCCCCTTAAGTTTTTCCCTCTCTTCCCTCCCTTATAGCCTTTTTGTAGCTTACTGGCCTCTGCTGCTGATTTTTGGTTCCAGCTCACACACAAGTCTATGCATTTGTACCTAGGATCCACATATAAGAGAGAACATGTGATGTTTGGTTTACTGAGCCTGGGTTACCTCATTTAGTATAATCCTTTCCAGATCCATTCATTTCCCTGCAAATTTCATAATTTCATTTTGCTTCACCACTAAATAGAACTCCATTGTGTAAATGTACCACATCTTTATTATCCATTCGTCTGTGGAGGGACATCTAGGCTGGTTCCATTTCCTAGCTATTGTGAAAAGAGCAGCAATAAACATGGTTGTACAAATATCTCTAAGGTAGTAAGAAGAGTCATTAGGATAGATACCTAGGAGTGCTATAGCTGGATCTAATGTAAATCTGTTTTTAGCTGTCTCAGGAACCTCCACACTAATTTTCACAATGGCTGTACCGGATTATATTCCCACCAACAGTGTAGAAGGGTTCCCCTTTTACTGCATCCTCACCAATATTTATTGTCATTTGTTTTCTTGTTGGTAGCCATTCTGACAGGAGTGAGATGAATCTCAAAGTAGTTTATTTTTATTGATTCATTAGCATCAAAGAGAGAGGGAGAGAGAGAGAGTGAGAATGGGCATGCCAGGGCTTCCAGCCACTGCAAACAAACTCGATATGTGCACCCCTTGTGGATCTGGCTAACATCAATCCTGGGGAATTGAACCTAGGTTCTTTGGCTTTGCAGGGAAGCACCTTAACCACAAAGCCATCCCTCCAGCCCTCATGGTAGTTTTAATTTGCATTTCCCTGATGACTAAGGACATAGAATACTTTTCAATTTTTAATTTATTTATTTGAAAGTGACAGAGAGAGAGAGAGAGAGAGAGAGAGAATGGGTGCACCAGGGCCTCCAGCCACGGCAAACGAACTCCAGATGTGTGCGCCCCCTTGTGCATCTGGCTTACGTGGGTCCTGGGGAATTGAGCCTCAAACCAGGGTCCTTAGGCTTCACAGGCAAGCGCTTAACCACTATGCCATTTCTCCAGCCCTAGAACACCTTTTTAGATGGCTATATGCCATATGTATTTCTTCCAATGAGAACTCTCTATTTAGTTCCATAGCCAATTTTTTTATTGAGTTGTTTGATTTGTTATTGATCTTTATTTTGAGTTCTTTGTATATTCTGGATGTAAATCCTCTGACAGATGTGTAGCTGGCAAAGATTTTCTCCCATTCTGTAGGATGTCTCTTTGCTCTATTCACAGTGTCCTTTGCTGTATAAAAGCTTTGTAATTTCATGAGATCCCATTGGCTGCTTAGTGGTTTTTATTTCCTGAGCAATTGGGGTTATATTCAGAAAGTCTTTGTCTATGCCAGTATGTTGAAGGTTTCCCCTACCTTTTCCTCTAGAAATTTCAGAGTTTTGGGTATGAAATTAAGGTCCCTGATCTACTTGGATTTCATTCTTGTACATGGAGAAAGATCTATTTTCATCTTTCTACATATAGATTTCTAGTTTTCCCACCACCACTTGTTGAAGAGGCTATCTTTTCTCCAATAAATATTTTTGTCATTTTTGTGAAAAATCAAATGGCTGTAGATGCTTAGATTATCATCTGGGTCCTCTATTCTACTCCATTGATCTACATGTCTTTCTGCCAATACCATGCTGTTTTTGTTACTATGGCTTTGTAATATAGCTTAACACCAGGCTTATTTTTGTTGCTCAAAATCGTTTTGCTATTCAAGGTTTTTTGTGCTTCCAAATGAATTTTAGAATTGTTTTGTTCTATTTCTGTGACATGCCATTGGAATTTTAATGGGGATTGTGTTAAATGTGTAGATTGCTTGTAGTTAGATTGACATTTTCACAATATTTTTTCTTCCAATCCAAGAACATTGAATGCCTTTCCACTTCCTTGTGTCTTCTGCAATTTCTCACTTGAGTGTTTTAAAGTTCTCATTGTAGAGATCCTTCACTCCATTGGTTAAATTTATTCCAAGGTACTTTATCTTTTTTTTTTTTTTTGAGGCAATTGTGAATGGGAGAGACTCCCTGATTTTATCCTCTGCATGTTTGTTGTTAGAATATAGGAAAGCTACTGATTTCTTTGTGTTTATTTTGTATCCTGCTACATTGCCCCCAGTATATTTCAGCACTGATAGTTTGCTGGTAGAGTCTTTTGGCTCCTTTATGTATAGAATCATATCATCTGCAATGATGATAATTTGATCTCTTTGTTTCCAATTTGTATATATTTTATGAGTGTCTCCTACCTTATTGCTATACCTAAGACTTCCAGTACTATATTAAATAAAAATGAAGACATGAACACCCTTGTCTTGTTCCTAAATTTAGTGGAAAAGCTTCAAGTTTTTCCCAATTTAGTATTATGTTGGCTATAGGATTGTCATAATAGCTTTTATTATGTTGAAATATATTCCTTCTATTCCCAGTTTCTGTAATACTTTTACCATGAAGGAATGTTGGATTTTGTTGAGTGTCTTTTCTGCATCTATTGAGATGATCATGTGATTTTTGTCCTTCGGACCATTTACATGACGTATTACATTTATCGATTTGCGTATGTTGAACCATCCCTGCATCTCTGGGATAAAGCCTACTTGGTCAGGGCGAATGATCTTTCTGATATATTCTTGTATTGTGTTTGCCAATATTTTGTTGAGAATTTTTGCATCTATGTTCATGAGGGAGATTGGTCTGCAGATTTTTTTTTTTTGCTCTGTCTTTGTCTGGTTTTGGTATCAGGGTGTTGCTGGCTTCATAGAAGGAATTTGGTAGAATTCCTTCCTTTTCTATTTTATGGAATGATGCCTTTTTCATCTCTGATTTAATTAATTTTGTCTCTTCTTTCTTTTGCTCAGATTTGCTAAGGGTTTATCAATTTTGTTTATCCTTTCAAAGAACCAACTCTTTGTTTCATTGAATCTTTGTATTTTTTTCTTGTTTCTATCTCATTAATTTCTGCCCTTTTCTTTTTTTATTTCTTCCCTTCTACTGATGGTTGGTTTGCCTTTTTCTTCTTTTTCAAAGGCCTTAATGTGAAGCATTAAATTGTTTACTTGTGAACTCTATAATTTCTTAATATAGTCACTCAGAGCTATAAATTTCCATCTTAGGACTTCCTTCATTGTGTCCCAAAGGTTTTGGTATGTTGTATTCTCATCATCATTTGAGTCTATGAATATATTGATTTCCTTAATGACACATTCATTAAGCTAGTGTCCTGTGTTCTCTTTCAGGAGTTTGTCTTCTTTGATTTCATTCATTTCTTTTTTGATTTCTTTGAGTATACGTATCATCAATTTTTTTTGACATCTTTGTCAGGCATTTCATCTAAAGCAGTCTCATTGATGATTATTTCTGATGGATTTTTATTGTCTTAATTCTTTGTGTTTCTTGTATTATATTGTGGCGGTTTGATTCAGGTGTTCCCCATAAACTTAGGTGTTCTGAATGCTAGGTTCCCAGCTGATGGAGATTTGGGAATTAACGCCTCCTGGAGGGAGTGCATTGTTGGGGGCGGGCTTATGGGTGTTATAGCCAGTTTCCCCAAGCCAGTGTTTGGCACATTTTCCAGTCCCTGTTTTCCACCTGATGTTGGCCAGGGGGAAATGTCCACCCGGTGCTCATGCTATTGTTTTCCTCTGCCATCAAGGAGCTTTCCCTTGAGCCTATCAGCCAAAATAAATATCTTTTTCCCCCACAAGCTGCTCTTGGTTGGGTGATTTCTACCAGCAATGTGATCCTGACTGCAACAGTAAAGTGGTACCGAGGAGTGAGATTGCTGCTAGACATCTGACTGTGTGGCTTTGGGCTTTTGGAGCTAATTTTCAAAAGGAATGTGGAAGGATTTGAAACCTTGGTCTAAGAGATGCCTTGCAGTGCTATAAGTACAGCTTGATGGGCTATACTGGTGAGAATTAAAAGACCTGAATGCAGTAAGAACTATGAACTATTATGAGGTTTGGCTTATGAGAGTTAGAAAGGACTTTGCTTGGACTGGGCTAGCAGTTTGTGTGAGAAGCTTGTTCTTATGCCCGTGTCCTGAGAAGTTGTGCAGGGTTGCTTTGTGTAGAAACGAACTGGTGTGAGCAGAGAGATATAACACAGAAAAAAAAAAAAAAGAAATCTTTGGGCCTGTTCCTGTTTCCTGTTCACCTGCAAATTGTTTGGGAGATTACAACCTTTGAGATTGGGCCAGCTAACCTGCACTGGGGCAACAGGAAGAATATAGACTCTTTTGAAGGGGCCTGAGTGCTTGAGAAGTGTCCTGTTCTTCAAAGTCTTTTTTTTTTTTTTTTTTTTTTTTTTTGCTTTTTCGAGGTAGGGTCTCACTCTAGCTCAGGCTGACCTGGAAATCACTCTGTAGTCTCAGGGTGGCCTTGAATTCATGGCAATCCTCCTACCTCTGCCTCCCAAGTGCTGGGATTAAAGGTATGTATGTACCACCACACCTGGCTTCAAAGTCTGATTTATTCCCCCGTGGATTAACAAATTGGCACCCTACCTGGTATTGTGGAGTATAAGAAATGCAGGAAAGAGAGGGTCATTGAGTTTGCAACATGGTCTTGTGTTTTGGAAATGGCCATGGGCAGTGTGAAGCAGGTTTGCTGGTTTCCTTGCATGGAATCCCCATGGGGCCATGAGGATGAACCTTGGATTGCAGTGGAGACCCAGTGGAGATGCTGGGACCACGAGATGGCTGCTAAGGAAAGCTGCCGGCTCCAATGAAGGACTGTGAGTAGCCTAGCTGGAGGGGCGGAATTGAAAGCCCAGAGACTTGCTGGTGGTTAGGTTAGATTTATCAGATTAGGAGATGTGTCACTAACTAGAGTTTTTGGACTTAGAGCTACAGAGTTTGGTATTTGCCCTGTTTAAATTATGTATTGCTTGAGTATTTCTTTGCTATGCCCAATGCCATCTTTTGCAGTGTGAATGTTTATTCTGTGCCATTATCGTTTCTTTGGGGAATGTTTTGGTATTATGGCTCAGTTAAAAGACATTGGACTATGGGGATGTATGAACATCATTGGAATTGATTCAAAACTATGGGGACTTTTAAAGTTGAACTGAATGCGTTGTATTTTATATCATGTATGGATATCAGTTTATGGGGTCCAGGGCCGGAATTTGGTGGTTTGATTCAGGTTTCCCCCATAAACTTAGGTGTTCTGAATGCTAGGTTCCCAGCTGTTGGAGATTTGGGAATTAACACCTCCTGGAGGGAGTGTATTGTTGGGGGTGGGCTTATGGGTGTTATAGCCAGTTTCTCCAAGCCAGTGTTTGGCACACTCTCCTGTCCCTGTTGTCTACCTGATGTTGGTCAGCGGGTGATGTCTACCCTCAGCTCATGCTATTGTTTACCCTGCCATCCTGGAGATTCCCCTCGAGCCTGTAAGCCAAAATAAACTTCTTTTTTTATTCCCACAAGCTGCTCTGGGTTGGGTGATTTCAACCAGCTATATGAACCTGACTGTACCAGTAAAGTTTTGACTTTTGCATCCTGAATTGATTTGATATTTGGCTTTTTTTTTTTTTTTTTTTTTACTCATTTGTAGTGTTCTTAGATGTGGTGATCCACCTTTATATACTTTCCAGGATATGAGTTTAAGTTGCCAAGTGTATCTCTTGTACCCCTATCCAACCACAGAAGTAATCCTAGGTGTTGAGTTTGCTTGCTAAGCAAGTATTTTAGTGGACTGGGTGAAACTATTTACTGGCAAATTTTAAACTCCAACTGAGCAATATACACATTCAATTAAAACCAGCACAGAGTGTGCAATTGTGGGGATTAAAACAAAAAGAGTCTTGTCAAGCCAAAATCCCTAAGGCTGTGTGTTGCTCTATACTCTTAATCCTGTCAGCTGGGAGGTAGAGAATTATGTTCTGAATTGGGTTCAAGGTCAGCCTGGATCTGAATCAGACCCTGCCCCCAATAATAACAGAAGTAAAAGACAAAGGCCTTATGAATCTGAAAGCATCAAAGGCAACAATATTCAACCCCCAAATATAGCTCATTTGATAATGGTAAAGCCAACCAAGAATATGTAACCCATAACCTGCCCTGACATGGAAACAGAGATTAGCACTTCCAATGCAGTACTATGTACCTGCCTGTGCATTTTTATTTTCCAGTCGCCCTTGTTACTTTTTGGGGTGGTCTCCAATCTCACCAATGGTGAGTGCCTAGCTCGATCCCTTCATGTTGTGCTGTGGAGCTGGAGTTCTGATCAGCTGTGCTGGATTTGCTGCCACTGGGGGCTGAATGCTGGACATTAGCAGTTCTGATGGTTGGGGTATGGGAGAGTGCAGAAAGCCTGGATGTACTCACACAGTCCCACCTGTATCCCTTTCAGTAGCTCCTTAGTTGATCTCAGCTGTCTTTCCTTTAGATTTCTTGACTTTGCAAGGACGCTGATGAAAATCCCCTTGTTTGGTCTCTGCTGCTGCTCAGCTTGGCACTTCTAGTGGGGCAGTGCCGGGCAGGTGCACAGATCTGGTAGGCCACAAGCACCTCAGTGGGATTCTGGCAATTTTCCTCCTTTTTGGTGGATCTTGGTCTCTCCTGCTTCTTTGTTGTGTCTAAAAATAACCTATACTCCTTCACTTTTCAAAAGAGTGTATTTTGTTGTGGTTTTGCTTAAATCCCTCCTTAGGCTGGTTTGGCGTGGCTCCTATGCCACCATCTTATCCGGAAGTCTTATTTTATTTTTAATTTTTAAAAATTTATTTGTGTGATGGCTTAGCAGTTAAGACACTTGCCTGTGAAGTCTTAACAACCCAGACTTGATTCCAAGATGTACAAGGTGACGTATCCACCTGGAGTTAAATTGCAGTGGCTAGAGGCTCTGGCACACCCATTTTCTCATTCTCTTTCTTTCTTTCTCTCAAGTAAATAAATTTATATATATATATATATATATATATATATATATAGAGAGAGAGAGAGAGAGAGATCTCTATATATGTGTGTATATATATATATACATAGAGAGATATCTATATATCTATATATATGTGTATATATATATATAGAGAGAGAGAGAGAGAAAGAGAGAGAGAGAGACAGAGAGAGAGATTTTTAAGGTAGGGTATCACTCTAGCGCAGGCTGACCTGGAATTCACAGGGTGGCCTTGAACTCATGGTGATACTCCTACCTCTGCCTCCCAAGTGCTGGGATTAAAACTGTACACCACCACACCCAGCAATATTAAATATTTTTTTAATTTATTTGTGTATATGGTCATGCCAGGGTCTCTTGTCACTGCAAACAAATGCCAGACACTTGTGCCACTTTTGTGTATGGCTTTACATGGGTAGCTAGGGGAATTAAATCCATGCCATCAGACTTTGCAAGCAAGCTCCTTTAACCACTGAGCCATCTTTGCAGACCCTCAAAAAGCGGAGATTGTTTTTGTGCCATTGATTAGATAAATTCAAATATTCTTTATTCAAACTTACCAACTATTCTTTTTTTGCTTGGCCAAATCAGCTGCTGAAGGCATTCTCTGAATTTTTCTGTTATTGTATTCATTATGATTTCTATTTTGTTCATAAATTATTTTCCAAACTTCTATGTGTATTTTCTTAATGTTCCCTAAACTTCTCTAAAAGGAACATCTGAGTTATTTGTCAGTTATTTAACAGATCTTTACTTTCTTTTGGATCCAGTTAGTTTCTTTTGTTAGTGCCATATTTCCATGATTTTTCAAAATAACTTGTAGCCTTACATGACAGCTCAATTGAGGATATAGACACCTCTTTTGGCATTTTAATACTTTTTGGTAATGATGGGCTTTTACTCGTTAGTCTATCATAGAATTGTAGATGAGCAAGCTGGTAGCAATCCTGGACAATCAGACCTTTGTATGGAGTTTTCTACATAGCCTGTGTAACTTCCTATACTTGGAAATCAAATGATATTAATGGCTGCATTCTGTCAACCAGTGAACTGGTAATACTCTGCTATTAGGTGGTTGACTTAGCTCTGCAGTTATCTCTGATTGTCCAAAGTTGTAGGCTTTCTTGCCTAGATGGATGTTTTGGACTTCATGACTCAACACCATGGAATGGATAAGACTAAAATCTAGTCTTCAGATATGTGTAGACTTGGGCTTGACCCTAGACATAGGTCAGACTTAAGCAAAGCCCCGAACTTTGGTGGAGTTACCACTCTGAAGCTGGATTTGGGTGAGGCCAGATGTTCTCCAAAGTAATTATGATGAACAATTGTTTCCTGACCTGGGGAAGATTTAATAAAGCACCAGAACTTTTTTGCATCCCCTCTCCATTAGTAAAGTTGGTAGTGACCAGGTGCTTCCTTAATGGATAATCTCTGACATACAGTTGCCTCCTTACATAGAGAATACTAATAAACATCCAAGATGTGTAAGAAAGCTGGCTGGAGATTTGATCCCAGAAGACCTATGGACTGTGTTTCTTTTGTAATGCCTTCATTAGTCAAAATACAGAACAATCACCAATATCTACATACTGTGCATTGTGAGCCCCATCTTTCTTTTTATTTCTATGTATTCTATCTCTGCCAGTTGTTCTGATGCTTGTCTTGGGACACAACAGGATTGTACATCCAGAAAAGTGTCTTGGAATGGTAGGGAAGATGAATGTCCCACCTCCAAACTTTTTCCACCATAGAAACTAATGGAATTCTTTATATGTGATGTTGTGGAAGCTTGGAGGATTGGTTCCTCAGCCAAACATTCATATTACCATAATGTTATAGCTTTTCTTAGTTTTGTGGTTCAAGGAGGTTTCTCGGCCTTATTCCTGAATTCTGGGATATTCGCAATGGTATTCCTGCATGTAGATAGTTCCTATTTGGACTTCTGTGAGATAAAGCTAGAAAACTATTCTGCCATATTACTGACTTCATTTCCCCTCTTACATTTTACTACAAGCAGTCAGAAAGAACCAAATGTCCTAACAATTCATTTACATGAGTATGGCAGTGCATAGCTGTATTTCTAGCACCCTAGAGGGTGAGGCAAGAACATTGTGAGTTTGAGACTAGCCTAGGATATATCATGGGATCTAGACCAGCCTTTGTGACTGAGGAGACTAGGGCCAGAGACTGCCAGGTTTGACTCCCCCAAACCCATGTAAAAAGGTGGGCATGGCCATACCATCTGGAATCCCAGTCTATGGAGGGGGATGGAGAGCTGAAAATCTCTGGGGTCACTAATGGAGAGCACTCCAGGTTAAGGGAGATACTATGTCTCAAGCAATATGCAGATGAGCAATACAAAGACCCCAATATTCTGTGGCTTCTGCATGCACATGTGTACAAATACATGTATACACTATACGCCATTCATCTCACACTCCACATATATAACACACAAACACATACACACACACACACACACACAGAGAGAGAACTAATCATTTGAGCAAAGTCCACTCTAACATGGTATGACCTCATTTAGTTAATACATCTTCCTTCAAAGACACTATTTCCATGTAGGATCATATTCACAGGTACCAGAGGCTAGGACTTAACATGTAATTTTTGGGAATACAATTCAATCTATACTAGTACAAGCTTTTATTCTCCAAAATTCATTTACTTCCTGTGTGCAAAATACACTCACCCTATCCTAAAATCTCAACATATTTAATCTACCTAGCATCAAAAAGTCACTTTTGAGACTTTGTGCATGGTTCTTCCTGAGACAATATTTTTCTCTCTACTTGTAGACATCTGAAGCCTAGTATGGTGTTTTGAATGTAAATGTCCCCCATAGTCTCAGTTATTTTTGATTAAGCTTCCAACTTAGTCCCCATCAGGCTGAGCCTTGCTGAAGGAGATGTGTCATTGGGGGCAGATCTTGAGCCCAGCCCTAATGTGTGCTCACAGCTAGCCCACACTCACTATTCTGTTTTTGCATTATAGGCCCACACTCCAATATTAAAAAGAACAGCATATCTTTACCTTCTGTTGACAATTTTCATACATGTTTATCATGTACTTTGAGTAGAATTCTGTTCCATTACCTTATTATATCCCACCTCCTCATCCTTATTTCAAAGAACTCTTTATTCTTTCAGTTAGTCCCTCTTTGCCTTTGATGTCTTTTTTTGCCCTCATTCACCATCCATGTTAAATGTTGATGGTCTAATATATTGCAGGTCTAGTCTAGATGCTGTGAAGTCATGAATACAACGATGTCATGTCAGAAACAGAACGTTCCAAGGAACTCCTCATTATCCTCTTTTTTTTTTGTTTGTTTGTTTGCTTGTTTGTTTGTTTTTCTAGGTAGGGTCTCACTCTAGTTCAGGCTGACTGTCAATGCACTATGTAGTCTCAGGTTGACCTTGAACTTTCAGTGATGCTCCTACCTCTGCCTCCCAAGTGCTGGGATTAAACACATGTGCTACCATGTTTGTCTGACTCTTACATTCTTTTGTTTTGCTTTGTTTTATTTTTCTCCAAGTTAGGGTCTCACTAACCCAGGCTGACCTGGAACTCACAGCAATCCTATTACCTCTGTGGCACCACACCCAGCTCAATTTCAAGTCTTATATTAAGGTCTTTGATCTATTTGTAGTTGATTCTTGTGCATTGAGTAAAATAAGGACCTAGTTTCATTGCTCTTCATAGACATATTCAGTTTCTACAGCACCATTTATTGAAGATGTTGTCTCTTTTCCAGTGAGGCTTTTGGGCATTTTGGTCAAAAACCGATGGCTACAGTGGCAGTGATTTATATCTAGATCTTTTGTTCTGTTCTATTCTCTTTGTCTCTTAATTTATGACCTATTTTAGGACATTTCTATGTATTGCTGAGAAGAATGTGTATTCTACAGTGTTTGAATGGAATATTTTGTAGATGTCTGTTAGGTCCCCACATACTTCAATGCATGCATGTGTAGTATTGTAATATCATCATTTTGGATTATTCCCTTGATAAGTATAGTGTGACCTTCTTTATCTCTCTAATTTGATTTGAAGTCTATCATGTCAGATATTAGCATAGCAACCGTTGGTTGTTTCCCAGGCCCATTTGCTTAAAATATCACTTTCTATCCTTTCACTCTAAGGAAGCATCTGCCTTTTATGAAGAGGTATGTTTCTTGGAGGCAACAAACAGAAGTATCCTCTATTTTGATCCATTCTGTCAGCCTGTATCTTTTGATTGGGTAACTGAGACCATTTATATTTGGGGTTAATATTGAAAAGTCAGTATTAATTCCTGTCATTCCTGTAGATTTTGTAGTGCTTGGTGTTTTCCTGTTTCTCTCTTGCATTACATATTATTTAAGCAAATACTCTTTCCTGTGACCTCATGTTTGTTCTTTTCCTTCTCTTTAGTCCAAAGAACTTCAAGTATTTTCTGTAGAGCTGGCTTAGTTGTCATCAAGTCCTTTAGCATGTGTTTATCATAAAATGGTCTTTCCTTCAATTATGATATGTATCTTTGCTAAGTATAATAGTCTTGTTTGGCAGTTGTCATCTTTCAGAACTCAAAATACATCATTCCATGCTTTCCTTGCTTATGAAGATTCTGTTAAGTGATCTGTTGATATTCTGATGGCCCTTCCTTTATAAGACATACCTTTGGGCTGGAATTCAGATCTGCCCCCCCTCACACACCTTAGGATCCACTCCCAGTGATGACATCTCCAGCCAGACGGCTGGATATCCATGTTACAAGTTTCATTTTAATAAAACACCTGAGTCTATGAGGCTATACATATACAGTATCACATTCAAACTACCACATCCCGGTAAACTCACAAGTTTTGAATGCTTGGTTTCCAGATGATGGTAACTTGGGACATGGAGCCTTGCTGGATACAGTGTTTCACTGGGAATAGACCTTGAGGTTTATTAGCCCCTAGCTTATCAGTGTTAGTTTGGTTCATCCTCTTGCTGTTGTTTTCCATTCACTGTGGCAGAAATGATATTCAGCCTCTGCTCCTGCCATGCTTCCCCTGCCATTATTAAGCTTTCCCTCAAGACTGAAAGCCGAACTTTAAAAAAAATACTTGGGCTAGAGAGATGTCTTAGCAGTTAAGGCACTTGCCTGTGAAGCCAAAGGACCCAGGTTCGATTTTTCAGGACTCACATAAGCTAGGTACACTAAGTGTCACATGTGTCTGGAGTTTGTTTACAGTAGCTGAAGGTCCTGGTGTGCCCATTGTCTATCTGCCTCTCTTCCCCACCCCCACTCTCTCAAACAAAACTTTAAACAAGGAGAAACCTTTCCTCCTATCAACTGCTTGATGAGGGGAGGTTCTTTTCTCATCTTGTCCACTTGGTATTCTAAATGCCTTCTGTATCTGTATTGGCATCTCTTTCCCTAATTTGGAGAACATTTTTTCTATAATTTTGTTGAAAATATTGTGTCTTTAGACTGAAATTCTTCTTCTTCTATGCCCAGACTTCTTAGATTCAATCTCTTCACAATGTCCTGAATATCTTAAATGTCCTGCTCACACCTTCTTTTTCATTTATCTTTTCTCTTGCTTGGAATGTTCCAAACTCCACCTTCAAGCTCAGATATTCTGTCCTCTCCTTGGTGTATTTTACTTGTGAGGCTTTCCACAGGTTTCTTTTTTTGTTTGTTTGTTTGTTTTTGTCTTATTCAACTTACTATGTTTTTCATTTCCACTATTTCAAATTGGTATTCTTCAGTATGCATATCTCATTGTTCTTATCTTGTATCATCCTCCTTATTTCATTCAGTTGCCTTCCTGTGTTCTCTTAGGATTCCTTCAGTAGTTTTCTTCCTTGATTTCTTTGAACATACTTACAATCATTCTTTTGAATTCCCTCCCTGGCATTTTATCTACTTCAATCTCACATAAGGTCATTACTATATGATTCATGAGTTTTAGAGATGTTATATTGCCTTGGATTTTTGTGTTTATTATTTTACTGAATTGGGATGATCAATCTTCATTATTATTTGCTTGAATTATTAAATTATTTTATCACCTGTATTTTTAAGTATTTTCATAATTTACATCATCTGTCTAGGATCTCATGATGTTTGGTATAGCTTCTATATATTCCCAGGGTAGAATATTAGAAGTAGTAGGGTGTGACTGAAGCTGGTTGATATATCTGCTATGAAAATATCATAGTAATGAATTAACAACAACGATCTCTTTGACTTCATTGTCTGTTGGTTGATAAATAAAAAGGCTTACATGAGTTATACTAAGATTTTGTTTACTTAGAAAGAGCAAAATAGGATAGGTCAGGATGAGGACTAGTGTTAAGTTTGAAAAATAGGGAGATGGCAAAATTATCTGGAAGAGGAAAAATGGGATACTGTTCAGTTTCTCAGACTTTAGAGATTGTTAAGGCTATGTGAAGGATGTAGTTATGGAGTATAAAGAGGAGTGGCTAAGGAAGAGAGAATGTACAGAAAAGGTTGGAAACACAGGGAAAGTATATGAGTTGTATATGGGAAGAGTAGAGCTATCAGAACAGTGGACTAGGTAGTCAAAAATAAAACAACCCTAAAAGTCAACTAAGTAATATGCATATACAAACAAAACCATTATGGTCTATTTATGCATGAATGGAGATTAAACAAAAGAGGCACCAAAATTAATAATGTCAGAAATGACAAAAATTAAAGTGCTTGCCTATGGAGCCTAAGGACTCATGTTCAACTCTCTAGGTCCCATGTAAGCCAGATATACCAAGTGACGCAAGCATGCAAGGCCACACACGTGCACAAGGGGGTGCACGCATGTGGAGTTCGATTGCAGTGGCTGGAGTCCCTGGTGTGCCAATTCTCTCTCTCTCTCTTATTAAAAAAAAAAGGCCAGTCGTTTGGGCTTGCCTCAAAAAAATTACAAACAATACTAAATGTATATACAATCTAAAAAGTCAGAATTTCTGCCTTGGGTGAGTTTTTCATTCTGTACCTCTAATAACATGTCCTAATATGGGAACTATGTTAAATACTTTCAGTTCAAACCTACAGAACCTTATTTGGTGTATATATATATATATATATATATATACATATACATATACATATATATGTATATATATATGGCTCAGTGAGATCTGCTCAGTTACTTTTGGAGTAATTTTCTATCACTTGTGCTGAGTTGTGTAGATGTTTTATTCCTTGGTGCACTCTATCTTTGGCTTGTTTCAGTTGGCTTGATTTGGCAGGGCTTGGCTCAGCTGAGCTCCATGCTATGTATGGGAAGGGTGAGAGGGAGCCTTTGGCTTCCTTCAATCTCCATGTTCCCTGTGATGGCGTATGGTGGAGGGGAGGTTGTGGAATGTTGACTTAAGTAAATAGATTTTTTTAAAATTATTTTTTGTTGTTCAGGTTTTTTATTTATTGAGAGTGACAGAGAGAGGAAGAGGCAGATAAAGAGAAAGAGAGAGAATGGGCGCGCCAGGGCTTCCAGCCACTGCAAACGAACTCCAGACGCATGCGCCCCCTTGTGCATCTGGCTAACGTGGGTCCTGGAGAATCAAGCCTCGAACCGGGGTCCTTAGGCTTCACAGGCAAGCGCTTAACCGCTAAGCCATCTCTCCAGCCCTAGATTTTTATTTTTAAGCCATCTACTCTGTATATTTTGCTATGGAAAGCCAAGTAGGCTAGCAGAAGTTCATATCTTTTTTGTTTGTTTGTTTTTTGAGGTAGGGTCTCACTCTAGCCCAGGCTGACCTGGAATTCATTATGTAATCTTAGGGTGGCCTCAAACTCAATCCACCTACCTATGCCTCCCAAGTGCTGGGATTAAAGGCATGTGCCACCACGCCCAGCAGAAGTTCATATCTTAACGTAGCTCTTTCCTTTTGTATTTTATAGAATCAGCAGAGAGAAACTAGATGGTACCTTCCACATTTGGCTTAGAAATATCCTTATCTAAATCAAATCTAAATATCTAAATCTAAATATCATAAAAATGATTACCTTTCTTCCAGTATTTTTTGTTTCCAGCAGGGACCTATTCAGAAGCAACTTTAATGTACACATTTCTAGCAACATTTTTCAAGGCAATCTAGACATTTTAATATGATGTGTCTCAAAATTCTGACAGTCTTTATGCATTATACAACTGCAAAGTAACTTCCATATTTTTAGGATGTGTTACAGAACAATCTACATCCCAGTCCCAAAATCTTTATCAATTTTCTAGGAGTACTACAACAAATAACCACAAGTAGATTAAAACAGTGGTAACTTATTTTCTTACAATTCTGGAATTCTGCAATTCAGCTTTTGGTGGCCTCACAAGTCTCTGAAGGCTCTAGAAGATCTTCTTTGCTTATTCCTACCTTCTGGAGATTGCAGGCAAATCTTTTTTTTTTTGGGGGGGGGGGGGGCTTACAGGTGCATTACTGAATCTCCCTCCATTGTCACATATTGCTTCCCCCTGTGTCTGTGTACTATATGCTATCACAATGTTTTCACATCTCTGATTGTGTCCATGTCCACATTTTATTACTCTTCTAAGGACACTAGTCAATGAATTAGGCTCAACTCCAAACCAGCATGATCTCATTTCAACTTGATTTCATCTGTAGATCCTGTATTTCTATGTAAGGTCTTATTCTCAGGTACCAGAGATTAGGATACAAACATGTTTATGGGGAAAGCAGTTCAAACTACTACATATACCCATCCAGTATTGGATTCATCAGTCTTTTACTATACAACACGATGAATCTAAAGAACATATATTCTATTTCCTCAAAAACTGAACCTAAGCAAGGCCCATAAACCATGTCCCTTTTTATTCAGTATATATTCAAGATATCTAGGCAGGATTCTACATTTCTTCTTCTTGATCATGTAGAGCTCTGCACATCCTCAGAAAGCTCATTTGTCATTGTATACTACAATGTTCCTTTATTTTTTTAAAAAAAATATTTATTTGAGAAAGAGAAGGAAAAAGGCAGATAAAGAGAAAAAAGAATGGGCATGTCAGAGCCTTTAGCCATGGCAAATGAACTCCAGGCACATGCACTACCCTGTATATCTGGCTTATATTGGTACTAGGGAATCAAACCTTGGTCCTTTGGCTTTGCAGGAAAGCACCTTAAATGCTAAGTCATCTGTCCAGACCTGTAATACTCTTTTGTAAAATTTGTTTCCTCTACTAGACTATAAACACCTTGAGAGCAACATCTAAGGGTTATTCATTTCTATTGCTTAGCATTTCATGACTCACAGTAGACTCCTAGTAATTATTGGAGGAGGGAAGGAGAGTGAAAGGAACAAAGCTGTTTAAGAGTTATAATTCAATGGTTTCAGGAGTAGAAAGAAGCTAGGAGCACAAAATGCCAAAGCTAAGCCTTTCCACCTTCTACCTTGATCTTCTTAAGTGTTTTTCAGGATCTCAGTATACACTGAAACTCCAGTGACAAGAAGTTGCAGACCTTTAGTTCATTTGAGAAGTCTTTACTTCCAGAAGCCTCCAAGTCAATCTAATAGTACCTTATCACATCTCCAACATGCTCAGAGGGCAGAGAGATCAGAGAGTGCTATGTGCAGGCTGTTTCTTAGATGATAATTCTAGTAAATTAAGGTAGAACTCTTAATGTGTCAACACCCTCAATAGCTCTTACTCTGATGGACCACTGTCATCTTACATCAGGGAGAATATATAGTTCTTTTAATGTCTTTCTATTCCTTTATACATCCTAATCATAATGTCATAATGTCATAATCATAATGTCAAGAATTTAAAAAAAGAAAAACTGTATTTATCCATGGCTAAACTCTAAAGGAAAGCAGAGAAGGGAAAAACTCAATACTGACAGGAATTAATTAGATAAAAGAAAAGTCTTGTGAAGATAAGCACAGAACAAGCTTGGGGGCAGGGCTTGACCCATTCATACTTACAACTCCTAAGCCATTACCGGTATATCTCAGGCCTTCCCCATAGTTGTGAGAATCAGGCTATGATACACAGATGCCACATTGATAGGCATGTTAAAAGAGCATCAAAGTGATTATTATGAAAGAGGACACTAAACATAATATTGCTCCATAAGGGCAGGGACTTTGTCTTATTTATGACTATTTCTCACATGACTTGAAGAGTGCCAAGCATATAATAGTATTTGACAAGTATTTTAATGAATTAAGTTAATTAACCAAGAAAGCATTCAGAGTGTGGTATCCTGAAAATAATACTTAAATAAGGTGCTTCTAAGATAAGGAATTAAAGTTCTGTTAAATGTTATCCAAATAAAAAGATTTTCTAGTCACCTGGCAGCAGTACTTCTAAAGCCTGATAAGTATTCTTTTGCCAATAGTATGAGCCCTGCCTCCTCCCCTTCTTCACTGGCTAGAGCACTCAGGTATCACTGAATTTCCAATTCACCCCATGTTCCTTTCTACTCAAAGAGAACCAAATAATAACAATAAATTTTGCTTGAACTAATTAGGTTTGTCCAACTTATAGCCAATGGGCCACACAAGTCTCAGGATAGCTATGAATGGTAGTACAACATATTTGTAGATAACAACATCATCTTGCAATGTAAAAAGGTTGGATACCACTAGATTGAAACAATATAGTGATTTTTCAGGGTGTATAAAGATCACTGCTTCTGTTATCACCTATTATTTCAGGATCATCCCTTCTATTCCTTTTTTCCCTTTAAAAATCACTAGCAAAACTAAGCAAAATGAAATTTTAAACTAAGCAGATATTGTATCAAACTCTCAGTCCTCCCATCCACACACTTTGACAGCTATATAGATGGCCATTTTATCCCTAGCAGATGATTTTCTGGTCTTCCTCAATCCATCTCTGTAATTAACCCTCCATTCTCTCTTCTCTTTTTATCTACTTCAGATACCTGCAGCAGAAAACAACCCTTTCCTCATTGGAATGCATTACTGGTATTCCAGCCACAGTTCCAGAATTCAGTTCTGCAATGTTTGTCGAGAGAGCATTCCTGCCTTATCTCGAGATGCCATCATCTGTGAAGGTAGGTCTAATACCTTTAGAAAGTGAAGCTCAGTGGGTAGAGATAGGTGTGAAGGAGCTCATGTGGTTTAGTATCATTGACTCATTCTAAGTCTTAATTCTGGTGTAATATTAGCCTTGATGGAAAAAAAGGAAAGGTAAAGAGAGTAACTAGCATGAAGGGGAGCTCTCATGAATTAAAATGGAGGGTTGGGTATGGAAAGATGGGACTATATGATTACAGGGATTGAAAAGACAGAAATCACCTCCTTCTTACTATTAATTTCCATTCAAGATGAATGTTAGAAAGTTTGGCTCACAAAGAATCAAAAGGAACTGGTTCACTTTAGAAATATGCTTTGCAAACTGGGACAGCACAATTTATAATGCATTTCAGTTCTAACTTTCAGAGTAGTTTAGGGAAGAGGATTAGAATCTTCATTATCACCAATTCACACCAATTCTTTTTTCTGTCTTTTCTTATAGTATGCAAAGTGAAATCTCACAGATTATGTGCTTTGAGAGCAAGCAAAGACTGCAAATGGAATACCTTGTCCATCACTGATGACCTCCTTCTGCCTGCTGATGAAATAGTAAGTACCAGCCATCTCCTTTCCCAGTAACCCTCTCCCATGTCTCCATTTGTCATGATCACAGGGGAAGACATTTTCTTGTCTCTAGACAAGGAAAATAGGACCCTCACCAGCATAATCCAACCAATCTCAAAGAATTAAACTTCCACTCTCACCTTTCATTGGTCATTAGCATTGTAGGGCAGGATCATGGGTGTTTAACCTAATGTCCTTTATGAGTGGTACAACTATTCCAGTTTGCCCTTATTTCATTGTCTCACTAACTTTTCTTGTCTTTCTTTCCTCTTCAGCAAACAATGCCTCATCAGTGGGTAGAAGGAAACATACCTGCAAGCTCTCAATGTGCAGTATGTCATGAAAGCTGTGGTAGTTATCAAAGACTGCAAGATTTCCGCTGTCTCTGGTGCAGTTCTACGGTAAGACTCTTACCTCTCTGATACTTAATGAAATTAACTTGTGATAAAGGGGTGGATCTGAAGCTTGACTATGAATATACTTAGATAGATATCTTAGAAACCTTTGTCCCAAAATATATTATACAAATTCCAAGTACAAATCTTGAACTTTCCCTTCCACATACAACTATGCAATCTTGGGCAGAAAGATTTAACATGTTTAAATCTAGTGGTTCTTAATGCATAGGACCTTCTAGAAAATGGGAAAAGCTGAATTCTCCAATGGCAGCATGAACAATTTTAAAAAAAATCTTTAGTCTATCCTTAAGAAGGATTACTTTCTCAAGCATTACTTCCTATATATTATACTATTTGTTAATGGTGGTTAATAATAACAGATTATCATTGTCACTCTGCATTGAAAAATTTTAACTCATGACCTCAATCCTTAAAACAACCTTAAACTAAGCCTCATAATCCCCATCTTGCAGATGAGGAAAATGATCTCCATAAAGATGAAGCTAAGGTCATATAGCCAGCAAACAATAAGGTCTTGAATTATACATAATTCTGCTAAGATCATGCTCCTAAATGCAATGTTTCCTTGCCTCTAAACAAGTGATCAACTGGGGGTAATTACCGCCCTGCCCCAGGAAACATTTCGTAATTCCTGGAGACATTTTTGATTGCTACAGTTGAGGGGAAGGATACCACTGGTATCTAGTAGGTAGAGGCCTGAGATTCTGCTGAACTCCTGTGATGCACAGGCCAGCATCCCATCACAAATAACTATTTGGCCTCAAATATCAATAATACAAAAGTTGAGAGACCTGATCTAGACTTTCTAGGCTTTTCTCAACATTTTTCAAGTTTAGTTTTCTAAAACAAGAATAAACTGACATATGAGTGTTCACTAAAGATTTTATTCATTGGCCTTTTTAAATTACTTCTGAATAGCCAATCCAGGTGCATGTCCCTCTAGAAACTGTATAATTGCCCAGGATATGAAACTTGAAGAGGCCAGAAATCTAAGGAGAATGGCCACTTGTGGGAAATTCAGCTTTGTCACTTCCCAGCTATTTGACCTTAGGCAATACTCTTTACTGTGAGCTTTGGTATACGCTCATTTCTAAAATGAACCTAATAATGTCATCCCTACCACATATGGTTGTTATAAGGATTGCCATGTAGTGCCAATTTTTCTGGATTAGAATTAGGAAAATTCTTTAGGCTGCCAAGACTGTGTCCTAAGGCTAGTGACATCTCAGTACCTAAAGATTGGACTCTTCTGAAAGACACCTTTGAGAGGACCCAGAGTTTTGCACACTCAGGGGCATTGTAGAATCATGGTGGAGTAGGGGTGACCCTGTGAGTTAGAGGTATGAAAGGGAGATTTGAATGTTAAGAATAACTCTTGGGATGGAAATGAAGACTAATCAATGTTCTCCTTTTCTCTCCCCTCCCTTTTTTTCTCTTTTCTGTGCTCTTATCGTTTCAGGTGCATAACGTGTGCCAGAGACGGTTTTCCAAGGAATGTTGCTTCGGGAGTCATCGCTCATCCATCGTTCCTCCCACTGCATTGAGCGATCCCAAAGGCAATGGTGAGAAGCTAAGCCTTTACTTTGGAAACACACCAGGGAGGGAGGGAAGATGAAAAGGGCAAAAATTATTCTCTACAAGATGTATATGTGTGCATAAAACAGCTCATGGTTTTTGTTAGAACTATGGCATAGTAAATGTTGACTGTGTAGTGTGTACATATATGAGCATGTTCTCAGTAGGCCCTGTCACATTTTTTCTGACTGTCCAAAATTTATTTCAGCCTTTTCATGATTTCCAAATGCTACATAATCCATGAAATAAGTTTGATCTGTCCAAGTGATTCTAGAACTACTGAAAGCCTAGGGAATGCTACTTTTAAAATAGAAACAAATACCAAAATTGTTCCCAAATCTAAAACTAACATTATTATTGTCCCAACACCCTTCATGGGAGCTTTATCATAATCTAGACAATAGCAATTTATTGACAGCTCTATTCACAAGGTACTTGAAGGCTACAGGCTAAGACAGGTAGTTCCAGAGCAAGTGACTATTATAAATTCAGGATCTTGATATAATACAACAATTAAAAATTTAATGTGGCATATGTTAAGGGGTAGTAGAGACACTTGGAGATCAAAGTATTAGTAGTATTAACCATTTATAGGAAGTTAAGCAGAAAGAAAACAACCATAAATTTTATACTCACATACTAGCTAGATGACCTTGGGTAAGTCATTTACATTCTTTAAGCTTGGCTTTTCATATCTGTAAATGTGAATGAAGATTTTAACTATGAGACTTGTTATGTTAATGGCCTAAGTATCTATAACATAACTCCAATGGAGCACAAAGCTTATTTCTAGTCTTCTTGGACAACTAAATAAATACCTGGTTTTCTAGCTTCAAAAAAACTGTAATCTTCCATGGACATCATTCTCTTTTTGGTACTTATTATACCTTTTTGAGTTCACATCTCCTTCCATATGTCTTTGTATATTCTGATATTTTTTCTTTATGTTATCAAGTTGTTCATTTGCTTCTTCTGTTACTCATTATTAAAGAGTGGGAACTGTCAATATTAAGATCAAACATCACAGCTAATCTAATCTCTTTTTACTTCACTAAGAAATTGAGCAATCCAATATTTTTATCATAGTCATGCTGCTATTTCACTAAGCCATGGGAAAGATACACTGAACATTAATTTTAGTTTGTATATGGTTCATTTTACTCTTTCACTTACTAGAAAAAAAGTGGAAATCAATTTCACTTACTAGAGGAAAAGATAAATTTTTCCCAGAATGCTTTAATCTATATTCCTCTAATAAGCTAATTTGTTCATATCTGACATATGGGATATGCACTGGTACAGGAGTGAGTAGTGAACCAACATTTCATTCAATTAAAATTATTCCTATAGTGATTGCAAAGAAAGAATGAAAGAACAACCATCAGCTGGACATAAAGAAGAAGCAGTAGTTTCTTTAATCAGAACAGAAGGGGCAAAGATTCTACTAGCCATTACAACACAGCTTTAGAAGTATGCATAGTATGCTTGTATACATACACACACACACACGTCTCCTCTAGTTCTTTTTCCAACCTACCATAACACAGGTACAGACAGACTTTAGGCCATGGAATGTGTGATTCAAAGAAGTCTACAGGGGCTGGAGAAATGGCTTAGCAGTTAAGGTGTTTGCTAAGTTTGAGGACCCAGGTTCGATTCTCCAGGACCCACATAAGCCAGATGCACATGGTGGCACATGCATGTGGAGTTCCTTTGCAGTGACTGGAGGACCTAGTACACCTCTTCTCTTTCTGTCTCTCTCTCAAATAAATAAATAAAAATATTTTTAAAAGTCTGCAGGCAACTGCAATTATTATGTGTCCCATAATATCATACACAGGCACAAAGTTAAGTTCACTCAAGGATGTATGCATATATTATTCTCAAGATCTACTCAAATATTTATCCACATAAATTCACCTATCAGACAAGAGAGGAGATGAGATTGATAGAAAATAGACCCTTTAAGATAGGCTCCATTCTGGGAAGTTCCATTCTAAAGGAATTTTCTTTTGCATTTTTCAGTCTTGGAATCTTAAAGATAGTGATACTAATCAGTTCCAACCTCTCAGTGAGGCTAAGAAGTCCTTTCTCCAGCATCCAGATCATATCCTTCTGAGGCTGCCCTTTTCAGTTTTGCCATGCCTCCATTCATGCCTTCCTTGACTCAGTCAGGAGGTTCCAATTTCTGACAAGGATTTCTAATTACTCTTTTCCCTACTCAGTCTGCTTCATAAATTCCTTCTATCATCCTCCAGGTCTCAGCTGAAAACCAAATATTATCTTCTTTGATGGCTTCTTTAATGGCCTATTCCTATGTACCCTGTGCTGTGAACTATGAACTCACATCTCAGCTTATCTAAAACAGGGAAATATAGTGTATCCCATGTCTGTGATCTCTATATCCCCAGAACTTAACTCGGGCCCAAGAACCTGGTAAATGCACACTCAATATTTGTTATGTGAATTCATTAATACATTGACTAGATTCTGTCTGTATTTAAAGGATGGTTGGTGAATAATCTAGAGAATGAGATGTGACTGATAAGTATCATTGATTCATGTAAAGGCAAACTACTGTAGTCAAGTGGTTATCCAACATAAGCACGCACCATTATTCATCTAGAAGGCTTTTTGAAGCACAGATTTCTTGGTTTTACCCTCAGAGGTTTTGACTCACTACACCTGAGTACAACCCAGTAATTTGCATTTCTTAAAAATTCCCAGATGTTGCCTATGCTACTCATGCTGACACCATCCATCATGATGTTCTCTGTGATCCTGGATAGGTTATTTAACCTCTCTGCACCTCATTTGTCGTTTCAGTTCTGTTTGACTATTACAGAAGTTTATTTAGCAAAAAGATTAATATGAAAATGTACATAATCTGATTTTTATATCACAATAAGACAGGCTCTTGGGAGAGGAGACATAGATATGACTGCTAAATAGCCATTCTTGAAATGCTTTCCAAGGCTTCTAACATGACACTATCTTCTCATATGACCACCATTCCAATATTATTTTGCTATCCAGTAATTGCCACCTGCACAATTCATTGATAATAAGATTCATAAATCTCTACACTATTTCTTGAACATGTCAACCACCATTTAATTTCAAGGATAACTTCTTGCCCATATTTTTTTCAGCTCAGTAGAGTGGGCCTTGTTCATGATATCATTTGTTATTTTATTCTACCAATAGGGAATGATAGTTGTACTCAGGTATATTAAGAAGGTTAAATTTGTTTAATCATTTGTAAGAGATTTTTTTTCAGGACTCATCTGCATCTTAAGAGTAACTAAATTCCCTAAGTTCTTTCACCTACCAACATAAGTCTCTATTGCTCTGTTCTAGTGCTATTTATGTTATTGATCCTAAAGCCAAGCTTCACATTTACTCCCTTTATATTTCATCCATACGCCTGTTAAGATCATTTTTCAATCTTGATTCTGGCATCTAGTAGCACTCCTTCCAGCTTTGGATATTTAAAATTTAAAAACAAGCCTTCTGTGTTTCCATGTAGATTACAGAATGAAATTGGGAAATGTTAGAGAAAACTCCAATAGGATTCGTTTCAGTATACTCAAAACAAACTTGTGGACAGAGTTGTTTACCTATGAATCAACAGTCTGACACCTATTTGGCCACCTTATTCAGGAAATTCTCTCGCCAAACTTGACCTTGATCAAATTCAGATGTTCATTGACTCTGGAGGAAATTCTAGATGGAGCTGCCTCTATATTCTCTTGAAAATGGCTCACTGTTGGCACTGCTTCCTGGGTATTCACATCTGTGACCAAATGAAGTTTGCCATTGAAGTTTAAGTTTCCTTTGTTACAAAATTTTCTCTTTATCCTACAACATCCCCATCTTCAATCTTTTTCTGTAGATAATCATTTTTATTTAAAAAAATATTTTATTTATTTTCGAGCAGAGAAAGAGTAAAGAGAGAGAACAAACAGACACACCTAGGCCTCAGCTGCTACAAATGAACTCCAGAACTCCCCCTTTTAAGAGATAAAGTACACAATTCATGGAAAAGAAAAATTAGGGCTGAAGAGATGGCTTAGCAGTTAAGGCCTGTGACATCTAAGGACTGGGGTTTGATTCCCCAGTACCCACCTAAAGCCAGATGCACAAGGCAGTGCATGTGTCTGGAGTTCACTTGTAGTGGCTAGAGGTCATGGAACACCCACTATTTTTCTACCTGCCTCTTCCACTCTCTCAAATAAAAAAAAAGAAAAAGAAAAAATGAGTTGGAAGAAAAAGAAAAATGAGTTAGAAGCATGGCACATTAGGCAAGATGAGAGCCATTTGAAGTCCTGACCAGAAATAGGTGATAGGAATGAAGTCACGTGGTGACCCTAGGAGATAGTCAATGAACAGATGTTTCAGCAGAGGAAAGTGGAGTCACAAGTGTGTCTGAATTTGTCCTTTCAAAACAAGGGGTGCTAGAGAGATGGATTAGCAGTTAAGCACTTGCCTGTGAAGCCTAAGGACCCCAATTTTAAGCTCATTTCCCCAGGACCCATGTAAGCCAGATGCACAACGTGGTGCATGCATCTGGAGTTCGTTTGCAGTGGCTAGAGGGCCTGGCCTGCCCATTCTCTCTATATATATCTGCTTCTTACTCCGTCTGTCACTCTCAAATAAGTAAAAAAATTTTTATTTTTATTTATTTATTTTTTTTTCTCCATTTTTATTAATATTTTCCATGATAACAAAAAAAATCCCATGGTATTACCCTCCCCCCTTTCCCCTTTGAAATTCCATTCTCCATCATATCCCCTCCCCATCTCAATCTTTCTACTTACATATATACAATACCAACCTAATAAAAGCCCTCCTCCCTTTCTTTCTCTTCCCTTTCTATCTCCTTTTTTAACTTACTGGCCTCTGCTACTGAGTTTTTTCCTTCTCACACAGAAGCCCAATCATCTCTAGCTAAGATCCACATATGAGGGAGAACATGTGGCGCTTGGCTTTCTGGGCCTGGGTTACCTCACTTAGTATAATTCTTTCCAGATCCATCCACTTTTCTGCAAATTTCATAACTTCATTTCTCTTTACTGCTGAGTAAAACTCCATTGTATAAATGTGCCATATCTTCATTATCCACTCATCAGTTGAGGGACATCTAGGCTGGTTCCATTTCCCAGCTATTATAAATTGAGCAGCAATAAACATGGTTGAGCAAGTATCTCTAAGGTAATGAGATGAGTCCTTAGGATATATGCCTAGGAGAGGTATAGCTGGGTCATATGGTAGATCAATCTTTAGCTGTTTTAGGAACCTCCACACTGATTTCCACAATGGCTGGACCAGGTTGCATTCCCACCAACAATGTAGAAGGGTTCCTCTTTTTCCACATCCCCGCCAACATTTATGATCATTTGTTTTCATGATGGTAGCCAATCTGACAGGAGTGAGATGGAATCTCAATGTAGTCTTAATCTGCATTTCCCTGATGACTAGGGATGTAGAACATTTTTTTAGATGCGTATATGCCATTCGTATTTCTTCCTTTGAGAATTCTCTATTTAGCTCCATTTCCCATTTTTTGATTGGTTTGTTTGATTCCTTATTATTTAACTTCTTGAGTTCTTTGTATATCTTAGATATTAATCCTTTATCAGATATATAGCTGGTGAAGATTTTTTCCCATTCTGTAGGTTGCCTCTTTGCTTTCTTCACCGTGTCCTTTGCAGTGTAAAAAAATTTTTAAAAAGAGTAACATCAGTCTGCACACATTTCAGTGTGTTTTCAAAATATTCAAAATTTCAAAATATTTTTGGTTCCTTTCCTTTTATCATGGAAATTAGTGGTGAGACAACTGGATTTGAACTAACTTTGGGGAATTTATTTTATTTTATTATTTGTTTATTTAATAGAGAAAGAGGGAGGGAGAGAGAGAATGGGCATGCCCGGGCCTTCAGCCACTGCAAACAAAGTCCAGATGCATGTGCCCCCTTGTGCATCTGGCTAACGTGGGTCCTGGGGAATCAAACCAGGGTCCTTTGGCTTTGCAGGCAAACGCCTTAACCACTAAGCCATCCCTCCAGCAAATTTGGGGAATTTCTTATATCAGCTTTCCCAACATAAGTTACAAGCACTTAGTCAAAATTGTGTCCAGGTGTATAGGTGGGTGGTGGCTTCTGAGGTTACCAGCAGCACATGATCTGCCCAAGCATTGATGGTACCAGAGGAAGGTGGGGATGGAAAACTGCTAACCAATGATAAGGAACTCATGTAAACCTGAGTGCTAGGGATACCAGCCACAAACAGAGGAGCAGTTTATCTCCTGAATTTCATTGCTGTGCGTGTGTGTGTGTGTGGTTCAATCTTAATTGTTGTTGTTTTTTTCTTTTTTGAGGTAGGGCCTTTCTCTATCCAAGGCTGACCTGGAATTCACTATGTAGTCTCAGGGTGACCTCAAACTCACAGTGATCCCTACCTCTGCCTCCCAAGTGCTGGTATTAAAGGCATGTACCACCATACCCAGCTCTTGACTATTTTAATCATTATAACATACGGAGTGAGTTCCAGGTCAGCCTGAACGACAGTGAGACCCTACCTCAGAAAAAAAAAAGAAAACAAACAAACAAACTATATATTTTTTAAAGAAAATTTTAGCTGCTATCCTTTCTTTAATCTCAGTTTCCCATAACCACTCCCAATTTAGTTGGCATTTTACTTTTCTCATTACTGTGACCAGATACTTAAGTAGAATCAACTTTAAAACCAAATAATTTATGTGGTTCATAGTTTGAGTGAATATAGTCCATTATGGTGGGGAAAACGTGGTGGGTGGCTACAAGGTGGCAAAAGGATGTGGCATCTTGCTCACTTCTGGGCAGATCAAGATGCAGAAATTAGAGCTTAAAGTGGAGCTGGGCTAAAGTCCTTAAGGTGTACACCAGTAACTTACTTCTTCTAGGTTGGCCACACTTCCCAATGGTTCTACAACCTCCAAAACTAGCACCACCAACTGAGGACAAAATGTTCAAACACATGAGTATGTGGGAACATTTCATATTCAAACTATATCACTTGGGTTCTGCATTGTTGATTGGGAGGGTTAGAAAATTAAATAAAACCACAGGGCTAGAGAGATGGCTTAGTGGTTAACGTGCTTGCCTGTGAAGCCTAAGGGCCCATGTTTGACTCCCCATATCCCATGTAAACCAGATACACAAGGTAATGCTTGTGTAAGGTCACGCATGTGCACAAGGTGACACATGTATCTAGAGTTTGATTACAGTGGCTAGAAGCCCTGATGTGCCAATTCTCCATCTCTCTTACTCTCTCTTAAAAAAACACCTTGTATATCTCAATTCGTAGTCTCAGTGTCAGCCTTCTGTTATACTGTTTCCTGTAACATCTTGATGTCAGGTTATCTGACCCATGTCATTCTTCTGAACTAATTTCTGCCACTCTCCCCCTTACTCACACTGCACCAGTCATACTGTTCTCTTCAGGTGTCCCCAGACATGCCAGTATTCCTTCTTGGTGTGTAAGCACTTCTTGCCGAAAAACCTCTTCTCCCAGATTTCTGAATCACTCATTTCCTCATTTCATTCAAATTTCATCGCATGATTCAACAGTTAAAGGTGGATGCTCACAAAGCCTGATAACCTGGGTTTGATTCCCCAATACCCATGTAAATCCATATGCACAAAGTTCCTACCATACCTATTCTCTCTCTCTCTCTCTCTCTCTGTCATAAGTAAATAAATTTCATCTCAAATGTCACCTTCACCTCCCTAGAGAGATTTCCTTGAATACACTGAGTAAAATAACAATCTCCACCACCTTTTCGTGCTTTTTCATCTTAACAAATTATCTTTTATATATATCTTCCTTCATTGAAACACAAGTTTCAAGATCATTTGTATTTTGTCCACTGTTAAGTACTCAAAAAATAAAATAAGAACAGGCACAGAGAATGTCCCCAATACATATTTGTTTAATGAATGAATGAATGAGTGAGTGAATGTATCAGAACTATCATTGTGTAAACATTTTAACTTTTGTTTAAAAATGCTAATAAGAGTACTGTCTTGTTCTTGTAAAGTAACTACTTCCAAGTTATACCAGTGAGGAGATACAATAGATTCCCCCTGTAGCTGAACATCCTGGCAAGCCCTGGAAATAATGTACAACTTGTAGGTAGATTAGGATGCCTTCAAACTTTACCAGACAGTTAGTGGGAACTAATCCATAGAGGAAGCCAGCCTTAGAATTTTCCAGATGTAAAGCCTTGAAATCTGCTCAAACCGATTTTCTTCAGGTTCCTTTTCACCCACGATACAGCAAATGGAACATATCAACCCACTCATCCTACTTAGGAGTGAGCCACATGATTTTTTCCCTGTGTATTATTTCCAGGGATGCTGTAGCATCCTTGGAAATTCAATGAGCTCAGAGGTCTAGGACTTGCTATTTGTCTAGCATCCCTCACTGAGGAGGCTACTACTCATTGGCTATTTCCTTGCCAACATGCTTTAAGTTTCATCTTGAGCTAGTGGGGATTTATCTATTTAGACATTTATAACCTCACTTCTCTGTGGGTAACTTCAATGTTGGAAATTATTTAAAGCCTCTCTCTTGTTCAGAGAATTCCTCTATAGGCTTGTTTCCCCTTTGGAAGTGGTGTGATAACATGGATTGCTCTCCCAGAGCCCAAGTGATTGAAGCTCTTTGCTTTAGCCTACACTGATATGCTCTAACAGTAGCTCATGGCTGAATGACAGTCTTTCATTCCCCTCTCTCCTCACCTGGTATCTTCTTACTGTGGAAACTGAGCTATCCCAAACAAATGGAGAACTAGCTCATGATCTGGTCCCTGCTCCCAGGCTTTCAATACTCTCCTTCCTTATTTCCCCACAGTTTTACTAATCTCTGGTTGTGTCCCCAATTTCTTTTCTCCTTATATTCCAACATATTTACGTGTATATATTTTCATCTCCCCAGTGACAGGAAAAGGGTTGTTTCCCCAGAAATATCTAACATATTTGATATATAATAATTGCTCAAAAATGGTGACTATTTTTACTTAGAAATATATGAACAGTTATTTTTTATGAACAGTTATTTTTAAAACCACTTTTGATGGTGTCCTGATTTACCTCTTAATCTCAAGAGATTGTGACCAATACTCAAAATCTTTTCAAACTGTGTTGCTGAGTCCTATCTTCTATCTCAATGGCCCTTTTTCTTTTTGTTTTGTTTCTATCAGGCCAACTAGTAGTATCATCAGACTACTGGAATCTTGATTGGTCATCTGCCTGTTCATGTCCCTTGCTTATCTTCATTAACTCCAAAAGTGGCGACCATCAAGGGATCGTCTTCCTCCGAAAATTCAAGCAATACCTTAATCCGTCTCAAGTGTTTGACCTATCAAAGAGTGGACCTGAAGCAGGGTGAGTATGGGGTAAGGGATATGGTTGAATATGCAGAAGGGAGTCTTCCTTATAAACCATATGGACTTAGATAAATTCTTAGAATCAGTCCTTTTACCCAGGACGGTACACAAACATGTGACTCTAGAGCATTTTAGGCTGGCCAGATGGGAGAACTCTTACCTCTCTTCCAGAAATCACTTCAAGTTCTTGTCCTACTCCAAAATTTAGTTTACTTTTTCTGGTAGAGAAGTAAAACTATGCCCTATGCCCCTTGACCTCAGAGGCAGAAGCAAATGGATATCACTGTCCACCTTTGCTGCTAATAATTCTTTTTCTTGAAGCCCCACATACATACTACTACTATAGGCCTGTTTTATTTTGAGATCATCTGACAACTGAGTCCTAGTTCCTGTAAGCCCATTGGCCACTATGCAAGGTATTCTTTGAGAGCCTCAGCAAATTGGTTTGACTAGGTTAATAGTGACTTTCAGAGCAAGGCAGAGCACAAAAGTATATGAGTTGAGGCAAGGCCTTATCTCTGAGATGGCCTGGGTGAAATTTCCTATGGTCTCTAGTATATACAGAGATAGACAATTAGAGAAAGAAAGCAGGTGGCCTGTGTTTAAAGTGTTAAAGCAGCAGCTCTTGGGTTCTGACACATAAAAAAAAAGAGATATAAAATCCAGCTATTCATGAAATCCTCCATTTTTCTTTTGTCTTCCAGCCTGTGTATGTTCAAGAACTTTGCTCGTTTTCGTGTTTTGGTTTGTGGTGGAGATGGAAGTGTGAGCTGGGTCTTATCTACGATTGACACTTTTGGATTGCATGAACGGGTATGTCCCTGACTGATTTTAACCATTGCTAGATAGAATAAGGGTGTTGAGCTGGTCATCTGAAGAAGTCCCAAGTCTTCACTTTCTTAATATATAAACACACATTTTCCAATACGTTAATAATTAATCTGACTAATCTAAGCCAGCTCATCAAGACTGCCTTCTAGTTATCTCTGTATAAAGGAGAATAAAAGAGCTGACAGAACAAAAAGGGTTAAATATTCCCTGGGCTTCAAAGTGAAGCTCTTAAGGAGAAGACAGCAATCACAAAAGACCCAATTACTTTCCTCCTGAGGGTACTGAATTTCTTCTCTGAATCTCAAGAGTGGCATAAACTTTCCTCTGGCCCTCTTTTTCTCAAGGCAGTCTCTTGTCCTTCTAACTCCAGTAGCTTTGTCTCCTGAGGCATGCTGAGTACTGGTACCAATCCAAATAGAAATGTGTGGCTATGTTCCTTATTAATAAACATAGCTGTGACTTTTAGAATATTCTGGCAACTTTCTACTTTATTAAGTAGGTTATATATTGGTAAAAGTGGGATCCAAGTCATTTGGGGAAATTTCAGTGAACTTCAAGTATCCTCATACTACACTTCTTGGAATCTGAAGTTCCTAAAACCACTAGTGCTAAGGTCCTAGTTCTTCCCAAGAGCACCTTCTAGGTCTTTGTATGAGTGAAACATGATGGAAGGATTATCTATAAAAAGTGCTTCCTTTTTGTTCTTGCAGTGTCAGCTTGCAGTTATCCCACTTGGAACTGGCAATGATCTGTCCCGTGTCCTTGGCTGGGGTGCATTCTGGAACAAAAGCAAGTCACCGCTGGACATTCTCAATAGAGTAGAGAAAGCTCATGTGAGGATACTAGACAGGTGAGTGACCAAAAAACTAGATCCTTATTCCTCTTCCAGTCCCATACCAGTTAATCCCAGTTATAGCATCTCAATCAGGAGTATTCTCTTTCCCAGAGCTCCACTTCTTTTATGTTTTTAATACAGGGCTATATGAGAGGTCAGTCAGGCTCACACTGCTGGCAGAAATCACCTGAGTAAAGGCAGATTCTGGGGGGAAAAAAAGGGTTTAACTTGGCTTACAGGCTTAAGGGCAAGCTCCATCATGGCATGGGAAAACAATGACATGAACAAAGGGTGGGCATCACCCCCTAGCCAACATAAGGTGGACAATAGCAGCAGAAGAGTGTGCCAAACACTGGCATGGGAAAACTGGCTATAACACCCATAAGCCCACCTCCAACAATACAATGCCTCCAGAAGGCTTTAATTTCCAATTGCCATCAGCTGGGGAAACTAGCATTCAGAACACCTAAGTTTATGGGGGCCACCTGAATCAAACTACCACAAGGGTCTTGTCTATAAGGAAACCAGTGTTTTTGATTTATCCTTCAAATATTATCAAAGCCTTTCTTCATATCATAAAGATCTGAGATCAGAGTCCTCATGGATAAATTTTAAAGATCAGTACACCTCCTTCAAATTACAATAATCAGCTGTCTAGCAGAAGCATATTTTTACTTCTGAAAGAGTCTAGAGTATCATCAGGTTCTCAAAGAAACTGTTTTAAAAGGGGAGGTTAAGCAATAACTAGCTTATATTGGCTCTGCTGTAAAGAGCAGAGAATATTGCCATCCATATCCTGAGAAATAAGGCTTTTTATGCTGGGACATATTTGAATATTTGGTTTATTGTTTCCCATAATGACTTCCTGATACCAATCAATTTCAAGATACCAATATAGGCCCATCATAAATATTCTTGTTTAGTAGGCCTTGAGAAAAGCCCTGGAATATGTATTTTATAAATATACCTCTGGTGAACTTGATGCTAATCCTGATTGAAAAGCACTGCTCAATCCCAGCACTCGGGAAGCAGAGGTAGGAGGATCGCTGTGAGTTCAAGGCCACCCTGAGACTCCATAGTGAATTCCAGGTCAGCCTGGGCTAGAGTGAGACCCTACCTCGAAAAACCAAAAAAAAAAAAAAGAAAGAAAAGAAAGAAAAGCACTGCTCTCTGAAAGTCCTTGGGAAAAAATCCTCCCACAAAATGGGGCTTGAGCAGTCATGAATCAGAGTTCTCTCTTGTCTTATGGTATATGCTGAGAATTGGTGGCCAGAGACTGATGATGCTGTATAGCCATAGTCATCCCACCACACATACATTTTGAATTCTTTTTTGAACTATGAATCATTGGTTCTAACTTGTAATAAAGCATAGCCCTAAATATGCATGTTTGAACTTCATTTTAGATGGAGTGTGATGATACGTGAGACTCCTAGGCAATTCCCACTGCTAAAAGGACAGGTTGAAATGGACATACCAGGATTCGAGGTAACTACTGTCCAGTTATGATGCAGAAAAACATTTTTATCACAAGTGAAACAAAAGAAAATCTCAAGAGAGAAGCATTTGTATTTTCATGGACTTAATGAAATCACTGAAAATGGGGAGATACCAATCAGTAGCTATTTACTAAGAATGTGTGCTGGGCATGGTAGCACACATCTTTAATCCCAGCACTCAGTAGGCAAAGGTAGGAGAATCACTGTGAGTTTGAGGCCAACCTGAGACTACATAGTGAATTCTAGGTCTGCCTGGGTTAGAGTGAGACCCTATCTAAAAAACTGAAAAAAAAAAAAAAAAACCTGGGCTGGGCATGGTGGTGCATGCCTTTAATCCCAGCACTTGGGAGGCAGAGGTAGGAGGATCGCTGTGAGTTCAAGGCCACCCTGAGGCTACACAGTGAATTCCAGGTCATCCTGGGCTTGAGTGAAACCCTACCTCAAAAAAATAACAAAAAAAAAAAAGCTGGGTGTGGTGGCACACGCCTTTAATCTCAGCACTCGGGAGGCAGAGGTAGGAGGATCACCATGAGTTCGAGGTCACCCTGAGATTATAAAGTGAATTCCAGGTCAGCCTGGACTAGAGTGAAACTCTACCTCAAAACAAAATGAAAGAAATGAATGTATTAGGCATTCAGGAAATAATTCATTGAGATAGTTATATATTTATTCATTCATTCAACTATGGGTAACTACGTGAGACACAATTTTAGAAACTGTTCTTATATGCTAGTGGGTAAAGAAGTACGATAGTCTCTGCTGCCAAGGAGCTCATAGGCTGCTTGAAGACACAAAAAAGTAAGAGTTTTCATAAAGTAATATATGTAGACATGTCAAACAATCTGGAAGGAGTCAAGGAAAACATCTTGGGATTAGTGTCATTTCAGAATAGATGAGAACTAGGGGAATAAGAAAGAATGGGGGCCTGTTTTTGTGTATTGTTACAAAGGTAAGAAAAGGAATGATATAATCATAGAATTGAAATATATTCATAATGGTCAGGTTATAGTGGCCAGAGATGGCACATACAAGGGGAGAGACTAGAGAAGTAATGAGGTACCAGTTTAAAAGGGGCTGTTAAATCATGGTAAGAAATTTGGACTTCTTTCCTAAGGAGCAATGTGAGTTCTATAAGAGGGATTTTGTTGTTGTTGTTGCTCTTGTTGTTTTACTGCTTCCTTGTTTTATTGATGCATAACATTAGCCACCTATTAGGTTTCTGGAAAACATCATGACTAGTAGGTCAAGAACAATGGAGGCAGCGATCTCTATTTCTCTCTATGTGTATATAATATATATATGCATATATTTATGTATGTATATGTGTATAGATCTCTCTATATATATTGCATATATATATTACATATAGAGAGAGATTTAAATAACTATACATATATATTTTATATATTTTTAAATTTTTAAGTAAATTAATGGGGATATTTAATACATGAACATACTGTAAATTGGTATTCCCATCAGGTTATTCTGTTTTGCCCCCTCTCCTCTGTGCCTTTTCCACTGAAAGCCCTCCTCAGTTGGGTATTAGTAATCACTGTGGGGTCATGGATGCACCAGTTGGTTCATATAGGGAGAACAATGCCTCACAGTATACCTTCCCACCCTGTGGTACTTACATTATTTCTGTCCCCTCTTTTGCAATGTTCTCTGAGTCTTGGAAGGCATGTTAGAAATCTCCTTTAAGGAAAGTTGGAAAGGGTATTTTATTGATAATTTTACTATGTTTTCTTTATCACATACCCAGCCAACTACCCATCCTATGTAATAGAAGGGTTCTAAGCAGAAAAATTCCATGATGTGTAGGAAACAAATGAAAGACTAAAGACTACAGGAAAGGAGAAAGGCAGTAAATGCTGACATTATCTAAGCAAAAGATGGTTATCTGAACTGTGAAATAGTAACATACAATTGGACATATTTGAGATATATTGAAAATTATAATCACCAGTCTTTGATATTTAAATATAGAGAGTGATAGGAAAATACAGAGGTTGTACTTATAGAATCAAGACAACCTGGAATCAAATCCAGTTTCTCCCTCCTATTAATTCCTATTCTGTGCCTCACTTTTCCATTTAATTGGCACAATATTAATCTTGATTTCTCAGGGTAGTATTTGGGATTACATATAATGTAATACATATATCTTAAAACAGAGCTTGGAACATGCTATGTACTATATAATTTGAAACTGTTATCATTAGTGATATTATTTGAGAGGTGATGCGCTGGCATTGAAATGTCATGGATCTGAATCCCAGTCCTATTATTTACTAGCTATATAATATGAAATCATTTCTTCATATTAACCATGGAGTAAACAGTACCCCTTCATATGAGTCTTTTTTATTATTAATCTGAATAAGGAGGAATAAAATGTATCTCTTTTGTAAGAGCCACAGAGTGAGTAGGAATATCCTAAGGCATGGTCCACCTGCTACACCACAGGGGTTGACTGAGGCTTTCATGATCCCACAGTGAATACCATAATACCACTGAGGAGAGCCTCCAGGGTAACAGGAGTGGGGGTGAGGGGACAAAGAGTATGATCTGCTATGTATAACATAAAATAAAAAGTGAAAAAATGAATCTCTTATTTTTAGAATGATTACAGATACAAGATTTTCTTAGGAGACCTTTAACAAAAATTCTTTGATTGTGATTTTTTCCAGAGAAGCACTTGAGTTGCTAGTTGAATAGTCCAGTTGAAATAGGCTTTGGGGGTGGAGTGAGGATGTACAACATGATAAATCCCAGCGTTAAGCTTCCAGGACTGAACACTCACTCCTTTTTCCTATAGTCTGCAGCTATCCACCACTTAGAGTCTGCAACCACCGAATTGAACAAAATCCTGAAAGCCAAGTACCCAATGGAGATAATTATTGCCACTAGGTCAGTTTTCCTTTGGTTTTAATCCTTTGGGTTATTTTTCCTCTCACAGGCTATAATCCCATGTTAGATATGTGGTTCATATTGATAGCATGGGGTGTTGAGGCCATGTAAAGTATGTCTTTATATTTCTAAAGTGTTTTCCTCAACTTTATCTTCTTGAATGGAAAGTTTTAGAAAAAAAAAGATGAGATTGAATTAAGAATTCCTGCAGCTAAACAAAGACAAATCCACAAGCCAGTTATTGGGAAGAAAGGCTACAGAAGGGGAACACAACATTCCAGACTGTTCAATAGTGCAGAAGAAAAGGTCTATTTAGGACCTGCCATTATCTGTTCTCTTGAAACCTGAGCAATATACTCCATACTTCTAAATATATAGCTCCTTTATTCCTCCCAGCACACGTAGGAATAGAGATTTTTTCCCTATCTAGTACAGTCTCATTCAAGAAACACTATTCACAAAATGTTCATTCCCAATATCATTGTATTTATACTGTATTTTCAGGGCCATTAAATCGGGGTTCTTAACCCAAGGTAAAAACCTGGCCTAAGTTTATCCAAATAAATTATCCTTTTGTTATAAATTTACAATTAAGACTAAGAAATACTAGTCAACCTGTCTTAGGGAAATCACTTGGGAAGTGGTATGAAACTGATCTGAAATGAGCATATATTATCATATGCACAGAAAATATGAGTGGGAAGTTGGGGAAAGAACATGAAGGTAGGGAGAACAGATAAGGAAAGAGACAGAAAAAATAGGAAGACAAAAACTGATAATGGGCTCTAGACCTCACAGTTCACATCATATCATGCCATCTATCTCATATTTCTAGATTTCTGTGCTCAGCAGTAGAAGATTTTGTGGCTGATATTGTAAAGGCCTGGAGTAGGATAAAACAGAACAATACAACAGTAGAGTCTGTGATTTTGAAAGTAAGTTTCCTTTTTTTCTGTTTTACACTCTGTGATCCGGGGTCCTATTTCAATAAAATTCAATGTACCTCTTACTAGGGAATTATCAAATAAGGCAAGGAGAGACAATTGGTAAACCTTCCTCATGTGGAAGGCCCAATCTAATCAACTTTCATTTTTTCAAGTACAGAATGATACTATGCATACATACCCATGTGCCATGCACCTTGGTATATGCCAAACATCTGCCCCAAAATAGATATAAGTATATACCAAATATGCATGAATAGAGTTATATATCAATATATCAATTCATTTAATCTTTATAGTTGATATAGAATATGGAAGAACAAGGGGGTTAAATAGCTTGCCTCACATCACAAACTATTAAATAATGGGGCTTGTAAACAAAGCCTTTAATAATATAGTAGATACACATCCTCAGACATACATACATGCAAAGGCAGACCTACAATCCATGCAGAGTCACACTCACATCTGTAAGAGAATGTCTATGAAAATTCCAATCCAAAAAGTTTCTCCAAGCTTGCCATGTTATGGATAATTTTATAGGCCAGTCTGGCATGAGAAAGACTCAAAACATATACTGATGCCTGAGACTACTCAGAAACAAATTATATATGTTTGATCCCATAATGTTCTTTGAGCATCCTCACAGTACCCATGCATTTTTTCTTCTCCATGTACTTTATCACTTCACATATTGCTTTCTATGCTCAGTATGTCCAGCTTAATTGTTACCTTTTCCAGCCCTCCCCATACCATCCCCATTCCTCATTCTGTACTCATAAGCACTTATCCTTCATAACAATGTCCCATATTCCTCCTTTTATAGAGTGACTTAATGTATGATAAGCTCAGTGTCCTGATTGATGTCTTGACTGAGGAGGCAGAAGCTACCTCTGCTGAGACAGGTGCTGCAGTATGTGCACACAGTGATGAAGAAGAAGGAAAGCCCTTCACCACTCAACTAGACCACATAGCCAAGTCCAAATTAGAGCTGGTCACAAGGGCCCAGAATCTCCAGAAATCATTGAAACTCATCATATTCCAGGTTGAACAAGGTAAGGGACTCAGAATTGTCATGACTAGGGTAGGGAAAGAGAATATTCCTTGGATGGTTTAATGATCTTGCTTACTCTAGGTTTGCTATCTGATCCCACTAACTAAAGTTGACTGGATTCTACATTCATGTTACATTCAAAATCATATTCAGATTGATGATTCAGTCCAGAAGAGCTGTCCTCTTGACTCCTCTTACTTCGCAGACTCAATTTTGTTAAAAATAGACTAATTACTTGCTTGTTGCCAGTACTGTGGATTGAATCCAGACCCTTACACATGCTAGACAAGTTCTGTATAAGTGAACTATATCTTCAGCCCTCTTTTTACTTTTTTATTTTAAAGCAAACTTTTTTAAGTTGTTCAATCTGACTTTGAACTCACTCTGTAGCTCATGAAGACCTTGAATCTTTTAATCCTCCTGTGTCAGCCTCCTGGGTAGCTATGATTCCAGGCCTTTATCACATAGCATAGACTTCATTTTTTAAATTAATTTATTTATGTTTAATAATTTTGGACATGTATTTAAATATTTTGATCACATTCATACCCTATTCCCTTCTCTTGTTCCTCTCACACTATGCTAAATCCCTTCTTTTCAAATAGTTTCCTTTCTACTTTAATGTCTTTTTTTTCCCTGTGTGACATACTGAATTATTTTTTATTTTGTAGTCAGTAAATACAGTCAAGTTTGTACCAGTGTTAGCCTCCTTCCTGTCCCCCCTCTCCACAGGGGCCCTCCTTGTTGGGGTATATGGGTTGTGCATTATGGGGTTAGCCTTTAGTTTCGGGTAGGAGGAAATGTCTCTGTGTGCCATGATCCAACATGTGGCTCTGACATTCTTTCTACCCCCTCTTCCGCAAATTTCCTTGAGCCATGTTGGGTTCATTTTAGGTCTGCTTCCGTGTTGAGTTCTTGGGTGGCTCTGGTGACACACTGAATTTAATTTGGGTTTCGTGTGTGTGTGTGTGTGTGTGTGTGTGTGTATTAGTTACTGATGCATGATCAATTTTCCAGTGTCTACACCACTGCAGAAATGTCTTCTTCGCCTCAGCAACCATTAATTTTGCCAATAACTCCTCAGGGAGAGGTACAGCCTCGTGAGCCTCCCCCCGTAATCCGTAACAGAAAGTTGAGGGGCCAAAATTTGTGCAGGTCTTATGTATGTAACCACAACTGCTGTCAGTTCATAAGTAGAACAGTCATATCATATCTGGAGGACAACACTCTACGCCTTCTTCTCTCTCTTACATTTTTTTCTGCCCTCTCTTCCACAATATACTCTGAGCTTTGGGGGAGGTGATATAGATATACCATTTAGGCTGAAAATTTAGTAGTCACTTATCCTCAGTACTTTGAACACTTATGAGTCTTCAGTAACTGCTGCCCTCTGCAAAAAAAAAAAAAAAAAAAACAAGCTTCTTTGACCAAAGCTTAGAGCAGCACTAACCTAGAGTGTAAACCTAAGTATTTAGAAGGCAATTTGAAAGGCACAACATTTCCATTTAGCAAAACAATAGTATCTTCCCCGCTAGGGTCTATGTCCTCCCCAGTCACAGGCTTTAAACTAGACTGATAAGACCAGACATGAATTCCCTCCTATGAAGTGGTCCTCAAATACAATTAAAAAAGTGGTCAATTACCCCTATAACAGTCTTACATGGCTGTGCAGCATGCAGTCTATAGTAGTGTAAGATTGTTAATGATTTCCCTCACCAGAAGCCTGTATAACACCTTCCAGTACAATGAAAGCCTTTGGGGAGTACATATAGCTTCTGAAAGCAGCAATATCCATCTGTGCAGGGTACACTGAGCCCTCAACTCTTTTGTTTCATATTTTGGAACTGATACTGAACCTGAACAATTTCAAGTGATAAGTGACCTGGTTTAAAGCTCTGTCAGCTTCTATCTGCAGTCATGGAATTTTTTCTTTCTATATTCTCTTGTTGTTTTCTTTTTCCACTCACCAATACTGATCATCATGGTTATTTTAGAAAAAAATGGTGCTTCCCTCCACATGTCTTACACAGTGTTAATCAGGCATAAGTGTCCAGAGAGTGGTTCTGCTGCCTGTGATAGTGATCACCATTGCTCAGAACTCTTGACAGTCTCCAAGTTTCCAACTCAGCATGAAATCTTTCAACTTTCTCAACACAACATTTTAATGACTAATTCTTCCCCACACTGTTCTTTGAAGAACAGGTCAGAAAACAATGTATGAGACCAAGTGTGTTCTGATTGAGTTATCAGAATTCACAGAAGTCCCAAGTACCAAGGAAGTCTTTGTTTGCTGGCTTTTGACATCTATTCACCTTTCCTTGACTGAGTACCTTTAGATAAAACTTCATACATGTTTTTTTTTTAGAAAGAAAGGAAATCTCCCTTCTTTATTATGGAAGAATTAAACAGTCATGTTACTTCTATTTCCATAGTTATTTTCCAGAATTAAACAATTATTTTGTATCTATGTCTATAGTGATGAAGATCAGATTAACCTGAGATAGCCTTAACTCTGTAGTAACTGACCCTTATTCTGCTCCATCAACACTCATTAGATTTAATGATGAAGTGTGTGCTTCTGTGAGAAACAAAACCTCCCTGAAAAGATAGGGAAGGAACATATGAGCTTTGCCACAGGCTGAGCACCTAGCTATACAACATACAGGCTGATGAAAAGAAGGCAACACTAGCCTGGAGCTGTGGCACATGCCTTTAATCCCAGCAATTGTGAGACAGAGGTAGGAAGATCACTGTGAGTTCAAGGCCAGCCTGGGACTACACAGTGAATTCCAGGTCAGCTTGGGCTAGAGTGAAATACTGCATCAAGAAAAACAAAAACATAAGTAAAAAATAAATAAAAGTAACATTTCAACCATACTGGGTAATAGGGTAAGACATTTGATTGAAAGAGTGGCATGATGGGCTGGAGAGATGGCTTAGCGGTTAAGCGCTTGTCTGTGAAGCCTAAGGACCCCAGTTCGAGGCTCGACTCCCCAGGACCCACGTTAGCCAGATGCACAAGGGGGCGCATGCGTCTGGAGTTCGTTTGCAGTGGCTGGAGGCCCTGGCGTGCCCATTCTCTCTCCCTCTCTCTATCTGCCTCTTTCTCTCTCTGTCTGTTGCTCTCAAATAAATAAATAAAAATAACAAAAAAAATTAAAAAAAAAAGAAAGAGTGGCATGATCCTAGATACTCAAGTTTGGACAAATGTCATATGAATAAACAAACTAACAAATTGGAAATAGAAGGGAATTGTTCTCCCACTCTGCTACCCATAGCTTCAAGCTTCTATTCACAGCTATGTGTATTATGTGAATGACAGAAAAAGATTAACCAGAAAGTTCAGGCATGGATATAAAAATAAACTTAGTATCAACACTGAAAGAAACCTGTTAGTATAAGAGGCATCATAGAGGAAAATCAATAATCAAAATGGAAGTCTCATCTATCCACACTGACTACCACTAAACAAAATAGATGCTTAAAATCTTTTATAAATGTGACTAATCCTTCCTTTCTTCCTTCCTCCCTCCCTCCCTTCCTGTATTCTTTTCTTCTTCCTTCTACTTTTTCTCTATAGTTCTGGATGAGGAGAGCAGACAGACAATATCAGTCAAGAACTTTATGTCAGCTTTTATCCTGGGAGATGATGACTCAGAGGATTTTGACCAGGCGAGCCCAAGACATCGTAAGGATCTTTTGTTCATTCTTTTATTCTAGCCTTCACCATTACCATCCAGTCCCAAGAGAATAAATATATTTTCACCCTTTAGATACAATCCATTTTGTAATAGATACTCTCCTCTATTTTCCAGAAACTTCACACTATAAAATGTCCTATCAATGCCCATAGTAATAACCCCATTATTAGACACTTTGAAAAGTTGGGCTTGATGATAAACCAAGATTTAAATTTATTTTTAATGCCAGCAAGTAAACAGCCCAGCTTTACCATTCTCTCAGTGAAAGTTCCTATTTATTCTTAGATTCTCTTCAGAATCTAAGGGGTCCTCTTCAGAGTAAATATCCTGAATATTATTTACATGGAAGTTACTGGGATAGACCTTTCTGCAATAAAGAAACCAGACCATGGTCAAGCACATTTAGGGAGAAAAGCATTTTAAGTTTACATAAGCCTCTAAAGTGTTATCTTTTGTGGCTAGGTTCTCATTGTGGCACTTGGTCTTCTATGCCTTCTCTCAAAAGTGAAGACTTAGATAATCTTGACTTGAAACACTTATATTTCACGCCTGAAACAATGTAAGTATTCAACTCCTTTACCTTTTAATGCTTTTGTCTTTCTTGCTAATAGTACAAGGTTCACTGTATCTACAGTCAAATTCTGACTCTACTTACTAGTTGTTTGACCTTCAAAGTGATATAACTAATAAGAGCTCTGTTTTCTTCACATGCAGTGAGATAGTTATAGACCTTTACAAATAGATTTCTTGTATTACTGAGTTTCTATATGAAAAATACTTAATGCTGGAGAGATGGCCCAAGAATTAAGGCACATGGCTGCAAAGCCAAAGGGCACAGGTTCAATTTCCCAGTGCCCACATAGAGCCAGATGCACAAGATTGTGCATGTGTCTGGAGTTCATCTGCAGTAGCTAGAGGCCCTGGAGTGTACATTCTCTCTCTTTCTCTCTCTCTCTCTCTTATAAATAAGTAAATAAATACTTTTTATAATTTTTAAGAAATAATATTGGCCAGTGCTTAGAACTCAGAGTTAAGTGTTGTATGTATTAGCAGTTGCTATCATTATTAAAAATAATTAATATTGCCAGGTGTAGTGGTACACATCTTTAATCCCAGCACATGGGAAGCAGAGCTAGGAGGATCCCTGTGAGATTGAGGCTACCCTGAGACTACATAGTGAATTCCACGTCAACCTGGGCTAGAGTGAAATCCTACCTTGAAAAACCAAAAAAATAATAATATTAGCTGTTTTATCAGGGGACTTTATCCACTGGTGCTTTTAACTATAAATAATTGAAGATACTAAAAACAAAACAAAACAAAACAAAAAAACATAATGGTCATTTAAGGAACTGTGTACCAAATCTAAGGGCACCAATATTACTTTCAAAAAATATTCCCAGCAGCCAAGTTTTGCACATTCAATCATTTTGAGTTCTGTTAAGATCTGTTTGGACATTAGTTAGAGAAACTCTAATTTCTGGACTGTGATCAAGTGAGGCAAAGCTAATGCCAGTTTAGTAATTAAAATTACTTGTGAGGGGCTGGAGAGATAGCTTAGCAGTTAAGGTGCTTGCCTGCCTAGCCAAAGGACCCATGTTCGATTCCCCAGGACCCATGTAAGCCAGGTGCACAAGGTGGTGCATGCATTTGGAGTTCACAGTGTCTGATGCTGTTGCATGCCCATTTTCTCTCTCTCTCTCTCTCTGTGTGTGTGTGTGTGTGTCTGTCTGTCTCTTTATCTAATACATAAATAAATATGTATTATATAAATATATGTATTATATAATATAATATATACTATATTATATAATATATAATTAATAATTATAGGATATATTATATAAGATATATATTATATAAATAATACACAAATTAAAAAATGTACCTCTTTTTAGTTTCTCAAAAAGGACACAAATAACAATTAATATTTCTTAAGCAACTTGTCTAAGAAAAAATTCTTACTCATATCTTTAACTACCACACTCTTCCACTTCATGATTGGCCTGAATTTATGTTTAAGGCCTCATGGATCTACCTGATAAATTTTGATCAACAGTTTCACAACCAGCTTTCTAAGGGGAGGCTGATTTATTCTTGGTGCAAACCCTCTATCACCATAACTTATTTCAAGTTACTAACCTTTGAAAGTAAAGTTGGCAACAGATATACATAATTTATATGGGCTGGTATTATCTATAAACACCACTAGTTATGATATTGACATCTCAGATGGATGCAAGAGACTAAAAAAAGTCTGCTAGTATAGTTGTGTATATATCTGCCCTGTTATATCAGTCTTTTCCCTCAAATATGAATTGTGTGGTCCTTTTCTCTTCTGATGGGAAAGTACTATACAGAAACCAGACATTACTGAGAATAATAATGAAAACTAAACTATCAACATTCATTTTTATCTAGGATACTCAAACATTTGTCCTGGGAATGACCCACGACTATTTCACTCTATTGTATATGAAAAAATATATAAACCATTCATATTGGAGTCCTACAAAGATAACTGAAATCATAAATTTGTTTCTTTACTATGAGTCCCAATACCACTGAAGTTTCTAAATTGATTAGACACCTTCTCTTTGAGCTAACAAGTTGGATTTTTAGCATGTTAAGACATCTGTATTTACCTTTCAAGAACCATGTGGCATATACCCAGTGGGGTAGACCTTCCATTGGTGATTTTCATTGTGAAGATGAAGTTTTCATTCCAGTGGCCGTAGTACTTCTTTCCTTTATTAGTGTCTGTCCTCTTCCCTGGTTAATTTCAGATGCTTCAAAGAAAAGTGTGTCATGAACAACTACTTTGGAATTGGACTGGATGCTAAAATTTCTCTGGAGTTCAACACTAGAAGAGAAGAACACCCAGGACAATACAAGTAAGGGAAAGAATCTTATTGCATGGAGATATCCTGATTATCTCAGTACCATATTGTGGGTTCCTGGGTCCTCCCTCTGGGCTGTACGCAGTACCCCAAAGGTGCCCACGCAACCGTGGTGATGAGCATGTGAAAGAGAAGAGTTTCAGGAGACAGTTACTGTGAACAGCTCTTGGTTTATTGTCAGGCAAATGGGTTTATAAGAAGTTGAGGGTGGGAAGAGGGTCCAAAGGGGATTGGATGTACAAGGTTGCTTGCTGATGCCTAATTAGCATATGAGGACATACATTCCAGCACGTATCCAATGGTAGGGGGATGGGCTGTGCAAAATTGCTGGCTAATACCATATAAGGATTCTCCTAGGCAACTGGCTGAAGGCCATAGGGTTATGGACAAAGCCTAAGTTTTATCTGAATGTCCAGGTATCTCGTGCTTGGAAAGGGAGTAGCCTTACTTCCTGTCGATCTTGGGGTCCAAGATTTTGTCCAGTGGTCTAGGCTCACTGAGACACCCAAGAATGGGGGGGGGGATCCTGGCTCACTGCAACCTCCAAGAATGGGGGTAGGAGCTCCCCTGCCAGTCTGGTCCCCGAGATATGACTGATGGTTCAGGCTGCTGTGACCTCTCCATAGCCTGAGGCCTTTGTGTCAGACAGCTTAGGTTTGCTTTAACCCAGGGTCCTGCCTATGTCCAACACCATATCTTTAAAAACATACCATTTTCCCTATGAATTGCATTGGCATCTTGTCAATACTCAGTTGACCATAAATGTAAAGGGTTATTTCTGGACTCTTATGATCAAGTGACGTATTTATCCTATGCAAGTAACACACTGGCTTGTAACTTTCTTGTGCAGTAATTTTTGAAATTGAAAGACTTCCAACTTTACACTATTTTTTCAGAATTATTTTGCTAGGCATTTTCCATTGCTACACAATTAAACCAATGGACAGTGAAGCCAGCATAGTTTAAATGGGATAAGCATTATTAATTTAGGGAGAACTTGATGTACATAACCCCTCTTTTAGCCAAATAGTAGTGAGAGCTTGACACTGGAGTACATAATCTTTGTCTCCATAGGATTCTGATATGGTTCCCAATTCCCAAATTGGGAGGTTCCCAATAACCTCCAGATATAGGTTCCTTTACACTGAGCAGATCTCTTAGCCAATCAGAAAGCTATTGGTTACCCACCAAGGCTGTGTGCCACTATTGCACTGGCGTGTACATCGTGTCAGGGTATTTGTTTCTGAATAGCTTAGGCCTCTGGTTGCTCAGACCATTGTTGGCCACTTTCCCCCAGTAGCTCATGTAGCACTTTCCAGCACTAGATGGGCTGTCTAGGGACTGGCTCTCTTCCAAATTCCAGCCAGGTCTCTCTATGCTCTGTGTTGGCAGCATATAAACCTCTCTTTTTGTAAATAACAAAATTGAAGTACTCAGAAAATTTTTAGTTTCAGAGGTCAAATAATTTTGTACTAGTCTTCTTACATGTTAAAATTTATTCTGTGGTGGTTTATTTCTATGACTTTAAAAACTAAAAAAAACGTTACCCAGCCTTTCTGAGGTATGTGACCTCTCTGCCATTTTGTTTGATCAAAGGTCCCATAGTTAGCCAAAAAAAATCCCTGTTTTTCCTAACTCCACCCAAGTTTCCTGTTATTCTTTGTCCTGTCTCATATTTTTCCACTGACTATTCCTCTAAAGTTTCCTTACTAAGCTGAGCCCTTTTCTATGACATTAAATTAAGTATTTAACATATAGGTCTAGTATCAGGAAAATAATTCCTCTTTGTCATAAAAGTCACTGCTTCAAGGGGATGGAGAGATGGCTTAGCGGTTAAGCGCTTGCCTGTGAAGCCTAAGGATCCCGGTTCGAGGCTCGATTCCCCAGGAACCATGTTGGCCAGATGCACAAGGGGGTACATGCGTCTGGAGTTCATTTGCAATGGCTGGAAGCCCTGGCACACCCATTCTCTATCTCTTTCTCTCTCTCTCTTTCTGCCTATTTCTCTGTTGTTCTCAAATAAATAAATTTTAAAAAACAAACAAAATAATTTTTTTAAAAGTCACTGCTTCAAGCCTTGTGTAGTGATGCATGCCTTAATCCTAGCACTTGGGAGGCTGATGTAGGAGGATCACTGTGAGTTCAAGGCCAGTCTGTGACTACAAAATGAATTCCAGGTCAGCCTGGGCTACAGCAAAACCCAACTCAAAAGAAAAATGTCACTGCTTCATAAGGTCACAGTGTGAAATGTTTCAAATAAAATTGGTTCCAAGTTAATGAAATCCCATGCTGCTGGTATGGCATTGCCAGGTTAGCTGGTGTTTATCAGCAAGCTATGGTCACATCTTTTAAAAGCATAGCTTTCTGAAGATAGCTTATTTGTTCTAAATCAAGACACCTATTTTCAGCAAAAAAGTGAAATTTTTTCATATCAGTCAGATGTTGTGCCTTCAAAGGAGCCCTTGAACTCAGCTGTGCTAGTATTTGCATGAGATTAGCAGTTAGGCTATTCCAGCAGCTCTCCTATGTCTAGCTACCATCTAAAATAACTTATATCATTAAGAAGGCACTTGGGACATAAGATAGTTTCATTTCCTGTCATTCATTGCCCATTACCTTTATATTATTCACCTTCTGACTATCTTTTTATACTCTTGTCTCCCTACAGTAGCCGCCTTAAGAACAAAATATGGTATGGCCTTCTGGGAAGTAAGGAACTTTTGCAGCGTTCGTACAGGAAACTGGAAGAACGAGTGCATCTGGAGGTTAGTAGAAAAGTGCATAGAAAAAGGAAATTTCATAATTTTCCCTCTAACTTTGGTTCTTCCCAAACTTTAACTATATGATCCTTACTGCTAATGGGAGGAAGGCACAAGGATGTGTATTTCCATTTTATGAATAAGAAAATGTTTTTATGAAGAGAAGACTGAGCCCAGTCCACCTCTGTCAGTGTCCCTTCACATTGGTATCTGAAAAAACAGCCAATGAGAGCTACTTTTTTTTTCAGTGTGATGGAGAAGTCATCTCCTTGCCAAACCTGCAAGGCATTGTAGTACTCAACATTACCAGCTATGCCGGAGGTGTAAATTTCTGGGGAAGCAATACAGCGACCACAGTGAGTATGGAACAAGGAATAAGATGGGAGTGAGGCATGCCTGCCAGGATTTTTTGGAAAGGAAAGTTGAGCCAACTAGAGTGGGAAGTAGACACTGGGGGAAAGATAAGATGGGCTGGGAATTTTTACTAACTGTAAAACAGATATTAAAAAAAGAGGGAGAGGAAAGATTGTAAGAGTAATTGATGCACTCATGACCCCACAGGGAACACCAGTAACCCCACTTAGGAGGACCCTCTGTGGTTTGGAAGGGGCAAGAGACAGGATATAAGTGTATAACCTGTATAACCTAATGGGAGTATGACCAGTACCCAAGAGAGTTATACAATAGATTTTTAAAAAAAAATTTTAAAGAAAATTACCATTCCAGAGCACAAGGCCAACTCTTAGGTGATACCTGGCCTTGGAATTTTTCACAGATCCTCAAAAGGTTACCCAGGCTTTGTTCTTTTCCTCTAAGTACATGTAAGAAGGCCATGGGGTCAATAAAATTATCTTTGTGGATTCATAGACCTGCATTAGACAAGAAAGAAACTGTCTGGGTTGTAATCTCAAATGGGACTAAAATCTGTAGTGATCTCAGTTTCCTTTTCCCAGATTGGCTTCTTTGACTCGTCTTCAATGTAGTTTTCCTAATTCATGGACTAGAAAAATGGAATCCTTAAAGTACATTTGTTTGTTATAGACAATGTGTAGTTTTTCTCAGGAATGGGAAAACATGAAATGGTTCTTATTCCTTAGAAATATGAGGCTCCTGCAATAGATGATGGGAAGCTGGAAGTAGTGGCAATCTTTGGTTCTGTGCAGATGGCCATGTCTCGTATTGTCAACCTTCATCATCATCGCATTGCCCAGGTAGGCAGGGGTTAGACAGATACCAGAAAATTGCTAAGCTTACTGGCTACAACCCAAGATGTGGAGATATCCTAGGAATTACCCTGGCTATAAGATTTCCGGGATACACTCAAAATGCCTTCAAGCAGAAATTTAGAGACTGCAGAGAGTTTACCACTTAAGTAGTCTTAATAACACATCTGCCAAGGTTCAGATAACATGGTGGAAGAGGGAGTAGAAAGATTATAAGACTGATTAATCCATTTATGACTCCACAGGGAACACCAATAACCCCATGTAGGAGGACCCTCCATGAATTGGAAGAGAGAGAGAGAATGTATATGTATATGTATATGTGTATATATATATATATATATATATATATATACATATATATATATATATATACATATATCTCGATGGGAATATGACCAGCACCTGATAGAGTCATACAATAAAATTCATAATCATAAAAATGTCCAGGATGAAGGAAGCAGATTATCTGGAGGCATCAATGTATTTGTTGAGGTTGAAAATAGGGATAGCAGAGAACGTAGAAGCAAAAATCTCTTAAGAAATAGGTGTTTAAAGTCTGCATAGGGATGACATGCATCCCTAATGAGGACAGTCCTTTGGGGAGGGGGTAGGGATGAGGGTAAGGATGGTACCAACATGTGCTGTTTACATACTGAGTATGTTCATAACTAATAAAAAAAGAAAAAGGTGTTTCTCCCTGGGCTACTCTGATCCATATCTTTGCCATTGTAGCTTCAATTCAGACAGTGACTGTGAGGTTATCAGATTGGTCTGCAGTTGGTGTATCATTGTTCTCCTCTATTGTCTTTTCTGCCAGTGCCAGGAAGTGATGATAACCATTGAGGGTGAAGAAGGTATCCCAGTGCAGGTGGATGGGGAGGCCTGGGTTCAAAGGCCAGGCCTTATCAAGATTAGATACAAGAATGGTGCTCAGATGCTAATGAGAGATCGGGTAAGAGGAGAAAAGCTCAATTTGTGCTTTTACCCTGCTTCATTCATATCTATCACATGAATACTGACCATTTCTATTTAATCAGAATTCTTCAGAAAGTGGAATAACCTGGTGTGTTGGTAATAAATGCATACCCCTAAATCTCATACTACCCACTGAATAAAGTAGAGATGGGTGGCTCTCAGAAGCTTGCCTTTGTAAATAAGCTCTTCTAAGCTCATCAAGATTTTCTTATATATACTGATATTTTCAAAGTACTATCCAAGAGACAAGCATCTCCCTCTATGGTTTTAGACAGGGTTGTCCTCTACCCTCCACTGTAGAAAAAGCTAAAAGCCTTAGGTAGGAATGGAGAAATTTACTCTATCAACAACAGATTCTGCATTGAATATGGCCTTTAGGTTCCTGTAATCTTCCTTAACATACTGTATTTACATATGTCACCCACTTCAGCTAAATATAACACTACAAATGAGTCACTCTTTACTAGTTAGCTGTGCTTATAAGCTACATTCTGAACTTTGAACAGTCCATAGAAATAGCAATAAGAGAAGAGGGGATGTTCAGCTGATAAACCTCCCACCTTGTGCTAGGCCTCACATGGGTTCTCTCAACCATCCTATGGGATGTGTGTGTGTATATATATAGTAAATGAGAAAAGCCCAATTTAAAAATAAATCACACATAATCCCAGCACTCGGGAGGCAGAGGTAGGAGGATTGCCGTGAGTTCAAGGCCACCCTGAGACTACAGAGTGAATTCCAGGTCAGCCTGGGCTACAGTGAAACCCTACCTCAGAAAACCAAAAATAAAAATAAAAATAAAAATAAATAAAAAAATAAAATAAATAAAAATAAATCACACATGTCTGGCTCTCAACTGTTATTGCATAGATTTGGAAAAAGGGGAAGCATGAAAGGTCATCATACCTCATATCTGAGCTTTTGGAAGACAGATATCTTTCTGATTAAGACAGATATCCTATGCCCTAATATACTAACAATAACAAATACTAAATCACCTCATACAGAAAATACACTGGATAAAAAGATAGAGATGTATAGATTGCTTCATAGGGGAATAGATGGGGAGGCCCTCATCCCCCTTTAGCCCCTATATCCCATGTTACGCCCAAAATGTCACACTCACAAACAGATTTGTCTCATGTGCACTTAGCTGTAGCAGTTATTAGGATCTGACATAGTATTCATCTTCAGGACTTTGAGAACTCAATGAAAATGTGGCAATGTAAGCATAATGAAATTCAAGCTGCCCTTCAACCCCAACTGGACTCCCAGGAATCACAAGATAGCCTCTCTGACAAGGAGTTTATCCAGATGCAGCACTTAGCTCGGCTTGCAGAAAACCTCATTAGCAGGTAAGTGAACTGGGCTGGATATAGTGCCAAGAGACCAAAGAAGACATTGAAAGAGACAATCATTATAAGTCTGTTGATTACTAGGAAGTTCAGCTTCAGAAAGGCATCTTACCTAGTGCTCTGAAGATTAGGGCAATGACCATCCATACAATTAATATTCTTTGTATTTGGCAGTAGACCAGCTTGCACATTTCCTATGAGTCCCAGAGATGAATTTTGATCTCCCCCTGCTTCTTCAGACCCAACAGGAATAATACTGAGTATCCTTGCCCTTTAAGTGTCCAAAAGACCATGGAGTTTCTAGAAGAGTCAGCTATACTCTTTTATTTTAGCCTCCCATTCTATTCAAGTTTCCAGTATCTAAATTAATGTGAAATTGAGATGGACAAAAGTGAATACATTTTCCAGCATCAGAGCAAAATTAATGAGAGTAGTAATTTCAAGTCTAGTACCCAGTACTTTCATTTCTGCCATCATATCCCACACCAGAAATCCATGGCACCCAAATTATCTATCTGTCCTTTCTTTATTACAGACTCCATGACCTGAGCAAGGTCCACCAGCATGTGTCTGTCCTCATGGATTCTGTGAATGCTAGTGCTAATATCCTGAATGATATGTTTTATGGCCAAGACAGTGGCGATGAGGCAGGTGCTGCTTCCTGCACTCTCATTGAGGTAAGGTGGAAAAGGGAAAATGAAGGAAAGTAGTCAAACTAGATAGGAAAGAGGGTAAAAGATAAGGAAAGGAACAGAGAAACTAGACAGATGATATAGCAGGAAATAAAAGGATGGATAGAGTAGATAAGAATGCACATGTATCCCTTGAATTGTTATAAGGTCAATGTGGCAACTGAGGATATTCCAAAATATATTTCATTTTGAGAACTAGCCTCTTTCCTAATAGCTATTCACCATACCAACCTCTGGAAGAAAAGGCCAATAAATGGAAAGAAACGTGGTGTTGGACCATCCTCATCCCGGGGGGGGGGGCACTGTATAATCATATAAGGTGGCATCTGCCATTGGAATTAGAGTTCTAAGATGATTTGATTTCCTTCTTAATCAAAAGATTCAAGTCAGACACTTAAAATTAAATATACTATCCCATGGCTATATGCACAGCCAGAAGATACTTTTTTTTTTGTTTTTTTTTTTTTGTTTTTCGAGGTAGGATCTCATTCTAGCTCAGGCTGACCTGGAATTCACTATATAGTCTCAGGGTGGCCTTGAACTTACAGCGATCCTCCTACCTCTGCCTCCCAAGTGCTGGGATGCAAGGTGTACGCCACCAGGCCCAGCCCAGAAGATACTTTTGAAAACTAACCTTAGGTCTGGGTGTGTAGATTAGTGGTAGAGTACTTATCTGGCATGCATGAGGCTTGGGGTTTGAGTCCCTAGCACTACATATACATACACTAACATCAGAGATAGACAAAAATAAAATGGGGACAGTATTATGTTAAAATGTGGGTTAACTATGTTAGGCCACATCTTAGATGAAGGAGTCCCAGAGCCTGAGTTTTAAGGTGAAAGATGGTTTTACCTATCTTCACCTGCAATGGGAAATAGTTTTAACCTAAGGACAACAACTCTCCTGAAATTTACTCTCTGGTTAGCAAATTTGCTATTTTCCTATACCCCTCACACCCAATCTATTATTCCAAAAGTTAAATTGTACTGTGTAACTTTGCAGGATACATCCAGACTGCTATACCAACTGACAGCTAGCATCAGTTATGATGGGTTGGTGCCCATGCTGTACTAATTTGCTATATTTTGACTATTACTTTTCTGCTTACAGCCACATCCTACTGGCCTGTTCCTACCTTACCATGGAGAAGCCAACTGCATGCTTACTAACCAACTCCACTGTCATGTCCTTTCCCTTCTATTCTTTTCCTTTCTTCTCTTAGACTCTAAGCAGAAATGACGCAGTAGATGTTACATTTAGTCTTAAAGGGCTCTACGATGACACCAAAGCTTTCCTGGATGAAAACTTGGTGAGTGCAGGGGGTTGGAACATGGGAGGGGAAAATGCCTTATCTGTAGATGGTCACAGTCTATGCTTGGTTCCAGGGTACGTTAGACATGGGGTCATTTTGCATAGATGCTTGCTTGAATGTTCCTGCTATTATCCACCACTATCGCTTAAGTACATTATTTTACATGTTCTGATAATCCATAAAGACTACAATACCTTGAGATAAAGTATCTTCCTCTCCTTTGGCCAATGTCTCCTGAGTACAGACCAGATCAGTCACAATCAGGGTGATCTCATTATATCTGATGCAGCTCCATTAAAAAAAAAAAGAGTAAGTTCCTCTGAGATACTCTTTATCTCTCAAGTTTTACATACTTCTTTATCCATGTAGGAAGGCAATATGAAATAGGGAGAAGTTTAGAGGACTCTGAACTGAAGCCCAAATCTGCCCCAACCTGCATTAGTTTTCTAAGGCTGCCATAACTAAGTAGCAATAACTATGACTTAAAATAACAAAACTTATAACTATCTCACAGTTCTGGAAATAATAGTCCAAAGTCAAGACATCAATAGGGCCATGCTTCCTTTGAAAACTGTAGAGAAATCCTTCCTTATGTTTTCTTAATTATTGGTTGTTTGGAAATCATTCCTATTCCTTGGATTGTAGATGTATCACTTCAATCTCAGTGTCTGTCTTCATAAAACATTTCCATGTGTCTCTGTTTTCATGTGTCCATCTTCTACTAAGGACATCAATCATATTGGATTAGGGCCTTTCCTATACAGTATGACCTCAACTTAACAATTAATTGCTTCTGCATTGACACTGATTCCAAATAAATTTATATTCTGAAGTACTGGGAATTAACAGTATAGTGTATCTTTTGTGATGACACAATTCACCCTTAACACTAGCTATGTGAAATAACTTCACCTTTCTGGGCTTAGTTTCCATACCTAAAAGATAGGAATTGTAACTCTTACCTCTATAGGTTGATGTGAAGATATAACAAGCCATCTTGAGTGCCTTGTAATTAATAATAGTGGCTCAAAATGTGTGAGGTGTTAGTGCTAAGGACAATGGACTAAGACTCCATTTTGGAACTACAAGACTAGTTTCATATTCCTTTGAATACAAAACCAATGGTCACAAGGTGATTGTGCTCTGATCATAGCCATTCAACTTTGAGGTTGACTGCTAAGGCCCTGAGGCAGGTGTTGTGCTTGTTTGGATCTAATTGAGGTTTATTTGAAAGCAGGCTTCTGAGTCTAAATTGCTAGAAGTATATCCACATCTCTTCATTTACATATCTAATTAGCACACTGCCTTGGAGGCAGAGTGACTAACACAATAATACCAGTCTGTTACAGCAAATGAGGCCCAGTCTAGGGTGCTTTAGCTTCAGACAAATGCAATAGGAATACCTTGTATATATAAGCAGAATTCAGTGTCCTTCCCAGTTTGGGCAACAGTAAATATGGGAAGTTGGACTGTCATTGCTGCTTAGGCTTTCTTGCAGCTCATGTCTTGAAAATTGGCCCATGCCAGCCAACAAGCCAACTTGAGCGTACCATATTCTTTGAGGTGGGAGCTTCTACAGGACTTGGGGAATACCATCACACATACATACCAAAGTGAGCTAGAAGGCAGGATACAGCTAATTATGACCATGTCTCCACAGAAAGGCTTCGTAGAGGTGAGATGCATATAAATCTTGTTTCATTTGGGTGTTTTTACTCCGCTTAAAGAAGGAAGACAGTAAAAATCTCACTGTTGACAGGGTCTTATGTTACCTTTCCATTACTGTAAAAACACCGAAGATAATGAATTTACAAAGAGAAAACTTTGTTTAGCTCACTAGCTTTGGAAAATTTAGTCTATGATTAATTTGCTCCTTTGCTTGGGGAATATGACAAGGCAGCACATCATGGTAAAGAGCAAATGATGGAGTAAATTTTTTTCTCCCCATGGCTGAGAATTTTGTCCCAGTGGTGAAAGGACTAGGGCCTAACTTCCCCATTAAAGGTATGGGTCCAAAGTCCAAGACTTATCACTAGGCCCCACCTCTTAAAAGTTCCACAACCTCCCAGTAGGACTAAGTTTAGGACTAAGCTAAGGACTAAACATTTATCACGTAGGCCTTTGGGGGACATTATTGATCTAAACACTAGCATGGGTATACTTCCCTTAATTGGCACACATGTGGCACATGCATTGGGCCCATGCTGTATAAAGCACAAGTTGTAAAGCAGAATGTATTTGTCAGCATGGATTATTTCCTTATAACATGTCCTCATTGGCCATAACATCCTATCCTATTTTCTGCCCTTTTCTGTTTTATTAGTATATATTAATTATACAGAATGGGTTTATGACATTTTTATACATGTGCATAATGAATTTTGATCATATTTGCCCTTTATTTTCCTCATTTACACCTGCTAGTCCCCTTCCTCTTCCTAATATTCCTCCTGCTACATTCATTTTATTAATTGTTTTTGTTTTGTTTGTTTTGGTGGCTTTATGAGTTTCACTAGGGTTGTTTACAGGATCATGGGTGAGGATTTATTCACCTAAACATGGGCAAATTACCCGTGGCTACACCACTGACAAAATGTTTCTTCTTGTGTCATCAACCATTAGCTGTATATAAAATCCTTAGGGAAGGGTAAGGCCCAATGACCCCCTTCCCCTTTTCATGACACGGTGTTAGAGGCCCACTCCTGTGCAGATCATGTTCAGTAATCACAGCTGCCATTAGTTCAACAAGGCAATGGCTATTATGCCTGGTAGTCATCCTTTCACAGTGCTTCGCTCCTTCTCTCTCTCTCCTTGGTTTACAAAATAGCTTTGAAATTATAGTGCTCCAGCACTCCTCTGTGTTTTAAGAGAAGTAAAGAGGATAAATGGTGAGGCTCAAGGAAAAAAAAATGAGAGGACAGATACCAAAGAAGAGACCAAGAGATTCAGAGAAGAAAAGATTACTGAAGTGAGTTCATTGTTACCCTGAGTTTAAGGAAACTACACAGGTAGCAGGCCTAGAGTTAGAAAAAAAATCCACATAGTAGATCAGAGACAACAGGAAAATTATGCATATAATTAAAATGAGAAGTTACCCAAACTATGAAGTAGAGGCAAGCAGATAAACCATCCAAACCAAGAAACAGCTTTATGCTCTCCCCCTCTCACCCAGCCTGGCTGGGTGGGGGGAAGCTAAACTCCTGTGTGTCCCTTTGGCCAAGCAATGCAAAGAAGCAGAGAAGACCAGCAGAGCCAGAAAAAAAAAGAGTGCAGCTGAGAGGAGTGGGGCGGAGTTAGTGATAGGAAGAAGACAGGAGCCTTTACAGGCAAGAGGAAGACCCGATTGGTTGATAGATTTAGAAGATAGATTCCTTGGGGCAGCCTATCCAGGGCTGCCTGTCTAGGTAATGTCCTAATCAGGGCAGAAGGGGCCCTGTAGATCAGTCTTGATCAGATATGAGTTCTGTTTCTGCCAAGAGTTCCTTCTTGTGTCAAGATTAGAAGGCATGTGGAATGGCGTCTCCTGATTCTCTTTGGGCCTCAATCTCTAATTAAAACTGCTTTAAAAGCTAGCTTTCTCCTATTTCTCCTTCACCTTGTGAAATAGTGGTATATAAAAGGTAGACTACTCAGTTAAAAATACCTGGGTTCTGTCCAGCCATATGATCTTGAACATTAAACTTCTTTTACAATTTTTATTTATTTCTGTGTGTATACGGGCACGCACTTCAAGGCCACTTGCTACTATAAACAAGTACCAGACACTTGCACCATTTTTTGCACTTTTTGTAGGTGGCTTGAGAATTGAACTCAGGCTAGTAGGCTTTGCAAGCAAATGCCTTTCCCTGCTGAGCCATCTTCCCAGACCCACTAAATTTCTTTGATTCTGCTTGTTCACCCATGACATAAATGAGAACTTAGTAAAGTATTATAAGATTATTGGGAGGATGGACTGAAATCATGTATGAATAGTGCCTGACATGCACATGCACTAAGTGCTCAAAACTTGGAAGCTGGTATTTAGGGGGATACTGGGATACAGAAACTTGAATTCAAGAGTAGGGTCCCTGTCTTAGACCTTATGCTATACGGAAAATTTAGCACTAATTCTTACGGAAGAAAAAAAAATCCTTTGCTTGCTAAACTGAGAATGTCCAGCCCCAAGGTCCACTCTACCATCGGATTATTTTCTGGATCTTCTTGTTGGAAAAATAAAAGCAGATCAATCTAAAGCTAGTATTCCTTTGGAGAAAGAAAAGAGCTGGTTAAAAGCCAAAGGATCTACAAGTTGTCACCTGTGGTCTCTTGGCCATTAGTGGGGACTAGAGGTAGAGTCGATGTAGGCATAGTTATAGGAATTAGATACTCACTGTTCTTCCTGTCTGTACCAGTTGAGAAATTCTGAAGATGAAGCTGCACTACAAACCGCCCTGGATGCCATGAATCAGGAGATTGAAAAACTGCTGGCGATTGACTGGATGAATCTAATCTTTGTTCCAGTGGTATGTACTCTAGGGAGTAGGGATTCTCCCTTGGTGCCATACCTGGCAGTGTGGGCAGTACATGGGACTGGTGTACCAGAGTCTAGTGCAGCTTTCAGATTCTGCAGTAGTGGAGTAGCTCCTCCCTTAACTCCTCCTCAGAAGTGGACAGAACAAGGCACAAAACATATAGAGATAAGTGACCATGGAGAAATAACCAGAACAAACAAAAATAAGCAATATTCAATGTTTCTGTGCTGTTCTTCAGCCTGCAGCCCCCTCACACACATTTCTTCACTTATTATCTGCTGTCAGGACTGACCTTTGTCTGAAATATACCAACATGGCCACACCACTTGTTTACAGACAACAAATGTTCTAAATGGCTGGTGGCCAGACCATACTGGTAGTTAATTTTCTGAATGCTTCTCCCTGCTGATCCCTGTCCCTCCTTCCAGAGGAGTTATCAGCCACTCTGATTCTTATCCACATGACCTTACATGAAATATTTAACTGTTCTGAGCCTCTGCTTCATTTCTAATACAAAGAATGATAATAGTCACTTTGCTAGGTTGTTGTAAGCCTTACATAAAAACAGTGATTCAAGTGCCTAACAAGGCAACTGGCATAGAGTAGGCTCTTGTTCAAGCTCAGTTTCTTTCCTAGGGCATGTGAGCAATAGGAAAGTATTTCATATCTGGATAGATTGCAGATTTACCTGTTTTATATACCCAACCATGTGTATCATTTTGCAGAAACTATAAGAATTATTTTTGAATATTGGATAATTAATATTTTGACCTTCCTCTTGCTGTGTTTTCCCAGGAAAAATCTTCAGAAACTGACAGCAGAAGTCACAGGCTAAAAGTTAATTTCCCCAAATTAGGGAAAAAAATGCGAGACGAGGAAGAAAAGCCTAAATCAAGTCGAAGATTTCATGGTTTTCTAGGTAATCTTTGTTTGAATATTTTTTTGTTTTTTTTTTTTTTAGTTAGGGTCTCAGTCCAGCCTAGGCTGACTTATAATTCACTATGTAGTCTCAGGGTGGCCTTGAACTCACCACAATCCTCCCACCTTTGCCTCCCAAGTGGTGCGACTAAAGACGGCCTAGTGAGTCTTTTCCGCAGATATAGGATCAATGAAGACTAACCTAGCAGTATGAATGCTTCTAAGAGACCCGAAACTTCCCCTTATAAGTGGTTACTGACATGATGGTGATACAAAATTCAGGTAGAAAACCCGGTGTGTTGGCATACACCTATATTCCCAGAGTTTTGGAGGCTGAAGTAGAAGGATTGCCATGAGTTGATGACCAGCTTGACCTAGAGTGAGTTCCAAGTTAGCCTGGAATAGAGTGGGACCCTAATTCAAAAACAATAAAAAATCTATATTGAGGTCTGGAGAGATGGCTTAGTGGCTAAGGTGATTGCCTGTGAAGCCATAGGACCCCTGTTCGACTCCCAGAGCCCATATATGCCAGATGCACAAGGTGACCCATGTGGAAAGTCACACATGTGCACAAGATAGTGCACGTATCTGGAGTTTGATTATACTGGCTGGAGGCCCTTGCACACCAATTCTATCTCTCATTCTCACTCTGTCATTAAAAATAGGCCAGTCTGCTGGCGTGGTAGTGCACACCTTTAAAATCAGCACTGCGGAGGCAGAGGGAGGAGGATCGCCGTGAGTTTGAGGCCACCCTGAGACTACACAGTGAATTCCAGGTCAGCCTGAGCTAGAGTGAGACCCTACCTCAAGAAACCAGAAAATAGAGGCCAGTTTGTTGGGCTTGTGTCAAAATCTATATTGAAAATCCAGATGGAAGACAATCTTAGATAAGTCCTCTCTTCCCCACCCCCATCTATTATTAAAAAAAAGTCCTTGGTATAGAAAATTTCTCTATATATATTCATTGTTTGAATTTTGTTTCTATCCCATTCTTCTTTAGAATTGGGCCTAAATATTGTTGATATTTAAGTGTGACACAAAAGAAGATTCTCCTAGAGTTATCAATTTTCCAAATTCTGATGTATTCCTTCTGTCTAAATTTGCAGCTTAGACAATCTAGAAGCTTCAAAGATAAAACAGTAGCATATATGGGTAAACAGGGTTAAGAATATCAGTTTTCTTATTAAGGAGCTAAGAGATTTCACAGATGTCAAGAGGGCTATATTTTCTCAAGTTGAGTCCAACTAATTGGATTCCCTAAGCATCTGCCACTTGGAACTCTCTGGTATTTGAACATATTTCTGTTGGCTGTGATAAAGATGATACCAGGTGCCTAGATTATCAGTTCTAAGAATTAAGCCCATTTGTATTTGGCTCAGATGGGATTCTCTATGACTCAGAGATGATTGGCCCAATAGAAATAAACCAGTCTGTCTCTTAATTGACTGTGCTTTCTCTGAGGCTCACACATTTAGGCATCTTGAAAAGTACTAACTATTCTATTTTCTCTAAAGGTAATTTGTGGCATCACAGAAACCATAAAGGTGAAGCAATAGGTGATGATCCTCCAACACCATCAAGTTCTCAACTGTAGTCCTTGAAACCAGGAAGAACTCACACCATTAGAATTCTACTAAAACTCTCAAAACCTCAATCAAGGCTGAACTAAATGATTTCAGAACAAACATGAGCACCATCAAGAAAGACCCTCCAATTCTTTATTCTAATATGTTTCCCTGGACAATCAGGTCTCCTTAGAGGTTTACATTTTTCTCATTGGCCAAAGATTCTTGTTCTGAGTTGTCTTGTTCAGTTCTCCTTCTCTTCATTCATACTCAGCAAGTATACTGTTTATTACGATAAGCTCTTTATTGAATGTTCTGGGATTCAGGATTCAAATGCGGGAGTAAGTTTCTCTCACTGGCAGGGAAACTTCTGACACTAAGAAATGAATGATTGGCAGACTCAGAAAGATGAAAGGAGGTATGACATCTAGGCTTGGTTGTATTTCTCCAAAAATCCCTGGCAACTTCAACCTGAAACTTCAGAAGATCTTTCATAGTTGGTTATTAACACAAGAAATAGGTTCCGAGAGCTTATTCATTTGTCTGTTACAATGACTATGTGAAATTTTTCCCTATAGATATAGAAACTTCTCTCTCCCACTCCCTCTCTCATCTTTGTGTGTATCTTTCTTTCTATGTGTGTATATCTTTGCACATGTCCAGGTGGTGCTCTGGTAGCTGGGTGAGCCCATTTGTTGGAACTCACCCTTCATGGCAACCATATAGGCTCCTTTCTGATTGCCATGATCCTAGCCTGCATGTCTCCATGGAGTGTTTCCCTGATTCTCACTGGGTTTTTAACTAAATGTTTTGCTGTTGTGCTGCAGTATAGATTATATATAGAGACATAAAGGTGTATATATACATATACATATATATATATATATTTTTAAGAACTGAAAATTCAACTCAACCTCTAAGTGACCCTCTAATTTATTATGCTAATGCAGGAATCCCTTTTGCACCCATATTACACTACACTACATACACACACACACACCTCTACCAATTCCATAGTTCTTGGTGGAGCTTTTAATCTTTTGGTGCATTTTTATCATCATAGAAATAGCTGGGACTTATACATAGCCCAGCTGATTCTGATGCCCCCTTAAAAATTCTCAGCCAGGCCACACAAGGGAACAAAGACCAATGCCCTACAGAAAGGGACCAAGCTGGCATGCTGCCATTTTCCCTCTAGTTGCCCTGGACTCTAGATCAGCCACTACCCCTACCTATATTGTACCCTTTTCCAGTAAAAATACAACACAAAACAACCAGATCATGGGCTCCATTACTTAGCTGCCTAAGCTAGGGACTGCCAGTTAATAAAAATCACAGACTAGGCCCTTCTTCATGTGCTCAGTTTTGACCTGCATCTTCCATGCAGGCTCTTGGGTCAGTCCCCAGAACAACTTCAAATATCCTTCTTGACCCTTTCCCTTGAGAGACACTGAGAATGACCAAAGGGAACATGAATCCTCTGTTTCCCCAAAGTTCTTCTAAATTTCTCATGAAAAGTGCTCCAAATATTAATTTGAACGTTTATTGAGGTAGGGTCTCACTCTACCCTAGACTGGCCTGGAATTCACTATGTAGTCTCAGCCTGGCCTCAAACTCACAGTGATCCTCCTACCTGGGCATCCCGAGTGCTAGGATTAAAGGCATGTGCCACCATAACCAACTGAAACTTTTTTTTAATGTATGGTCTCAGTCAAGTAAATCTAACGAAACCCTAGTGCTGAGAGATTTTCTCTAGCCCGTCTCTCAACCCTACTCTAACCCTGTAATTGTCCCTTACTACCTACCCAGAAAAAATGACCTCTCCCCATTTCTCAAACTTAAGTGTGCTCAAATATCTTACTCAGTCCAATGCCTAGTTCATCAAGGTGCATAATCCAGACTCTTATAACTGGTTCTCAATGCTGAAATTCCACCAGCCTAATCTACTTAAACCAGCCACCTGTGTTCCACCTCTTCAGGGGCAAGGAGAAAAATACTAATAATGGGGTAGTCCCCAAATGTCAGATAGCTGTGCCAAACAAAAAAGAAGCTCTAGTTCTACAACTAGAGAAGAAAGCCAATGGGAAAGGATGGCAGAAAACATTTTAAATTTCTTGAAGAATCAGAATGCACTCATTTGTATGCACTAGAGTGGGGAGTGTGCTCTTACTGCATCTTGGCTTTTTCCTCTATCACTGTTACTTCCCAGGAGAAGGGATCAGATCAGATAAGCAAAGTCACGGTTGTTGTCAACTAGGCTCCTCTTTGGCTGCACAAGTCAACACTTGTATACACAACAAGTTGGGAACTACACTGCAATGATCTCAAAAGAGCCTTTGTCCAAAAGGGATAATTTCCAAACATGCAAATTTCAGGAAACAGAAGGTACTCCTGGGAAATGGCAGCTTTCTCTTGGCAATGACTAAGCAGGGCCATGTCTTGTAATTATTTTTATCACTGATGATAGTAAACTGAAACGGAACTCCATTCGTGCTTATTTTGCTGCAGTGCTATAGATCTTGTTCTCTGTTGTCCCATCTGGATTCCTGATTATTCTTCCTGTCCTCCCACCTGAGTTAGAATGATATAGAATGAACCAGTAGGATTTATATGGGGCTACAGCCAAATAGGGAGCAGAATTGATAAGTTTAGGAGCAAGCTAACTTGCTAAATGGTATAGTTACCTTTTAAATTGCTTAGTTACCACTCCTTTCTGAAGAAAGAAGGCAGAATGCTGAGAATTTGTTAATGCATATGCTTGGTTGAAAACAAAGAAAGAAGTGATCCTGTTCCCAACAGAGTTGCTTTAGCCCGTTAGCTCCTTTCAGATCTTCATTATTAACTACTTGTAGCAATGTAATGGGTCAGGTGATGGGACCAGGCACCAAGTATCCATCCCAGTTATGTTCAGAAATCATTAAGAGTCAAATCCCTGGTACATGGTTGCACATTTGGTAGTACTTTCTTCAGAACTGATTGAATGGATAAATCCTGACAAGATGAAGAGAAGGAAGCATCAATAGTTTTAATCTGCTACCAATCACTTCTGGAGTTGATACTATAGAGGGTCAATAGCTATCCAACAAAGGCCCCATATTGTATTCAACAGGGAAAGGAAAGGTAAGGGAGAGATTTTTCAATATACAACTCAAAAGATCATAAAAAACGACTTGGGGGATCAGTATCATCTTCCCTCAAGACACAGTTGAATTTTAGTTGCATAACTGGCAGAAAGTAATACCAAAGCATCTAGACCCAGTCACACATTGCCACAGAAAAAGGAATTTTGATTGGTTAAGGGGTTGTAGAACTGCATTTGTCTATTTGTGTGCTAATCTGTAACACTTAGTTGTTTCCAATTCTGCGTTTTATGTTTCCTCAGATGTCCCTGCAAATAAGCAGCAGGGTTAAGGGCTGGTTGGGGGAGGAAGTGGGAAGAGTCATAGAATAAAAGAAAGAAAGTGTGCCTATTGATCTTTCCCCCAAGCACCAGTCCTCAAAGCTAATAAAGTATTGCTTCTTAAAATATTTTAATAAATAAACATATAATTAATACCTATGCTTTCTCATTTATTTTAACCTGGAGGGATGGGAGTTTAATTGTGGTTGAAATGGGGGAAGGGCTACTTATCTGTATGTTCTTGGCCAGAGAGCCCCCTCAAATGCCCAAAACAACACAGACTATTACCACTGCTGTTGGCTGCCCACCAGAACTAGATGACAAGATCCTACGGATGAAGACCAATTAAACTTTGGTTACAGAACAGGAGAAAATAAATTTGGGGCTGTACTAGAAGCCTTCTCTTTGTTAAATAGCTTTCATGGTGATGGAAGGTGCTATGCAGACCACTGAAAGAAAATCATCAGTATCTCACATAGCTGTGTACCTGGCATGCTATGGTACAGATGTGCCAGGCAAGATGTTCCCACTAGTGCAAAAGTAGCATAACCTATGGGAAACCAACTGCTTTCTGAGTAATTTCAAGCTCACTTACATCTGGCACTGCATAAACATTCCAAAAGTCCGTGGCTGGGGAGGTGATAGGTCCCAGTGGGTAAGCTACAGTGTTTTTGTTTTTTTGTTATGGAACATGATGTGTCTGTCAAATTATCCTTTGTAAAAAAAATATTTTATTTTTATTTATTTATTTGACAAAGAATGAGTCAGAGAGAGAGAATGGATGTGCCACCTTGTGCATCTGGTTTATATGGGTCCTTGGAAATTGGGTGTGCATCCTTTGGCTCTGCAGGTATGCACCTTAACCGCTGTCATCTCTTCAGCCCTCAAATTACCTATTACACAGCTATGTTTAGGCCAAGGAATTATTGCTTCTGTCAGCTTTGTACATAGAAACATCTTTTTTTAGTGCAAGTGGTTAATAGAAAGGTTATATTGGAAAAAATAGCAAAAACACGGTCACTCTGCTGTGGTAGCATATTAAGTCACAAGGCAAGTATTAACAAGTTTAGAAATGTTTAAATATTTTACATAACTTTAATGGAATAAAACTAGAAATTAACAAAGGAAACAACAAAAAATATACAAACTACTAGGGATTAAACAACACAGTTTTAAATAATTAATGTCATTAGATAAGAAGTAAATAAAAAATTCATAGAACTTGAATGAAAATGTAACCACTACATACCAAAACATTTGTGATACAATGAAGGCATTCCAAAGAAGGAAGTTCATGGTTATAATTCCCTACGTTACAAAAAAAGATGGAAAAAACAACTTAAGAACATAACTAAAGGTATTGGGGTGTGGAGGGGGAGAAAACCAAAAGTAGCACGTGGAGAGGGATAATTATGAGCAGGAAAAAAATTAATGTAATAGAAATGAATAAAAAATAAAAGAGATCGATGAAATGAGTTCATTCTTTGAAAAGGTAAATTTATAAACCCTTAAGCAACTTAAATGAAAGAAAAAGAAGATCCAAATCAATAACATTAGACATGCAAAGAGAGACATTACAATAGATACAAATGCATTCCAGAAAATCATAATGGCATACCTTAGATACCTATATTTCAGTAAGTTAGAAAATCTAAAAGAAATGAGTGAATATTGAGATTCTTATGACCCATGAAAGACAGACCAAGTTAAAAAAAAAAAAACTAGGTAAAATAAGTCTGTAGCAAGCAATAAGATTGAAGCAGTAATAAGAAAATAAATAAATAAATCAGCCAAAGATATCCAGGTCCACATGGATTCACAGATTTAGAACTGAAACCCATGTTTCTCAAATTATTCCAGAAAATATCCCAAGCCAGACACATTTGGGTTATTGGAACCAGAAGATACAGGCTCATGCTATACCAGACTTTGATGAGCTAATAAATAAAATCCCTCACTCCCCCCAACCCAGATATTTGTAGGCTACCCAGAGACAGGAGGACCTAGCCCAGAAAGCACAGACCTCTAGTGAGCTCACATTGACTCCCTCTTCCCCAGCAGCCAAGACACAGATAGGACTCAGGCACCAGAAGGATAAGAACCACTAGGTACCGGCCATAATGAGCTATCACTATAACTCCACTCTACTAATCCAGATGTGTGTAGACCACCCAGAGCAGCCTCAGCCCAGGGCCAGTGAATTTGAAGGCACTTCCTTGCTCTCTCCAATCAGCCTGTGTCTGTTAGAGGACTAGTCCAGGCTATAGCCCACCACATGCCTCATGTGGAGTACTGTTGCTATAATTTCAGCAAGATAAGAGGATTATCTCCAGATAGGCAAACACAAAACAATGTATGAAACCAAGGCAAGATAGCCCTACCAAGTATACCTAGTCCCATAGTTGAAGCCTTCAACTAGAACGACTTAGAGAAAATTTCAAAGAATTCCAAAAACATGATTATGATGAATGTATACCATAAATTTAAAGACAACATGACTAAAGCCCTGAATTAAATCCAAAAGAGCTCAAAAGATAAACTGCTAGCTGATTACTCATATGCCCAGTGGCTCTAACTCCAAGATCCTTGTAGTCTTAGTAAATACTTTTAATGTATGGATAGAGCCTTTTCCTTGTAAGACTGAAAAGCCTTAGAGGTGATTAAAATATTCCTCAGTGAAATACTCCCTTGATTTTGTCTACCCGCAAGCATTCAGAGGGACAATGGACCTGACTTTAGGGCAGAGGTCACTCAGAGACTGTCTAGGGAACTGGGTATTCAAGTCCATTTATACTCAGCCTGGTGGACTCAGCCCTCATTTAAAAAAAAAGAAAGTAGAAAAGTCTAATGAGCTCTTTAAAAGACACCTAAAAAAGCTCATCCAAAAAATACAATCCTCCTGGACTAAGTTGCTTCTGTTAGCCTCAACTAGGATTAGAAACACCCACAATCATCAGGGCTTAACCATTTTTGAAGCTGTATATGGCACGCCCTTTCTCAATAATGAATTGATAACAGACTGCGATGGCTAGATTTGTGGACCAGATCACTCAAGTGGTAAAATTCCAGCAAATGCCAAAGGAACAAACTGGGCTTTGCTAAGAACCAAAGGGAAACCTCCTTTATAGGACTTGGGAGACTTAGTTCTGGTTAAGATCCCAGATACTAACAAGGGCCTTACTCACTCTTTCTTTGAGTGGCCATATCCTGCTGTTTGATCTACTCCTATAGCAGTGCACAGGAGTAGTGTCATGACTAGACTAGTGGATACATCACACACGCCTCAAGCTGTTGTCCCACAACCTCCTCGAGTTTCCACTGACTCTCTAAATCAAACAGCTAAAGGCTGTGCCTATACCTGTGAACTTCTAGAAGATCTTAAGCTGCTCTTCTGACACCAGTGAGCACAAACCTAATAAACGTTTCTACCTGACATTCAAGATACTTAAAGGTGAACAGGCCTAGCCCTAACTTGATGGCAATATACTTTGGCATAGTGATGGCAATTATCTTTCTAATTTTTACAACTGTTCTTTCATACTATCTTAAAAAGGTGATTCATTGCCTCTTCTAATATGGTTATAGACCATATTAGACAAGAGTAGACATTCCAAACCTCGAGATATAATTCAATCTTTGTTATATATACTCATTTATATGTATTTCAGGTATATGATTACAAATGCCAAAAATACAAAGAGATACTCCAATACCCAAAAGCTGACCATGGGGTCAGAAAATTCTACCATGAACTCTTAAGAGAGCCCTCCTCCCAGAGGAACCCTGAGTGCTATGGTCTGACATCACCCTTTATCAGCATGAAGCAGTCAAGAGTGGTAATCACCCCATTTCCCTAACAGCAGTAAGGATGGCTTCTAGAGGGAAGACTGGCATACTGTAGGAGATAGACAGTGTTGTTGCTAGTTAGACTGATAAGGAAAAAAAGGCCCTCGGTAGGTGACCATATTCTAACCTAAGATGGAGAACAGGGTGACCCCATCTCCACTTTCTTCGTGGCTTAAGTGAATTTTCCCACCAGTGTATTGGCTTGGTGGACATTCTGGTATCTGTGCAGTCTTGATTTCATCATAGACCAACCAACACCTGCATCTTCATTTAAGCTGGACAGATCATAAACTCTGGTTGGGTGGGCTTCCTCATTCAATAAAAGTCTAGTTACCACTGGAAAGATGGATTTCCAACTCTGGAATCCCCTCCTCAATAAGGAATCTGTTCTCTCTGCTTTCTTTAACTCTTAATTTTAAATAAACTATATTCTTTAAAAAAATAAATAAATGCCAGGCATGGTGGCGCACATCTTCAATCCCAGCACTCAGGAGGCAGAGGTAGGAGGTTTGCTATGAATTCAAAGAGCACCCTGAGACTCCATATTGAATTCCAGGTCACCCTGAGCTACAGTGAAATCCTACCTTGAAGAAATATGAAAAAAGTTATTAAAAAAACAATAAATAAATAAATAAACCAAAAGAATAGACATATGGATGGATCCAAAGAGAACATGAACTCCAAGAGAACACAAACAATCACCTAAATAAAATAATAAATTCAAACTAAGAAATGATAATTGAGATGGTATGATGGTACACACCTCTAGTCCCAGGACTTAGGATGCTGAGGTAGAAGGATCATTGTGAGTTTGAGGTCAGCCTGGTTCTACAGAGTGAATACCAGATTATCCTGGGCTAGACTAAGACCCTACCGTGGAAAAATGTAAAAGGAAGATGGCAGGAGTTTGATTCTGCATTACCCACATAAAGCCAGATGCACAAAGTGGCACATGAATCTCCAGTTCATTTGCAGTGTGAAGGTGCCCTGGCTTCCCCATTCCCTTCCTATATCTCACTGGTTGCAAACAAATAAATATAAAGATTTCTAAAAAGAAGAAATGAAAATTGAAGTTAATAAAGAGATAGAGACACTGGAAAAAAATTAAACAGAAATCAAGAATGAAATAACTCAATTAAAAAGCTCAAGCTGGACATCTGGGTAAGTTGGTGACATAAGAGCCACGCAAAACCAGCCTAGGGAGTAATTTAAGCAAAACCCCAGCAAAATACATGCTTCTTCTGAAAAGTGAAGGAGTATAGGTTATTCTTAGACACAATGGAGAAGCCAGAGAGACCAAGATCCACCAGAAAGGAGGAAAAAGGCCTGATCTGCATGATTCATGTATCCACCCAGCACTGCCCTAGAAGGTGCACCAAGCAGTGACAGCAGCAGAGACTAAAAAAGATTTTTCAATTTCATCAGCCTCCTTGCAAAGTTAAGAAAACAGAAATAAAGACAGCTGAGATCAACCAAAGAGCTACTGAAGGTGATACAGGTGGAGGCCATAGATTGTTAGTGGAAAATTTTCACTGCCAAGGATGGGACACCTTCCAGTGAGTTGTTGGCCAGGGGGGTCCCTGTTGCCTCCAAAACATTATAGGATATTTCCAAGGCCCTTGGTTTCCTGTGAGAAAGAGATAGTAAGATCCTATTGCTGAAGACATCACATGCCTGAGCAGCAAAGTCAGTGGGAAATGAAGCTGGTGATGAGCAGAAAACCTCCTCCCAATAGCCCAGCCAACTGAACACTGGAAAAAGCTGCATCCTATGCAGCCTTATGGGAGACAGAAGTCATCAGTGGTGAAAGCAGCAGACACTGGAAGCCTCAAGTTTGGCCAGACAGGCCAAATTACTGAACGTGTGCAATAGTGGCATGTCTCCTCTGGGGGAAACCAACTCCTCTCTAATTGGACTGAAGGCCTGTTCTATGCAAGGGAATCCATGCCTGGTACTAAAAACCTAATAAAAAGCCTATGGCATGGGAGGTCTATTGTGTCTATAAAGGCTCCTCTTGTCTGGATAAATGCATATATTACTCTCACCAAATTCCCCTGAAAGCACTACACATAATGTTCATATTCATATATTAATGCTAACCTCACTTCTGATTAGAGAAGCATCTCTTTTCAGACAGCAATGACCACTGGGATGACCCAAAAGGCAACACAGTGCTGAGAAGAAGGGACGGAGGAGTGTCCATCACTGAAACATGTCACACCCTCCAAGGCTAAGGGTCCACTGCAGAAGAGGTGGCAGAAAGAATGTAAGAGCCAAAGGAAGGGTACCACTCCTTACAATGCAACTGTCCAGACAGAAATTGGCCTCAAAATCCAAGAACTCGCAGTGCGTAGCAATACCTATGTAAGACCCTCATAATAGGAGAAAAAAATGGTGACGTCAAATTAAAATAGCGACTAATGGAGAGAGGAGGGGATATGATGGAGACCAGAGTTATGAAGGGGAAAGCAGGGGAGGGGAGGGAAATAACATGGCTTGTTATCTGTGAATATAGAAGTTGTCTATTTTATGTGTGTGTGTGTGTGTGTGTATAATAAAAAAACTTGGGGGCTGGAGAGATGGCTTAGTGGTTAAGCGCTTGTCTGTGAAGCCTAAGGACCCTGGTTTGAGGCTGGATTCCCCAGGACCCACGTTAACCAGATGCAGAAGGGGGTACACATGTCTGGAGTTTGTTTGCAGTGGCTGGCGGCCCTGGTGCGCCCATTCTCATTCTCTCTCACTCTATCTCTCTCACTGCCTCTTTCTCTGTCTGTCTGTTGCTCTCAAATAAACAACAAACAAACAAAAAAAAAACCTGGAACCTCCACCTTGAATATCTGCCAAATGTCACATGTTCTCTCTCATATGTAGATCCTAGCTACAGATGATTGGACTTCTTTGTAAGTAGGAAGGAAACTCAGTAGTAGAGGCCAGTATGCAAGAAAGGAGACATAAAGCGAATAGAAAGGGAGGGATAGGGGACTTAATAGGATGGTATTGTATCTATGTTAAGTAGAAGAACAGATTAATTGGGGTGAAAAGGCCTTAGTGAAGTCAGGGAAAGAGAATGAGTAAAGGAAAGGTGGAGGGAGGGTTAATCAAAATCTAAGAGGACATAAATAAGTCATATGGAAACCTATGTTTTTTGACAATGGAACACTAAGGAGCAGGAGACTGTTACTAGAAAATTTTCAGTGACAGAGATGGGATACCTTTCAGTGAGTTGTTGGCCAGGGAGATCCCTGATGCCCCCAAAACATTACAGGCCATTGCCAAGGCCCTTGGTTTCCCACCAGGAATAGATGGTAATACCCTATTACTGAAGACTGCATATACTTAGGATGTAAGGTCACTGTGAAATCCTGCTGGAGCTGAGCTGAAACCTCGTCCATGTAAATCACCTGAAAGAAAGCTGAAAAAAGCCACGCTGCAGACAGTTCAATGAGAGAGAAATCACCAGTGAAGATACTCAACAGTGGACAATGCAAGCCTTATATTGGCCAGCCAGGCCAAATTAGCCAACAGGTGCAATAGTGGCATGGCTGTTGTAGGGGAAACCAACCACCTTATAATTTGACTGGAGGCCTGCTCCATGGGAAGGAATACATCCCTGATACTGAAAACCTACAACGGGGTAGTTATAAGCTCTAGGGGTGAAACATCTGCTGGTGTCTGGCTAAATGTATATACTAGACTCACAAAAATGGCCAGTAAGTACTTCTGTTAATGTTCATACTCATATATTAATGCTACTCTCACTTTTGGTTAGAGAACCTTCTCTTTTCAGATGGCGGTGACCTTGGGATGACTCAGAAGGCACCGTGGTGCTGAAAAGAAGTAACAGAGGAGTGTTCAGCCCTGAAATATCTTTATCACACCTTCCAAGGCTCTGGGTCCATTGGGAAAGAGGTGGTAGAAATAATGTAAGAGCCAAGGGAAGGATGGGACTCCTTACAACACGCTCCTCCAGACACAAAATGGCCTGGATATCCATGACATCACAGTTCCTGACCCTACCTGCAGAAGACCATCATAATAGGAGGGAAAGATCATGACATCAAAATAAAAGAGATTGAGATAGGGAGGGGATATGATGGAGAGTAGAATTTTAAGGGGAAGGGGGGAGGGAGGGAATTACCATAGGATGTTGTTTAAAATTATGGAAGTTGTCAATAAAAAAAAAGCTCATGCTGGCATGTGGTGGCACATACCTTTAATCCCAGCACTCAGGAGGTAGAGGTAAGAGGACTGCCATGAGTTAAAGCCACCCTAAGACTACATAGTGAACTACAGGTCAGGTCAGCCTCGGTAGAGCAAGACTCTACCTGAAAAAAGAAAAAAAGCTCAGAGGCCATATGGAAGACAGATTATCAAAACTTGAGGAAAAGAGATACAAAATACATAAGGAAGTCAAAATTAATAACAAGTTAAAAGAAACTTGAGCAGATCATAAGATAAATGCGGTACACTTTAAAAACATAAAATGTTGCCATCATGAGCATACAAGAAAGCAAATAGTTTAAGGCCAGATTATTGGCATAGAAAATAATATCAATAAAAATTGTAATAGAAAATTTCCAAATATTATGAAAGAGAAGTCCATCCAGGAACAAGAGGCATACAGAATACCAAATAAGAGAGAAAAGAAATCCCATGACACATTATAATTTTAAGCACTAACTATGCAAGAAGAAAGGTACTAAAATCTGCAAGAGAGAAACAGCTCGTCATTTATAAAGGTAAGCCCATCAGAATAACAGCTTACTTTTCAAATGAATATCTCCAAGTAAGAATGACTTGGGATAAAGTATTTCAAATACTTAAAATGATGGCTGCCAGCCCTGACTAGTATACCAAGCAAAACTATCCCTCACAAATAGAAGGAGAAAGAAAATTTTTCCACAATAAAAGCAGGCTAGAAGAATATATGAGCCCTAAGCCAGCCCTACAGAGAATACTGGATGGAATACTTCACACTGAAGAGAAAAATAAAAATGTTCAAGAGGCTACAGGAGGGAAAAATCATCAAAGCTAGAGTAGTTGTTGAAGCAAATGAACATCAAAAAAACAATAAACTCCATAAAATCACCAACATGACAGGGATAAAATCATGCCTTTCAGAACAAGAGTCTTAATATCAATGTTGTCAAACCTTCCATCAAGACACAAATTAACAGGCTAGGTCAGAAGACAGGTTCTATCCTTTTACTGTCTTGAGTAAATCTACCTTACTATTAAAAACAGACACCAAAGCTGGTCATGGTGGCACATGCCTTTAATCCCACCACTTGGGCGGTAGAGGTAAAAGGATCACCATGGGTTCGAGGGTACCCTGAGATATATAGTGAATTCCAGGTCAGCATGGGTTAGAGCGCAACCCTACTTCAAAAAAAAAAATAATAATAATGACACCAAGCTAGGGTGAAAGGGTAGAAAAGATATTCCAAGCAAATGGAAATAGTAAAGAAACAGGTGTGGCAATACCAATGTCTGAAAAATGGACATGAAAACAAAGTAACTAGGAGAGATAAAGAAGACCACTTTCCAGGAGGCCCTGGCACATCAGTATTCATTCTATCTATCTGCCTTTTATATATGTCTGTCTGTCTCCCTCTCCCTCAAATAAATAACCAGGCTACCCAGCGTTACATACCAAAACCCTGCCTCAAAAACAAAATAAAAAAATATTAAAATATTGGATCTTGTGTTTTGAATTAATTGTCTTCCATAAACTCATGCATTCGGAATGCTTTGTCCCCAACTGATGGCAATTTGGGAGATAGAGCCCTGGCACACCTGTACTCACTCTATCTACCTGCCTATTTCTCTCTCTCTCTCTCTCTCTCTCAAATATATAACAGGCCAGCCACGGTTACACGGCAATATTAAAATATTAGACCTTGTGGTGGTTTGAATCAAATGTCTCCCATAAACGCATGTGTTCTGAATGTTTGGTTCCAAACCAATGGAAATTTTGGGGGTAGAGCTTTGATGGAGGAGGTGTGTTTGGGGGTGTGTTATAGCAAGATGCCCTTGCAATAATGAGGCTCACTCTTCTGCTACTGTTTTCCATTTGCTGTGACATAAGTGATGTCTGTCTTCTGCTAATGCCATGTTTATCTGTGCCATCAAGAAGCTTTACCTCCAGACTGTAAGCCAAAATAAAATAAAAACCTTTCCTGCCACCAAAAAAGGCCACTTTCTACTTACCAAGGAAACAACTCAAGAGGCCATTACTATCCTCAAATTATATGGATCAAATAGGTGTGCACTAAATTTTATAAAATTAAAATCAAGTAGCTATAAAGTCAGACACAAATTCCAACAGGGCTGGAAAGATTGCTCAGGGGTTTAAGTCACCTTCTAGCAAAGCCTTATGGCATGGGTTTGATTCC